>WHPX01000935.1:600000-804188 GCA_011057435.1 Actinia equina | reverse complement strand
GCTAAATTGTGTGTCTTAAGGTCCCAACTATCTCTGTATCCGTGGAAGCCGACAGTCGAGGGAGATCACCCTCTAATACTTCGTTCAAAGGAACTCTTGACGAAACCGGTCTTGTACATTACCAGCCGACGTGCGAACTTGCCGTGGTGAAAAAGGCGGTCTAGAAGTGTTTTGTATTGTTCTCTAAAATCCACTACATGTGTAGTTTTCGCATTCAGCGCCATATCTCTGGTAACTCTGACGTTCATAAGCATGGATCGTTTGCTTGCAGTCAAGCTAAGGAACAGATATCAAAGTGTCGTAACTAAGAAGCGTGTATTTTACGCATTACTGACAGTGTGGATCATATCGTGGGTTCTTCCAGCATCATTGTTTGATAAACTAAGTTCAAATAATACAGCATTTTTACCTTTGGTCCTCTCTGTTGACATTTTAGCTCTTTTTTTAGTCGTTACCATCACCGTTTGCTATTCAATGGCCTTCTTCAGCTTACGAAAGATCACCTCGTCCACAGTATCACCAAGTGTACAGAACGCAGAAGCAGGTGCACGTCCAAGTTCCAACATTGATGTCGCCAAATACAGAAAATCCCTTACCACTATGTTGTAGTTTTTATTTTTACCATTCTATTTTATGCGCCATTTATTTGCACCTTACTTGCTTTTGCTGTTAAATCTGATCAACAACTCTCATCACTGTTATCTTTAGACGCCACGTTCATGGGTGTTCTTACATCGGAGCTCATCGGACTGCAAAACTCAGCAATGATCCTCTTCTGTACTTGTGGCGCATCCGAGACATTCGAGAAGCAGTAAAGACCACAGTCAAAACCGCTATTAAAATATTTTGAAATATTCTACCAAACAGCAAAAGGCCAATTTATGATTTATTGGACCCGCAAGCATTTGCGATGAGCGATAGACTTTGTTGGCATAATGTTTTAAAATTGTATATTATAATACATATAAGGAAAGCCTGTGCCCGAAGTCGGTACGTAAAAAACTGTAAATACTTATTTAAATTTGTTTGTAAATAAATACATTTGAAAAATGATGATGCAAAATATTCAATTCCTTTTTATTTATCAAATAATATTTTACCGGGTGCAAATGACTTTTTGGGTTAGTAATCTGAGTAATATGTTTTAGAAAACCCCAAGAAAAATTGTTAAAACTCTGGATATTTGACAGAGTGTTTAAAGTAATATTTTCCATATAGCAATGACATTTTCACCAATATTTTATGAATAAAACTGTTACAAGTTTTATCTTGAACTTCCACTACTTTGAAATAAATTACTTTGAAATACTTTGAACTAACTAAATTAAGTATTTTGAACTTAGCTGCTCCTCGTAAGTTTTCTTTTAACAAACTGATCATTGTCATCAATGCAATTGACGAGTGATTAAAAATAAGGGGAAAAAGGTCAACGAAAGAGTCTATAAAAAAGAAAGTAAATAGCAAGAATAAAAAAAAACTTTTCCCAGAGAATTTTTCTGGAGGACTTGCTGTGGTCCTAAAATTAGGGAACATAGCAGATATTATCTACAATCAACAATATTTTTCAAACGGAAAATTCTCGAAATAACATTCATAATCTTGAAATGTGATGTCCGTTTACAGTTACACTTATTTTACTCAAATCGAATGAGTCTTTTTATCTATAAAGAGATACAACTAGCTAAAAACTAGTGTGAGCTGCGTCGGTGTTTCTAATGAAACAGTAATGATGAAAAGGTAAATTATTCACCGTGAAAAGATCTTTTCACGGTGTATAATTTACCTTTTCATCATTACTGTCTTTTTATCTATGACAACCGCGAAAGCCTTACAACTACTTTCTTTTAAAGAATATTCATGGTAACTTAAAAAGAACTTAGATGCTAACTACTCATTAGCCCAGTGATTGTTTCAGGAATTAATCTGTGAGTTAGCCAGGCCATTTGCTAACTTTAATCAGCCAAAAGGTTGTTCCAGGGTTCAGTAGGTGAATTTGCCATGTCCCGATCTCTGTTTTATCTGTAAGCTAGTCGTGCCCTTCAGTACTCGATCACCCCAGAGGTTGTTCCAGGGCTCGATCTGTGAGTTAGCCATGCCATAATTTCGATGATCAGCCAAGAGTTTGATTCAGGGTTTAATCTGACTTTTTTCAGCCTAGATTTTGTTCCAGGGCTTAATATGGGAGTTAGCCATGTCCTTGACTTTATCAGCCTAGAGGTTGTTTCAGGGTTCAATCTGGAAGTTAGCCCTGAATTAATTTGGGCAGCTCAAGGATCGATGTAGGAGGCCGGAATGCTCTGACTTAGATCAGCCAAATAACAAAATAGTCACATATTCTTAACTTTCCTCGACATTTCTTTATAGAGTTTCCGACCAATGCCTCATAGAAACTATTTTGTAGGGAGCACACGGACTATAAATAATTAAACAAGGCATTAATGGAATAAAAACATTAGAACTCAAACCCTATGTCTGCAGAGGAAGATTTATTAGAATATATAAGCGAATTGGTCTCAATCAGACTGTCATCTCTTTTCACTACAGCTGTTGAACGCTGTTATGATTTTATATGTTTCATTGGACATACCGTACTGAGAAAGAAATTAAAGTGCATTTTTGAAATTCTCTTTAATTCTTCTTTTTGTTTGTTTGTTTTGTGTGTTTTTTTTGTGTGTGTGTGTAATAAATAAGCGATTCGATCTCACTACCATGTCATATCTTTCACTAATTTTGAACGCTGTTAAAACTTTGTGTGCTTTTATTGGACAAGAAATTAAAGAGTAGAAAGAAACGTGAAAGAAATGAAAGAGTAGTTAAACACCAAATAAAAGCTCAGCATCCCCTCAGAACTAAATGGGTCGCGATTGGTCTTATTTCGCAATCGAGAGGCAATTGAATGAATGTAAAAAAAACAACACTGGTGTAACACCTGGTTCGATTTAAAATGCATATTCATATCTATGTATAGCGCAGTAGAAGTATTTCGATAAAAATGAATGTTACTGCAGACGACAATGGAGGCATAACAAGCCACGCAGTTCAGTGACGTAAGAAATTTATAAATCTGCATATTTTTTTCTCGAAAGAAAATACTTGGAAATGCCATGCAGGTGCGGTGTTTATTGATAGGTAGTTCCAAAGTGAGGCAAAGTATGCGCATGGTCACAAAATTCGTGATATTTTTCAATTTGTATCATTTCGTTAACACTGAAAACATAGCAACCATCTGCATTGAATGTATCAGAAATCGAACGTGTAAGCGCTGCAAGCAAGTTATATTTCATACAAGCTGAGATTGTTTTTAGTTGTCTCTTAATTTTTTTTTTTTTGTTACTTAATAAAGTACAGTTTTAGAAATTTAAAAGCAACTTAAGATGTAAAATATTCATTTATTTTAAATTTCTTCGTAAAATAAAGACGTTTGAAACTGAAAATTAAACAATCTATTCGATTGCTCACTGAATATTTCTCTTGTGTCACATAATCATTAATCATTACGAGCCATCTAAACCTCGAGTCACCGTCTAACTAATGGCTCTATTTGCATTTATAATACAAGCCGTTTTTCTTCTTTTACGCCAAATCTGCAATTGACCACTATGGCGCATGCGTCTCGTGTCGCTGTGATGCATCGAAGGCTCAGGTCTACGAAATATTGGCCGGATTGCATGTCTTGCCGAGCATTGCAGTATGATAAACGTGATATTGCTATTCTTGCTATTCTGATTCGATGTGCTAAATCATCGAAGGCTCTAATCGCATGGTTAATATTCAGCATGAGGTAATTGGGGGGGGGGGGGAGTAATACTGCTACTGCTACTGCTACTGCTACTGCAACTGCAACTCTCCTACTCTCCTACTCTCCTACTCTCCTACTCTCCTACTCTCCTACTCTCCTACTCTCCTACTCTCCTACTCTCCTACTCTCCTACTCTCCTACTCTCCTACTCTCCTACTCTCCTAATCTCCTACTCTCCTACTCTCCCTACTCTCCTACTCTCCTACTCTCCTACTCTCCTACTCCTACTCCTACGTCTCCTACTCTCCTACTCTCCTACTCTCCTACTCTCCTACTCCTACCTCCTACTTCTCCTACTCTCCTACTCTCCTACTCTCCCACTCTCCCACTCTCCCTACTCTCCTACTCTCCTACTCTCCTACTCTCCTACTCTCCTACTCTCCTACTCTCCTACTCTCCTACTCTCCTACTCTCCTACCGCCTACTCTCCACTCTCACTCTCTACTCTCCTACTCTCTATCCTACTCTCCTATCTCCGACTCTCCTACTCTCTACTCACTCCTCCTTGCCTCGCTGTTGGGTATCGATATACTTTGCCTTGTCCTTCTTGCGCCATGGTGCTGTTAGCGGGGTAACTGTCTTGCTTGTCTGGGTTGTGCTGACTGATGACTGTTCTACTTCTGCTGGGCAGACATCTTCTGTTGGTCTTGGTTGAGGGTCGCTATGATTTTCATTATGCTCCTTTCTTGGATTTGGTCTGTGTGCCTTCTCCAATAACTTCCAGCTTCTGTTTTGACTTCATACATCAATGGTCCTTGTTGTGAGTTGATGGTTCCATTAACCCACTTGTCTTGTCCTCTGTAATCTCGAACTGTCACTGGCTGTCCATTATAAAACAAGCGTATAGGTGTCTTCTTCTCGTGTGCTTTCTTCATTTGTTTCTGCTGCACTGTGCTTTTACATTTGGCTTCATCAAATACAGACGTGAACGTATGTTTCGACCAAGGAACATTTTGGCAGGTGTTTCGTTAATGGTAGCATGAGGTGTGTTGCGGTACATCAGTAGGAAATTTGCTATCTTCTTGTTTAAAGAGGCTGATTCTGATTTCATTGCCTTCATACTCTGTTTGAAGGCTTGCACGAATCTTTCTGTTTGTCCATTCGTTGCAGGATGGAACGGTGCTGATCTAAAATGGTGAATCCCATTGCTCTTCATGAATGCTTGAAATTCCTCTGACGTGATGAATTGCGGTCCATTGTCGGAAACGAGCTGCTGTGGTACGCCGTTTCTTGCGAATACTGAGCGTAGTACCTCAATAGTGCTTGTTGCTGTGATCTTGTTCATTGGAAACACCTCTGGCTATTTAGAGTGTGCGTCGACAATAATCAAAAACTGTTTGTTCATAAATGGTCCAGCAAAATCGATATGGATCCGTTCCCAAGGTGAACTTGGCCATTCCCACGGGTGGATGGGTACCTTTGTTGGGTTACTTCGTACTTTGTTACAACCAGGGCAGGCTTTGGTTATCTGTTCAATTTCGGAGTCGATTCCTGGCCACCAGATGTGACTTCTAGCGAGGGCTTTCATCTTTACTACGCCTAGGTGAGTCGAATGAATGACCTCCGATACTTGTTTCCTTAGGGTGTCTGGAATAATTACTCGTATTCCCCACATGAGACATTCCTGACACGTTGTGATTTCATCTCGACGATTGTAGTAAGCGAGTAGTACCTTGTCGTCTGGCTTAGTTGACCATCCAGACATGGTCTGTTCATAGACTCTACTTAAGGTGACTGCCTACTTTTGAAAATTGATTTAAGCTTTTTTTAAACTTCGATTTTCCGAATTGAAATTTAATACTGATTACAAATCTGGAAAGAAAAATAGGGTTGTTTGCTTGTTTCCGAGATAATCAGCATTTAATGGAAGCCTACGCACGACCTTTTGGAGTAAAAACTGCACCACCGGAAGTGATTAGAAAAAAATTAAGATCCATAAGATCATCAGTTATTTCTAGACTATATGATTGCACGAATGAAGGCTAGTCAATCATTCTACGATAATACATGGATATTTTCAACAAAAAGACAAAAAGATAAATTGGTTTCTCATATTTTGTTGTTTTGGTGCTCTTAAAAATTTCATAAAGTCGAACAAAAATCCCTACAAAATCTATTTTTTCATGCGTTGCTGATTTAAACTTTTTCTAAAATGTTGATATAACATAGATTTTTTGAGAGTTTTTTCGAATGAGCCATTAAAAAATATTGAGTCCCCTGCAAAATTTGAGGGTTTTGCCCTGTTGAAGCTCAAAACGCGTATGGTTCTTCAATAAAATATTGTAGATTTTTCAGCGGTTTTTGAGCGCGCGCTCATCGTGGGCTCAATTCGAACGTTCAAAAGTAGGCAGCCACCTTAAAGCCTTGTCTCTTGTTGTCTCTCGTCTGATTGTTGCGCTTGTCAATGGTAACTGTTCAAACTGACTTAAGTGGAAAATGTCAACAACTTCTTCCTTTTGATCCTCTGGGGTTACTTTGAACGATAGTCTTGAAAGGGCGTCAGCGTTAGTGTGTCGCTTAGTGTTCCTATACTCTATGTCGTAGGTATAGCCTGATAGAAACATAGCGTATCGCTGTAGCCTTGAAGCTGTGGTCACTGGTATGCCTTTGGTTGGGCTGAAGATGGTTACTAGTGGTTGATGATCCGTAACCAAAGTAAACTGTCTTCCGTAAAGGTATGTGTGGAATCGTTTGATTCCAAAGATGATTGCTAATGCTTCTTTGTCAATTTGAGAATAGTTTTTCTCTGCTTTCGTTAAGGTGCGAGAAGCGAAAGCTATTGGTCTTTCTTGTCCATCGATGATATGGAACAGAACTGCGCCGACTCCATACGGTGACGCGTCGCATGCTATGCGGATAGGCTTCTTGGAATCATGATGACACAAAACTAAATCTGACGTGACTTCTCTTTTACTTTCTCGTCTTTATCACATGCTTTCGTCCACTGCCATGCTCTACCTTGTTCCAGTAGCTGGTGGAGTGGTCTCATTACCGAGACTAGGTCTGGCAGGAATCTGTGATAATAATTTACGAGGCCAATGAATGCGCGAAGCTGAGTTACATTCTTTGGTGCTGGAGTATCACGCACTGCTTTAACCTTTTCCTCTGTCTTGTGTATGCCGTGCTTGTCTATCTTGTGTCCACAGTATTCGATCTTATCTTGGAAGAACTGGCATTTGTCTAGGTTGACTTTTAGTTGGTACTGTTGCAGACGACTCAACACACTTTCCAGATAGTTAAAATGTTCGGTATTGTCCTTGCCAGTTATTATCATGTCATCTAGAATGCATTGGACTGATGTTATTCCATGCAGAATCTGTTCCATAGTCCTCTGCCATATTGCTGGTGCAGACGCAATTCCAAACAACACTCGGTTGAACTGGTATAGACCCTTGTGCGTATTCACAGTTAAATACTTCTTTGAGTTTTCTTCCATCTCCATGTGTAGGTAGGCTTGCCTCAAATCGATCTTTGTGAACTTTTCTCCATCTGCTAACGATGCAAAGACATCTTCTATCCTGGGTAAAGGGTACTGGTCCACTGCAAGCTGGGGATTAACTGTGAGCTTAAATTCTCCGCAAATTCTTACTCTTCCGTTTTTCTTGAGTACGGGAACTATGGGTGTGGCCCATTCGCTTGTTTCCACTTTGGATATGATTCCCATTTTCTCTAGCTCGTCTAATTCTCGGTCCACCTTCGGTCTCAAGGCATATGGTAGTTGTCTGGCTTTCAGAAATACTGGTTGCGGTTCCTCTTTGAACTTTAAAGTCGCCTTGATGTCCTTTCATTTTCCAATTCCTTCTTCAAAGATATTGTCTAGTGCGTTGCTGGTACTTGCAGGTTCCGTATTCCATGTTAACACGTTGTTTATCTCTTTCCATTCTAACTGTATCGCTGCTAACAAATCTCGGCCTAACAGTGCTGCTGTGCCTCTCTTGACTAGGTATAATTCAAGGTTTTCCTCTTGATTGTTGTACTTTACCTTGACGCGTGTGATTCCTAACGGATGAATTTTCTCTCCTGAGTAAGTTTTTAAAACAACTTTTGTAGACTCAATTTTAGCCTTGCCGACTTGCTTCTCAAATTCATCTTTTGACATAACTGAAACTGCTGAACCTGTGTCAAGCTCCATTGATACTTTCTTTCCATTAATATTCAATTGTAGTTGAATGGGCTTAGTTTTCTTCTCTTTTATCAAATTAATGTCTAAGCTTCCTACGGGAAGTTCATTGTCACTGTCCAACTCGTCTTCGTTATCAACATTGTTATCGAGGGCGTGTACATTCCGGCTTATACATGGCGGCGTGTTGTCTGCGTTTAGCTAAACATGCTTTTTCTATATGTCCTTTTTTCTTGCAAAAACTAGACGCCCTTATTGGCGTCTACTCGGGATACCTATGTCGAAAAAAATAAGGTGAGAAAGTAGTAGAAGTGTGAAAGTAAAGGAGCGCAATCGGTGTTTGTGTTTGTGTTGTGTTGTAATGTGTTTATGTTGGTCAACCCCGAAAAAATGAGAGGGTCTCGCGGGAACCGTTGTTGTCAGGCGGTTTGCTTGGTAAAAAAGATTAAAGAATATTGAGCATTTCGAAGGGCTAATGCTTTGGCATTTTCGCTTCCTGATCCAAATGCTTCACGATTGATAGCAGATGGTATTGGTATCTTACTTGCGGACAGCTACTGTCTTCGATATTGCAGGCTCTGTACGAATCCCACCTATGCCCTACCCCCACGGGTAACTTGAAAGTTTTTTAACTCGTGGATACGCGAAGCGTAGAAACGAGTTATTGTGAGGGGTCTGAATGTCACTCGCTCACTCGCTTATTTGTTAGCAGATCGATTCTTAAACGTTAATCGATCGTCCTACGTCATTATTTACGAACACTCGAACAACCCGAAACTCGAAGTTCTTTTACGAATGCCGGGTGAAGCTCCTAAGCTCCTTGCTCTTTTTTTTGTAAATTATTTTTAACTCTTATATCTGCATCATATATCTGAAGGCTTGCTGGTAAATCATTGATTGTAAGGCACTCTTTGTTGAGGCTCCGAGTATAAAACATGTTTCCATGATCAGAAATTGATTCCAATGTATCTGAATTCCAATAGACGTTACAGATTCTTGACGTTACAGATTTTTCGTCAGATGAAGACTAGCGCCTTATAGGCTCTATGAGTTCTGTTCGCGTTATTAGTAAATAAACATTAATCATCACGTATTTTCTTACCACAGAGCCTGGCAGGCATGAGTACGTTTTTCTTCTTTCCCTGTATTTAACTTTACCTTTTTCAAACCTTTTCAGCAAAGAAAGAAGAATTTATCTATTGCTTCTTTAAAAGCTTTTCAACTTCTTTTTACTAATTTTAAAGAATTTTTCGTTTGCGTAACACAAATGTTTGTCGACAACACGAGATGCTTACTGAATCTCTCAAATATCTTGTTTTATTCTGAATTTCAACGCATTGGTTATGTGCAGCAGAACTAACAGAGAACTTGAATGAAATCCTGTTTTTCCCCGCAGAGAAGGGGGTACAGAGTTGGGAAGCAAATGTTTACAGGCAGAGAACAATCTCATTAGGCATCCGGCACATCAACTATTTGTTAGCGATAAGTACGTATCCATGCAGAAGGGAAACTTCTCGAAAATAATAACCGTCGTGATATTCTACATTATATGCTAGCATTCTTAATTTTTTGAAATAAATTTAAGTGCGAGCTAACCCTAAACCCTATCCCCCCAAAAAAGAAAAAGGGAATATTCGGAAAGATTGCTAGCGTGTTTTTTTTTAATTTTTGAACAAATTATTTATACAACATGAGATGGGAGAAAATAGGATGCATCAAAAGTAAAAATGATATTGTACAAGCTGCTGTGACTATGCTCTTGTGAAACAAAGCATCTCTTTTAGCCTGTGGTTCAAAAGTTTCAGACATTGTATTGTGAATCGGTGACGACACTTTTACAAAGATGATTATGGCAAAAACTAGAATATTTTAAAGATTGTTTTGACTCTTTGGGTTTTGTGAAACAAGGCATCTCTTTCGCCCTGTTATTCAAATGTTTCAGAATTTGAATTTTATGTTGAAGCGGTGACGATAACATTAAAGACAAGGTAATGGCAAAAGCTAGAATATTTTAAAAAGTGTTTTGACTTTGGTCTTGACTGTTTCTCGAATGTCTCGAAGACGCCACAAGTACAGAAGAGGATTTACCACAGAATTAAGTTGTGCGATGAGCTCGGCTGAGTCAATACTGATAGAAATGATATCTAAAGATGTCTTTGAAACTTTGTGATAAGATGCAATACTAAAACCAATTAAAGTGCAAGCCAATGGCAAATAAAAAAGAATGGTAAAAATAAAAACAACAAACATAGTGATAAACGATTTTCTGTATTTGACGACATCAATGTTAGAACTTGGACGTGCAACCACTTCTGCGTTCTGGACACTTGGAAATACTAAGGACGAGGTGATCTTTCGTAGGCTGTAGAAGGCCATTGAATAGCAAGTGGTGATGGTTAAAACTGAACAAAGAGCTCCAATTCCAGCAAAGAGGACCAAAGGTAAATAATTTGCATCATCCACATTTACTATACCAAACAATATTGCTGAAACAACACACGATATCATCCAACATACCAGTGTTGTATAGAGTACACGCTTCTTAGTTACGACACTTTGATATCGGTTTCTTAACTTAACGGCGAGTAAACGATCCAAGCTTATGAACGTCAGAGTTAACAATGAAACAGCGCCCATTGTGTAACCCACACCTCTGACACATTTGAAAAGTAGACAGTAAATGTTCAAAGACCAGCCTTTGAGGATAGCAATATTTTGAAAGACCATGAGTGGTTCACCAAGGGCACCCACAAGGAGATCAGAAAAAGCAAGACTTCCGATCAAGATGTAGGAAGGTTTGTGAAGGGATGGTGTCTTCCAGATGGAAATAAGAATCAAAACGTTCAAAACTGTTGTTACCAGAGCTAAAGCAGAGTACGTAAAGGACATTAATAAACGATAAGAGTTACCAAACATTCCTTTTTCATTTGTGCAACTGTTGTCTTGAATGTCTTCCATTTTGCGATAGATTTCTCAAATTAGTCTTTTTTCTATTGCTTAGTAATCTTCTTCATCTTATTCTTTATTTAGTCATCGTACTTCTTCAAGTATATAAGTTTGATCTGGTATGGCTTTTTGTCAAATCAGTTCTGATAGGCACGTCAATGCCGGTAATCGAACTATTCTCAGATGCTTATTCCCTTTGCGGTCGATGAAATTTAGCTATCCGGCCAGACGACGGATTTGGCTGAATAAATAAACTTTCGAAAAACCTCGATAGTTATTTGCAGATGGTATCTATGTTCGCAGTGTGAACTTATTCGTCAATTAGAAAGTCAAGTTGACAAACACACGTACTATGTAAAACACTTCCAATATTTATGTATATTGTATATTGAGTGTATATTGTCATTCAATATAAGTATGAAAATTATGCTGCATTAGTTTTGATTAGGGTTAACCCATTTTCAAGCTAATTTTCATAGCGCGTGTGCTACATTTTCCATCGGCGGTGTCGCTTGTAATAGCATTCATGTTCATCTCTTGGACACCTTTATCAAAAAATGTACAATTACCGCTCAAGCTATTATTGTTTGTTATATTTTGCCAATGCTACTATATATTAATAAGAATTAAATTGTCATTATTTTGAATTGCAATGAGACTACTTAATGAACGAGGTCTTAATGGCATATTCAACAGATCAGTAAAAGTATTTTTGGTAGACCTTTTTACTCTAGTGTAATGTTTTCCTCGCAATGCAATACTGGAAATAAAATTTGATTAAAAGCCACGTTTTTGCACTTATTGCTTACCAATGCACTGTTTTCTTTGGAAGCAAATATTGCACTTACAACACCTTTAAACACTTCGATAATATTTTCAGTACTGATTCTACCGTTGAATGGTAAATTTTGTTTTTGTTTTGAGTGATGAGTTTCTAAGTTATTAAGGTTAAAATCTCCAATATGATAATGAGTGTGACATCTATTAAGGCTTCATTAAATATACAAAATCCAACTGGTTCACAGAAACAGTATTTAAAAAGTATCATTATTTTACTCATGGTTTACAAATTTTTTTTTCAAAATGTCCAGCATTTAGTATTACTAGTTACAACAAAAACACTCCAATACCTTACCCGACGTCACCATCATTAGCATATTGGAAGTATAAACCTTCATAACTCATAGACGCATCACTCAAATCAAGAAATATTTTACCAATCAACTATACTTTATGCATAACCAGTACTGTAAGTATCAATGTGGAAAAGGTTTATTTGCACTTTAAATTGTAGCAGGTGCCCAATGACTATATTCTCATGAAAATAATGTCTCTCGTGGGAACAAGAAAAACATTAATCTCAGCCTACGTAATTGTGAGTGATTGCTGAGATTTTATTGGATGAGAACATTCTTTTTAATTAAATTCACAGTACGGTATAACCAACAAAAACACATATAAGCATAACAGCGTTAAACAGCAGTGAAAGGAAATGACCTTCTGATGAGAGAAAACATGTTGTTTTAAAATCAGATGTACAGGCTCTGCAGAACTCGCATTGGATTCAAAATGTTTTCATTTTGCTAAATAAGAATTTAAATAAAATTTATCAGATAAGTCGTGCACTAAATGACCCAAAATAAAGTTGGTGCGTTAGCAAATCTGTCGGTTGAACACCCACGCCTATATTAAAGAGTATAAAACAATATTATGAAGATGGATTAAATATACAAAATCCAACTGGTTCATAGATACAGTATTTAAAAAGCATCATTATTTTACTCATGGTTTACATGAAATCTATTTTAAATTTGTATTTTCAAAATGTCCAGCATTTAGTATTACTAGTTACAACAAACAATCAAACACCTTACCCGACGTCAATAAACTGCATTTAGGCTCATTAAAGTGCAAGCAAAAAAAGAATAAAAGAGAATGGTAAAAAGAAAAACAACAAATATAGTGATAAACGATTTTCTGTATTTAACAACATCAATGTTGGGACTTCGAGGTGGAACCCCTTCGTTTCTTTCTGGAAATTTGAGTGATACTAAGGAAAAGGTGATCTTTCGTAAGCTGTAAAATATCATTGAATATTAAGCGGTGATGGTTAAGAGTGAACAAAAAGCTCCAATTCTAGCGAAGTAGACCAATGGTAATACTGAAATGTGTATTATTCCAGCTTAGATTACCAAACAATACTGCTGAAACAAGACACGATATCCTCCAACATGCCAAAATGTATAGAGCACACGTTTCTGAGTTAAGATACTTTGATATCAGTCTGCAGAGCAGACGTTCTTTTGATTGGTTTGAGAGGAAGAATCGGGGTTTTGGGATTCCTGTGTCTACCAATACTTTGATATGTGTCCCTTAACTTAACCATAACAACAAGTGTCTTTATTGCCAATAATAACTACAAATATATGTTTATATATATCAAATTATGCTTTACAACATTAATGTTTTTGGCAACTGTAAGTTAACGATGTAAGCTTATCAAAGTAAGATTGAGAGTAACTGTGCCCAATGCGTAAACCACGCCTCTGGCGCATTTTAAAACCAGACAGAAAATGGTAATAGACCAGTCAGATTACACTGGTGAAAAAACGCACTGCGCATGCGTTGGTAGAACAAAACAAAATGGCGGATAATAACAATTGATCACATCTAAAGGTAGGTTTAAATTTAACCGACAGGGCTATTTTTTAAATATTCGTTTTGGAATTTTACAGATATTTTTTGATTTCTTTCATAGAATTCGACCATGTGATTATCTGCAAATTAGCCACATGCTGGATGTCGACGTCGGGCCGCGAGTGGCGACATTTTCAAAGATAATTTTGCTTTGTATAAACAACAGTTTTTTGTATAAATTAGCAGTGTATCACAATGGAAACTAACTTGCTATTTCAAAAAGGATAACCTTTAGTTAAGTTTTCAGTATTTTTCTTAAGTTTTGCGATTTTGTAAAACAATCAAAACACTGGCATCAAAAATATAAGTTGCCCTTAGTTACGCTACGCCATCTCCGAGCGTGCGCAGTGCGTTTTTCACCAGTGTCCCTTTAGATACGACGAGTACGAGATCGAGTACTAGAACGAGTTTTAATATTGATTCTGTAACACTAAATCGTAGTCGATTTCCGATTTTTTACAATTAAAGTTTCAATCTACGTACACAACCACGAAAACAAAATTACAGTGCCAATCTTTAAACGTTAGGAACTCGTACTCGTACTTGTTTTTGTACTCGTCATCGGATCTAAAGGTCTCTAATAATCGGACCTTTGCAACTTTACTTGAATATAATAAATAAGAAGCCTCTCCCAAATAAGTGTGATTTTGGTCTAGAACGTCCTTTTGGCAGATTTTGATCGATACATAAATGTCGGTCATCAAACATTTGCCAGATGCCTTTTTCTATTCCGGTCGATAAATTTAACTCTGCGGGCGACATCTTTAAGTAATTTGCAGATTGTTTCTTCGTTCTCAGTGTGAAATAATAAAAGAAAAAATATCTCGTGATTTTGTTTATATATCGCTGCTTCCCTTGGAAACTCCCAATCAACAAGCTTCGACCCATGTACTTTGAAACATTTGCTTTTCAGGAAGAATCTATACAGACATCTAACAAGGTACGAAAATTAGGATGCATCTCGATTAGCATTCGCCAATTTTCAGGGTAATTTCATCAACCTGCAGCGCGGTTCGTTTTTCTCCGGCTTTTTAGTGCCGCTTGCAGTGAACATTCAACTTTATCGAAAATATACATTCACTGCTCAAGCTATTACTTTTGATTATATCATGCTACTAGATCAATAGGAACTAGAATTTAAGGTTTTTTTATTGTAATTTTTTATTCAGGTTTTTTAAGGAATATGGTAATCTGTGTATTGAGATATAAATAAAAACATACTCTTTAATATTTTTCACAGTGAGGTATGTCCAATGAAAACACATAAAGTCTTAACAGCGTTCAATGGTATCGAAAAGACACTGATGACATTCTGATTTCTAGCTCACAGAATGAAATCCTGCAACAACCTCAGTGCCGAACAAAGTCAAAGCTTTTTTTACTAACAGATTGAAACTCTGAAATACCCTCTGGGCTAATCCAAGTCAAGGAACGGCTGATTCACAGATTGAACCCTGGAATAGCCTCTGCATTGATCAAGGTTTGGGCATGGCAAACACGCATTTTGAACCTTAAACAAATCTCTAAGGCGATCTAATTCAGGGCACATAGTGTTCGATGTATGGTGTAACGGTGTCCATCTCAATGATAACATGTCCATTGCAAACGTTTAACAGTGGTCTTAACTGCTTCTCGAATGTCTCGAATGCGCCACAGGTACACCAGAGAATTTATCGCCGAATTAAGTAGAGACAAGTACTCGGCTGCAGATATAGAGATGAAAATTATATCATCAGTTGTAATTGCATGGTATGTGAATGAATAAATGGTTATATATCTGGACACGAAAGCAATAATTAGAATACAAACGAAAGGCGCATAAAAAAATATGGTTAACATAAAAACAAAAAGCATGGTCATAATAGATTTTCTGTATTTGGCGACATCAATGTTTGGACTTGCAACCACTTCTTCGTTCTGGACACTTGGAGATACTGAGAACGAGGTGATCTTTCGTAAGCTGTAGAAGGCCATTGAATAACAAACGGTGATGGTTACAACTAAACTGAAAGCTGCAGTTCCAGCAAAGAGAATCAAAGCTGACGAAGTTTCACTATTCCAACTTAGTTTACCAAACACTGTTGCCGAAGTAACACACGCTATGATCCACCATGTCAGTAATATATAAAGTACGCGCTTCTTGGTTACGACATTTTGATATCTGTTCCTTAACTTGACTGCAAGCAAACGATCCAAGCTAACGACGGTCAGAGTAAACAGTGAAACTGAGCCCAACGCGTAAACCACACCTTTGGCGCATTTTAAGACTAGACAAAAATTCTTCAAGGGCCAGCTTTTTAGGGCGGCGAAATTATAAATGACCATCAGTGGTTCTCCAATGGCACCGACCAGGAGATCAGAAAGAGCAAGGTTTCCTATCAGGATGTAGGAAGGTTTGTGAAGGGATTGGCTCTTCCAGATGGAGAACAGGATCAGAGAGTTTAAGACTGTTGTTACCAGTGCTGCAGCTGAGTACATAGTAGACATAACCAAACGATGAGCTGGGTATAACTGATTTGTTTCATTTACGCAACCGAAATCTTGGTTGTCGTTCATTATGGTTTCTCCTACTTCCAAACCTTCTTCTTTTTGCTCTTTAGTAAATAATGGAATCTTTGCAGCTTTGCAAATAACTGGTTTTGATCTAGTATGTCCTTTATGCAGATTTAGGACGACACGTTCAATGTCGTGCGGATATCGAACGTTTGCTTTTTCTGTTGGGTCGATAAATTGAACTCTCCGGCGACATCTTTAAGTAATCGGCTTTGAAAATAACCTCAATAGTCATTTGCAGGACGTGTCTGTGTTCACAGCGTGAACTAGAAAAGAAAAGAAAAATAGTTGTAAAATCTCTTGATTTCGTGATGTGTATCGGTGCTTCCCTTGGAAACCCCAATCAACAAGAATCAGACCCTGTTTGACACTTTCAAATATTCTTTTTTCAGGAAGAATCTACACAGTCATTTGAGAATGAAAATTAGGATACTCGTTTGGTAGCGTTCTCCAATTTCTAGGCCAATTTATTTGAACTGCTGGGCTTGTTTTCTTTTAGTGCCGCTTGCAATAGCATTCTTCTTAATCGACATTATACATGCACTACTCCAGCTATTACTCTTTGTTTAAATCTTGTTGCTAGATCAATAAGAACTGAAATTTAGGTTTCGTTATTGTGATTTTGTATTGAGGTTGCTGAATGAATATCGTAGTTAATATCGTATATATTCAACAGATCAGTAAAGTAATATTGATTGACCTATTTACTCTAGTGTAATTTTTTTCTCCCTATGCAATAGTGAAACTAAAATTTGATTAAAATAACTTTTTTTCTTCACTTTTTGTTTACCAATGCACTGTTTTCTTTAGAAGCAAATATTTCTCTTTAAATGCTCTTTTGAATACTATACCAGGTGCACAATGACTATGTTTACTCTTATGTGTATAATGTCTCTCGTGGGAATAAGATAAAAACATCAATCGCGGCCTACGTAATTGTGAGTGACTTCTGAGCTTTTATTGGTAGTGAAAATTCTTTTTAATTTGATTCACAGTACGATATGTCCAACGAAAACACATAAAGTTATAGCAGCGTTTAAGCCCCAATAAAAGTGCCGTTACGCGGGCTAAAGGAAAAATAACAGACGTCTCTGTCTTCCCTCATCCCCAGTCCCTCTCTATTCACTCGCCCCTTTCACTGCACCTTCTCTCCAAAGTCTCCAAAGCACCGCTACGTAGATGTTTTATTCTGTTCGTTCGATGGAATTACACTTTCCAGGCGTAGGCTTTAATAAATCCAGGCGATTTTTTGAAATAAAATCTTCTTCAAAATTTTGGGCATTCTCTTTTGGAAATCGCCAGTTTCCAGGATAATTTTCATCGCTAACAGTAGCCTTATTCACTTTTATCGAACTAATAATTTCACCGATCAAACCATTAGTTTTTACTATATATTTTTATTAGAGTCGACTTTTTTTCTCCCCGCAAACGGCATGGTAACCACGTTTACATAGTTTTCCTGTATTCTACTTTACCTTTTACAAACCTTCTCACCAAGCGCAAATGCTCTTTCGTTTTTCTACTACTTGGACTTTTTTGCGATTCTTTTTCAGTCATTTAAAATTTTTTTTTTTTACTGGTCAACAGACGTTTCACGTTTGCCGTGAACGTAAATCTTGAGCTCTCTATTACATTAATAAGAGCTTCAAATTGTTGGTTATTATTATTTGTCTACGCTTGTGCTTATTTGTTATTTTGAATTGCCTTTCTAATTTATAATTTTGTCGTCAAGATCAATGGAAAGAGGGTTTCAAGATAGCCATGCATGTTGTGAAGCAAAAACAATGTAATTAATGTTTTTTGTCAATATTTTCAGCATGAGATTTCACTTCGTAAAGAAAGAAGATCTTTAGTTTGTTTCATTAAAAAAAGATTCTGTTATAACCCAACGATAAATTTTGTCTTGTATTCATGCTTAAAAAACCTGAATCCTATGATGCTGATACGATATTCGTATCCTAGGTCTCAGGTCTCAGGTCTCAGGTCCCTATCGGCAGATGTTGTGTAAAAATCAATAATATAACAAATGGTATTTGAGTGCTCTGGTTTCTAAACACCTTTTGTAAATGAGACATTAAATTCAAAGGATGAATTTGCAGTTACATTATACTCCTAAACTAGTCAAAGTAAAGCTCTTTAATTTCTGACACTGTACGGAAAACACATAAATACCCCATTCACACCTGAACGTGTTTAGTTAAACTATGTTTTCATTAGGAAAAAAAATGAGAAACTAGAAACCTACAATATAATGAAATTATATAATAATGAAATAACTTTCTAGAATACTCTCACAGTAAGACAAAGGATAGTTTACATGCACTATTTCACCAAATATTGTGCAGTGTTCGTCGTAGATAGTTTTCCAAACCTGTTTAGTTTAACCACTGTAAAACATGAGAGTATATGGACCGCGTGGCACTAATGAAATAGTCAAAGATATAGAAGTAGTAAGTTGTAGTGCTTGGGAACGAGGTTATTCCGGGCGAAAGCCCTTGGAATTAAATTCGGAAAAATTAATTTCCGACCTCGCTGGGATTCGAACCCACGACCTTCGGAATTGTACTACCGATGCTCTTCCAGCTGAGCTAGAGGTCAGACTGAGAGCAGGTCGGGGTGAAATAGATGTTAGGTCGCGGTAACTATGATTCAAAGATGAGAGTATATGGACCGCGTGGCACTAATGAAATAGTCAAAGATATAGAAGTAGTAAGTTGTAGTGCTTGGGAACGAGGTTATTCCGGGCGAAAGCCCTTGGAATTAAATTCGGAAAAATTAATTTCCGACCTCGCTGGGACCCAGCGAGGTCGGAAATTAATTTTTCCGAATTTAATTCCAAGGGCTTTCGCCCGGAATAACCTCGTTCCCAAGCACTACAACTTACTACTTCTATATCTTTCACTGTAAAACATGTTTAAGACTTGGCGTGAATGGGGTAAAAGACTTAACAGCGTTCAATAGCAGAAGTGAAAAGAGATGACATGAAATTCTAAGCAGGCTTAATCGTTTAATTATTTCAAAAGAATATATATTCCTCTGCAGAGATCGTGTTTGAGTTATGATGCTTTTATTCCACTATCACCTTGTTTAATTATAGGTCGTGTGGTCTGTACCAACACTTTAGTTTGTAGGAGGCGGTGGTCTGAAATAGCAAGAGATAATTACGAATACGAGGGTGGTAAGAATGACTATTATATTACTAATGACTTTGATAGAAGCATGAAAATCAGGGTATGCTTTCCTCCTACATCGAACCTTGAGCTGATCAAAGTCAAACAGGCCATTGCTTACTCCCAGATTAAGCCCTGGAACAAACTCAGCGCTGATCAAAGTCAGGGCTTTTGTAACTCACAGATTGAAACAATGAAACAACCTCTGGGCTGATCTAAGTAAGGGTACTGCTAACTCACAGATTGAACCCTAAAACAACCTCTGACCTGAACTGAGTCACAGGCCTGGCTATAACTCACAGATTGAACCGTAGATAAAACAACCGCTGAGCCGATCTAAGCCAGGCCGAGGCTAACTGAAACGACTTAACTGATCTTGAAAAGGCTTCTACAGTAATGAATGTTTGATGCAATGTGTCCGTTTATTTATAACACTATGTCCATGGCAAATGTTTTATAGTAGTCTTCACTGCTTCTCGAATTTCTCGAATGCGCCACAGGTACACCAGAGAATTCATCGCCGAGTTAAGTAGAGAGAAGAACTCGGCTGCAGATATAGAGATGAAGATTGTGACACCAGCTGTCCTTCTTGGGGCTGGGGAAGACAACTTGCTTTTGTAGTAATTGGATACGGAAGCAACCATTAGAATACAAGAAAATGGCAAATAAACAATTATGGTAAACATATAAACTACAAACATAGTGAGAAGGGATTTTCTGTACTTGGCGACATCAATGTTGGAACTTGGAAGTACAGCACCCTCTGCGTTCTGGACACTTGGAGATACCGAGGACGAGGTGATCTTTCGTAAGCTGTAGAAGGCCATTGAATAGCAAACGGTGATGGTTAGGACCAAAATGAACACTACAGTACCAACAAAGAGAATCAAAGCTGACGAAGTTTCACTATTCCAACTTAGTTTACCAAACACTGTTGCTGAAGCAACACACGCTATGATCCACCATGTCAGTAATATGTAAAGTACGCCCTTCTTAGTTACGACATTTTGATATCTGTTCCTTAACTTGACTGCAAGCAAGCGATCCAAGCTTACGACGGTCAGAGTAAACAGTGAAACTGAGCCCAATGCATAAACCACACCTCTTGCGCTTTTTAAGGATAGACAGAAATTCTTCAAGGACCAGCGTTTTAGGGCAGCAATATTATAAATGACCATCAGAGGTTCTCCAATGGCACCGACCAAGAGATCAGAAAGAACAAGGTTTCCTATCAAGATGTAGGATGGTTTGTGAAGGGATGGTGTCTTCCAGATGGAGATTAGGATCAGAAAATTCAAAACTGTTGTTACTAGTGCTGCGGCAGAGTACATAGTTGACATTACTAAACGATGCGCTGGGTTAACTAACTCGTTCATTTCATGTGCGCAAGCGACATCGTGACTGAGGTTCATTATGTAGGCTTTTCAAGTTAGTCTGGTTTCTTCTTAATTCTCAGTCTCAATCAACAGGAGATTTCGGTGTTTATTCCAAGCTGAACGGTAACTGCTATTCCGCTATATATCTGTCCCTAGAGAAAAAAATCCAAGATTCAAAATCGTTTTATGTGTTATAATTTTGATCGTTTCCTTGGCAATGCAACATCTGTTGGTGTATTTGCATCGCTTATTGAACCTGCCATAGCACGCAATTATTTTCGCAGTCGTTGATTACCTCACTGCAGCCTTTATAGTGAGTTGAATCTGCAATTTGATTCTGTGTGTTGTTTCTAAGACCGAGACTGTCAGATGTACAATGCTAAATCTTGGTGGTCTTTCACCGCCGTGCACTTCAAGCCATGAGTCGTGAGCTACGACTGAAGTGACTGCATGTGTGATTGAGTTTGTTTAATGCGTTAGTCTCTTTCTTGCCATAAGGATATTTTCTCTAGTTTTCCTCCCTCCTAAGAAATTATCGTGAGTTGAGTGTTGTGTGTTATAAATAACGAATCTTAAGGTGTATTGCTTGCGGAGCGAACCCAGTAATGATGACGCATGATGGTGAAATATAAATTACTTTTTTTCGATCACCTTACTTTATCGCCGCTTCCTGTTTATTCGATATTTCGCCAACACTCAGCCAAGATGAAATTAAATTCCACGATATTTTCATGTAATTTTCTTTATACCCAATAGTTTTCATTGGTTAAAGTCGCGCGACATTTCTTATAATCGAAATCACCTGTCTGTTGCTATGTTGTTTGTCAGTAGAGCAGTTTTCGTATGACTGTGAAAAGCTCACGGCACGAACACGGCCACCGCTAAGATCCAGCCAATCAAAAAATCTAAAAAACATCACGGTCGCGGCAAGACACGAACTCTTCATCGAATCAAATGCACGAAACACGTGCAACGGTTAGACAAAGTGGGATAATGGGTTAGCGAAATCAAGGCAATTAGGTGTAATTTCTGACGATATAGGCCTGTTTTTTGTCCTTTATGCAAAATGGATTTTTAGACATATGTTGTGTCTTCTGAATTCACTCAGTTAGTAGCACATCGCGGTGGAACTGACATCCATTTGTACTCTGCAAAAAAACATTTTATACTTTCGGGAAAGGCAGCCTTTTTGAAATGATACTACGAGGCGAAAATTCCACTTTGATGATAAAACTATGCCAGTTTGGTTTCATGTACGATTTCAACTCAAGCATAGGCTCGATTTTGGTGAACAGCATCACAGGAGCATTAGCAATCGTTACTAACCTTCTCATTCTCATTGCCATCTGGCAGACACCTTCTTTACGAAAGCCATCGCACATCCTGATTGTGAATCTCGCTTTAGCAGATTTTTTAGTTGGTTCTGTTGGCCAGCCTTCGTTTATTTTACGAGACGTTTTCATACTGCAAAAACGAGAGGAATTATTTGATGTTATTTGCATTGTATCTAGCGTTGGTCGAGCGTTCAGTTACTGGCCTGGCACTGTTTCGTTATACACGCTTATCATAATCAGTATTGATCGAGTACTGGCGATCAAACTTAGAATTAGATATCACTCTATTGTAACTTGCAAGAAGCTTACAAAGGTTCTCTCATTTGGCTGGGTTCTTAAAGCAATAGTATATTTTCCTTTATTTACATTATTGGACGCAAAGTCAATTCTCATAATCCTTTCATTTGAAATGATGCTATTCATGACCATCATTAGTTTATGTTACCTTAAAGCAGTAAAAGAACTGAGGGAAATCATGTCCCAAGTGTCTAATTCTGACAGAAACGCAACCTCCACAAGCACTTCGCCAAGCTTCAATATCTTAAAATATCGACGATCTCTAAAGACAATATTCATCGTTTGTGCCACAGTCATAATTTGCTGCTTCCCATATCTTATTTCTACAGCCATTTTGGCGTCGAATTACGACGTAACAAGTAATTATGTAACCTTTGTCCACTTTTCTGAAACCATAGGTTTTGCTAATTCTACGTTGAATCCTTTACTTTACTTTTGGCGTGTAAAAGAACTTCGTCAAGCAGCTAAAAAGATAGTCGTATCTGCGATTCTTGGAAGAGACCAAGACCATGAAACCACCGTAACAATAGATTCCAGGCCACGCACTGGATCAATACCTTAGTCTTGATTGACGTTTCCTAGCTAAGACTCCGTTTACCCGATACCGGACATTTTTTTAACCGTTCGTAGATCGGGTGCGTAGATCGCGCGCGTACTATGCGCGTGCAGAAAATCAAATAAATTAATGATATCATTGGATGATATTTTTAGAATAGATTCTAAATATAGCATCAAAGTGTGCACATGGTGGGCACGGGGATTCCTTCTCTTTGTTCATATTCTTTTGTTAAGCTGCATGATTTGATGGAAAACAGCTAACAATATCGTATCGACCCGGTTCCGTGTAAGAAGAATGTACTCGTCAACGAAACGTCCAATAAGAACATTGACTGACCATCATATCACGACATTATCAGGGACGGTTCCGGGTAAAGGCTGGGTATGTACTGGTCACATTTTCGAACGGTTCATTCTGTGTATGAACGCAGCCCTAACAGTGAGCAAAATAATAAATAAATAATTTAAATTAAAAAATTAAAGGATAAAAATATATATATAATTGGTCAACCGCGCGTATTTGCTTTGGCATGAGATGAATTCTTGTCATACATGATGTATGCAAAATTCCAAGCAAACATGCGCATCCCACTTGGAATTAGCTTGGAATTAATAAGACTACCTCATTACCGTTCTTTAGTTCACACTGAGAGCATAGAGACCATCTGCAAATAAACATTGAAGTTGTTTCCGAAAATCGATTTATTAAAGCCGTCCCCAGGAGAGTCTAATTTTATCGACTGAACAGCAAAAAACATCAGGAAAAAGCAAAAAAAAAAAAAAAAACTTTAGGAAAAACTTGGAAGTTTTGATTACTGGACTGATTTGTCGCAAATGCAAATTATTCTTTTGGCCGATGTGTTTCATTTTGCTGTCACTGACAAACGAAAACCGGTAAAAATAATTTGGGACTTTTCACTCTTTTGTTGCTTTTTGTTTTTGTTTTGTTTTTGTTTTTTTGTTTTTGTTTTTTTGTTTTTGTTTTTTTGTTTTTGTTTCATTTAATAATTAATTTTTATTCGTATTCCATTTTGCCCTTTACTTTACTTTACTTAACTTATATATCTTTAGGATGTCGACAAGATGTTCTCAAATAAATCGGAAACGTATTTTATTTCAAATAATCTCCTATGACGATAAAGGGAAAGTGGTTAGAAAGAAATAACAGGATGGTTTTTCATTTACTAGGTGTTGTCGATACTTTTCCCTTTCCCTTCCGTTTTCCCATTCATTTCCTTTCTGTTCATTTTGACTTTTCTTTTTCTTGCTGTCCTTTTCTTTTTCTTCACACTTCTCTTTTATCCCCTTCATCCTTTTCACTCCTTTCCTTCTCTCTTTTATCACAAATAGACCACTAGTAACTCAGCCTATCAGAGCGAAGTATTAGTGATAGACCCTGAGTAGGTTTTATATTACTAAGTATTATAGTCCAATAAAAAAACATTCTGGACTTTGTGCTGAGAGATTATCTTAAGGCTTCTGTCATATTCTATAAGAATTAAAATATTTACCTCCATGCATCTCTCTTAAAATAACAAATATATATGTATCACTCGGGAGTTCCAGGTAGGTGGACATTGTCATAGTAAGAAGCCGGAACTCTCCTAGGATTTTCGAACACGGCCTCGTGCGAGTCTTTCACGTGTCGTCTATTAAAATCATGCTGGGATTTGAACTGAATTCTTTCGTAAGACCCAGGCTGACCGTTTCTTTGATTTTCAAAAATGATATTACTTTCAAGTGGTCTGGTGTATTCTTGGTGTTGTTTTAGATTGTGCCCTTCTTGCTTCGATTGCATGTCAACCTGAAGTTGGGACATGTGTCGGTTTGGTTTGTCTTCATCCAGCCAGAATCTTTCTCCTGTTATTTTATTATATGCGTAGGTACGGCCAGTTACTGGGAAACGAAATCAGATAATTATAAAGTTGAATAAAAGGTAGGTTGGATTTCAGATTATAGGAACAGTGTCGTAGCGAGAGAATGAGAGAGCGAGGAAGTGGAAAGAAGAGGGAGGGGGTAGCGCGCCCTGCGAAAGCATCAGCCAATTCCATAACAACTGCACTAGTATAAACCAATAGATAACGATTCAGCCTCAAATGCCTTTCCTGTGCTATAGTGTTGTTTTAAATATAAAACAAGTGATGGGAATACAATTGTGTTACCAAGGTCGATAGCTTTCCCGTCGAATTGTCTTGTTTCCTGTCCAACGCTCTGTATAAATAAAGATATTTAAATGATGAAATGAAGTAATATGTTTGTCAGACAGCCTCTTATGAAATTACCATTCGAGGTCTAAAAAATGTACTTACAATGAAAGTCCCTGAAGGAGGCAACGTCATTATCTTCGAATGTTGAGCTTTTGCTAAAAAGACACATGATTTATATTGCATAATCAAATTTAAGATGTTGATTAAAAGACAATGGATATGGATAGCACCTTGGACTGTCGCTTCCAAATGGGTAGTATCGTCGTGTACGTATATTGTCAGGGGAATTCTATCCAAATTCAAATTTCGACTAATCGGCTGGTAGTTGTACCCTACGATAGCATAAATTAAACTATAATTAATATTTATGTGCACATGCTGATGATACATCGTTTAAATATGACTAAAAAATGAGACCACCCAACCGAATTTGCTTCGTGGTCTAGGGGTTAGGTTTAGGGTTAGGGTTGGGGTTGGCATTGTAGTAGTTCGTTTGTGCCGAAGCTACCGAGTTCGATTCTTGGTGTCTTTCTTTTTTCTAAGTGAAGAGAACCAAAAAGTCCCACTCGTGTGTTCGGAGACCTATTACGTACTTCGTTAATCCGTACACGACAATAGTACCTCCAAATGTATAGAGCGTTTTCATTCTCGTGATAAGGCAGGCATATTGCGGTACCAAACTTTCTGCACAGAATTTTTTTCCCATAAAAATAGAGTTCAGCCCCGAAGCACAGAAAATGTATTCCTTTGGTATACCAGGCATGGCCGCTTTGAAGTCACTTGAAAACGCTCTATACTCTATATAAATAGAGGAAGGTAGAGAGAAAGCAGAAAAGAAGAAATTAGGAAAAACAAAATACTTGATTTAAAAAAAACTGATAAAAACTCACGCTTGTATATTGGAAAGTCTGAAGGATTCACGACTCCTTTTTTGGGTCTCAAATGAGGTTGGCGAAGCTGCTCTTGTCGCTTGCTGATAAAAAATAGCATCATTGTTAGCAAACGTTTGCACAATAACTGCCCCAAAAGTTAAATTTAAGTTTTTCTTTGTATTTGGGTGTCATTAAATAGGCAGGTTGATGTTTCATCTACATCTATTTGTTATTTTCCGGGCTTCCGGATCTTAGATCCAACATAGAAAAATGGTGTAGAAAATAGTACAAATGAAAAAAAAAAAAAAAAAACACAAAAGAAAAAAAAAAACAACAACAACAACAATAAACTGAAGCAAGAGAATATGAACTCATTTTCTCTTGACTGAAGTTTAGCCCAGAAATTGTTTCAAGGTTAAAAAATTGCTTTGTCTTTTAGTTATGCTCAGACACGTGGACTCAAGGCAGTACACAATAATATCACCATTTGCCTACCGTTTCATGCATTTCATTTTAAGGCATAGCACTGTAATTATTGCAAGCACAATAAGAAATGTGCAGCACACAAGTGTCAATTGAAAGTTATAAGGTGTTAAGAAGCAGAAAACGTATGCACATGCGCCAAATTGTGAAAACCAGCATGCATCAAAAAACATTAAAAAGGTACAGTAGTGGCGCAGTTCGACAGGGTCGAAATAAAATCAATATGAAAGGCGCCTCTGGCGTATGGCAGCCGCAATATTGTACATGCATGACACTGTAGAATGTCCTGTTACAGCAAAAAAGCCCATCCTTTATTTGATTTGACAAACATACCCTTTTTTCGTTTCTCTTCTTTTCCTCTTTTTCTTATCACTCTCATCTCGTATATCAGCAATCCTAACATCAGCCCCAAGCATTGCTGAGAGTTTCTCTAAAAAGTACTGTTTATTTGCCTCAAACTCTTCCTGAATAATATCTAAGGTGATGTCAACCATTGTTTGCTCAGCCTCTATGGTGTCTATACGTACGTTAGCATAACTGCTGTGTAATGGAGTAGCGCCATTGTCACTAGCGCGTACCCTGAATGTGTACTTTTGACCTTTTGGAAGAATGAGGCAAGAAAAAGAAACGGATGGTGAACATAATGGGTATTATTGTTTTTGTTACTACATGTAATTTCCTTCAACATCATTAATAGTCATCGCCGTCACTATGCATCATCATCACCATCACACTATTACAACCACCTCTATCATCACCTTTATCCTCAACACGATCATCATCATCAATACCATCACCATTATCTTTACCATCATTATCAACTTCATCATCAACTCCATCGCCATGAGGATTATCATCATCACCATCATCATCATAATCATCATAATCATCATAATCATCATAATCATCATTATCATCATCTTCATAATCATCGTCATAATCATCACCATTATCATCTTAATCATGTGACTTCCATTTCCATTTAACAATTTATGTGTAACCGATGACTTACCACTTCCGGGTGACGCTTTAAGTGTAATTTCTCCAGTAAACTTATTGAGAGCGAACAGCTGTTGCTCGCTTTCTAGATCATAAGTAATATTACCATTTTGTCCACTGTCCTTATCGGTAGCGTTCAACGTCAGGAAAGCTGGAGAACCGAGGGACCGATCGCTTCGTATTTCAGCCTCGTAGAAACCTAAACACCAATTCAAAAAATGCTTCTTAAAATTCAAATACAAAGCTCTAGAAAAAGCTTTTAACTAAACCATTAGTTTCAGGTAAAGTAACCAAAATAGGAAAGGGGTCTAGGGGTCAGTGAAGAAGAAGCTTAGAAAAATCTAATTCAGAATAACGGGAAAATCAGTGGTTATGGCGCAAACTAAGAGGGATGTTTGCTTAGATTATAAGGTTTAAATAAGGTAACGACAGTAAAGGTTCTTTGACACGTACCAGGAATTGCTTAGGAATTCGAATAGGGGTAATCGTGTGAATATTGATACTTACTTGCACTTAATACAGGTGCATTATCATTGACATCAACCACGTCTATCCTCATCCTCGTTGCTCCTGACATCGAAGGATACCCATCGTCCTTTGCAGTAATAGTAACTTCGATAGCTTGTTTAAACTCATAGTCCAGTGCACTATTAACTAACAACTCTCCGGACGTTGAATCTATTCTAAAGTACTCTACACTTGGGTTGTCGTGCGAGAGACTGTATGTCACCCGTGCATTAGCATCATGGTCTCTGTCTGTCGCTGTCACCCTGGTAACCAATGTCCCGGATGGCGAGTTCTCTGCTACTGAAGCGTTATCCAACGATTCAGGGAATTCGGGTGCGTTATCGTTCAAGTCCAAAACAGTTATTGAAACTGTTGTTATATTGTATAGCTGGTTGGGGTAAGTGGCCGAGTCCGCGACTTTCACCTTTATTCGATAATAAGACACAGACTCTCTGTCCAGAGAAATTGCTGTATACATTCGGCCATTGAGTGGATTAATATTAAAGTGGTTGCTATGGGAACCAGGCTCAATGCTATACACCAGCTGCGCATGCGTGCCATTATCAACATCTGTGGCTTGGACTTCACCAATCAAAAGCCCGATATTTTGGTTTTCTGTTACTGCAAAGTTGTAGTCTGTGTCTGTGAATGATGGTGTGTTATCGTTACGGTCTACAATACGTACATGGACGTTTGCAGTTGAATACTTTGGAGGTGTCCCTGAGTCTTCTGCCTTGATGGTGAGTTGGTAGCTTGCTATATTTTCTCTGTCAAATAATCCTATAGTAATACATGATAATAAGATTGATAATTCATTTATATTATTGAGCAAGTAATGCTCCCACACTTATAAAGATACCTTTAGGCAAGGTCAAACCTCGAACTACACATGAGCCGAACCTAATTGAAACAATGTGAACAAGTTATTAGGTTCGGCTCATGTGAAGTTCAATTTTTTACCTCAGTCTTATTTTCATTAAAAAAATGGTATAGAATGAATTTTATTTAAAGATGACTCGGAACTTGATCGCTATTCATAAACTTGTGGTCCTAGATGTTTAACGTCTCTGAGACGGGACTAATATGTTCCGCAGTCATCGAAACCACGGTGAAGGTGGCGTGTGTAAACATCTGAACCTATTTAATATGTACAGTACTACACGCATCGTTTGGAAAATCTGTTGTATCTAAATATATTCACCTGTATTAGACATGACTCCTGTGCTTGGATCGATAGCTATCTTGTTTCCTGTATTACCACTGACAATAGAATACGTTATCTTAGCGTTCTGTCCACTATCAGCGTCTGTAGCGGAAATGTTCAAAAAGCTGAACCCTATAGTTGCATCCTCTGCAACCGCTACAGTGTACGATGAGCTCCCAAAAATCGGTTTGTTGTCATTGACATCTAGTATGGTTATGTTTACTGTTACAGTCTCAGTAAGGGGTGGGATCCCTTTGTCTCTCGCCTGTATGACGAGCTCGTAAGACGAGATGTCTTCACGATCAAGGTTCTTTTTTGTTCGTATCATTCCAGTGTTATTCACAACATCAAACTGATTCTTAGGATCGCCTCCAACCACTGAGTATAATATGTTTGCATTAGACCCCGTATCTATGTCATTTGCATAAACTGGTATGACATCACTTCCGGCAGAAGTAGCTTCGAGAATGCTTGTAAGATAAAGTGTAGGATTAAAAACTGGTTTGTTGTCATTGACATCTGAAAGGAAAATGCGTACTCCTGCAATCGAGTAGAGCTGGGGCGAGCCTCTATCTTGTGCTGTGATTGACAGGTAATATGTTGTTTTGGTCTCGTAATCCAGACCTGGTAGTGCAGTAATGACGGCTGTTGATTGGACGATAGAGAATTTCCCTACACCATCACCTCCTGGAATCAAATATCGATATGAAAAATTAGTCAATAGACAAATCCACAATCTGTGTTTTTTTCTCATTTCGGACTACGTTTCATTCCCTAGAGTATTATTTCTTTGTCTAACAGTTGCTCATGAGAAGACAGTGAATATGGACACGAATCAAATAAAGGATCTTATTATCAAGGACACGGGATTTACGTATAAGCAAGGGAGTTTCCTAGAATTTCTTACTCAAAAAGATCAACAACAACCTTTAGGCTGATCAACGTGTCAGGGCTTGAATAACTCCTAGATCGAATTGGAATTGAGGGCGTTGACCTTTATTGAAAGAGGATAACTGTAAAACCCGAAGAAAAACTCTTGAATTAAGGGGAAGACTTCGCAAACTCTACTTATAATGCGTTCCCGAGTTCAGGAATCGAGCCCGGGGCCCGGTTGCATAAAGCTCTCTTAAGATAAGAGCATCCGTAAGTATTGTTCTGTAACAACAGGCCATAGTCCTAAGACAATATTTACGAGTGTTTTTAAGCTGTTTTTATCTTAAGAGAGCTTCATGCAACTTGGCCCGGGACCCTAAACGTGAGAGATGAATGAAATAAAGCTAGGCCAATAACCCGTAATTCTCCAGATGGAGATGGTTATCAAGTGCAGCGTACGTAAAAACAATTTGAAAGCAAAAAGTGAAATAAAGTTATAACTGTAAAAAAAACGTACCTGTTATAGAATACATATGTACTGAGTTATTACCAATATCCGCATCTGTAGTGGTAACCTTGGCAACGGAGTTACCAACAGGGATGTCCTCTGGTATTGTGGTAGTGTAGATATCATTGGTAAAGATAGGCGGGTTGTCGTTTTCATCAGTTTTTATTATAGTAACCTAAAGTAAAACAACAAAAGCACCAAGTTCTGAACCCCTTGAAGCATTAAGTATAATGTCTGAAATCATTTCAGACCATTAGCATGTTCACAGCGGCACAGTGTTTCAAGGCAACTATGCGCAAGTTATTGGAATATTGCCTATATGTGTGGAAAAAATTTGAATTTACAGTATAATATTTCTACATAGTAGAACTTCATCTGCTGAATTAATAATAATAATAACAATAATAATAACAAAAATAATTTAATACTTATACTCACACGCGCATTACAAACTCAAATAGAAATATAAAAATATAAATTATGTTCTGAACATATACCATGTAGGCCCGTGGCATCTGCGCCAAAGCAGCGCAACCAGGAGGGCAAGCAATGATTAGGAGTTCAATTTTGCAAAAGGAAAAAACAAGGAGAAAAAACGGAGAAAAACGTTTTTTAAATGCAAAGGAGTTCCCAGTAAGGTAATTTGCTTGTTAAACCATTTTATATTTTTTTCCGGTTTCTCGGATCCCCCCAACTTTTATGAATTGGGTCTTTTTTGGCAACCACACTTTCAAATTTACAGCTAATATACATTATACGATCATGAATAAAACTCGTAAGCTCTACTCACCAAGATAACTTGGGATAACCTTTCTTGTTCGTTGAACCCCTTGTCTTTAACTGTTATATTCAGCACATAGGTATCCTGCGTCTCACGGTCCAGTGGAGATCCAACCTTAATAACACCTGTCACCTTGTCTAACATAAAATCGATCCCTCCATTTAAACCGGAAGTGATGTAATACTCAAGTTTGCCATGGATACCTCTATCTGCGTCAGTAGCGTTTATGTCCAATATCTTCGTACCTACAATGTTCAATGTCAATCATTATAAACGTCAGGCTAAACGGCCTTTGTAACAACGGTAGCGTAATGTTCCAGTAGAGTTGGCGCGCTGTGATTGGCTAAACAAAATGGCTAAACAAAATGTATCATGCCATAACGTTTAAAAAAATCTATTTCCCATTTTCAACATTATCCATGCTTCATTTCATTAATGAATTATAAAAAATACCAATAAATGATATAAATATACGTTACCTATTGCAGTCCACTCTGAAATATTCGTAGAGTAATTCGAGTATTGAAACAATGGCGCGTAATCATTCTCCGGTCTTACGTAGACAGTCACCATGACAACAGTGACGTAGGCGGGGGACCCCCCATCAGATACATTGACGACAAGGCTATACTCTTTATACGTTTCATGGTCAAGGCTACTTGCAAATATGACTGTGTTGTTTTCTAATCTGAAGTGGTTCCCAGTATTTCCGCTGTCGAATGTGTACGTGAGTTGACTATTTGGTTCCAGTGCGTCTTGGTCGGTGCAGATGATAGTGGTGATGTTAGACCCAACTGTGATACCTAAAATTGAGTAACTAATTAGTACAGAACCAATGAATGAAGACCTTTATTGTACAGATTTCAGAGAAGCCATTTGAAACAAAACACCTGCCCTGAACTAAGTATACAGTGAAAACAGACAAGTGAATTACCCAAGTAAAAAAATTTCTCTCTAGTCTCTTTTGATTTCATACAACCATTTGACGACCGCATGACGGCAGCCATTTGCAAGGACAAAATAGATAATTTCTTTTTTTCTTTTTTAGAATTTTGATTTTCTGTTTTATGAATAAAGGTCCAATTGGACCTTCCTCAAAATTGTCTTGGATGCCAGGCATAAAAAAAAACATATACATGCAAAAGAAATGCCACAAAATTCATCGAGAAAAAGTCTGATTTTCTTCACATTAATTTTGAGAAGCGCCCAGTCCAGGAATCGAAAAAAAGTTAAAATATCGGCAATATCAATTCTTACTTTCTGATAACTCAACAGAGTACAGACTTGGCGTGCATTGTGGTTCATTGTCGTTCACATCCAACACATTAATGTAAACAGTTACATTTGAACGCTTTACGTCTGATTCATGAAGTGCGCCATCTTGTACTACTATCGTTATGTTATAATGATCCAATGTTTCTGTGTCCAGTTGTGATATCAATATCAAGCGACCGCTGACCGAATCAAGGTAGAACTTCCCCTGTTCATTTCCAGTTTCTAGTTTGTATTTGAAGGAGCCATGAATACCCGTGTCGTTATCTTGGACCTGAGCTTTAAAAATAACTGTACCTGTAAAATAAAGTAAAGGTGCGTTTTTATTTTTTTGTTTGTGTTTATTTTTTTCGTTTTTTTCGTTTCGTTTCGTTTTTTTCGTTTCGTTTCGTTTCGTTTCGTTTCGTTTCGTTTTGTTTTGTTTTGTTTTGTTTTGTTTTGTTTGTTTTGTTTTGTTTTGTTTTGTTTTGTTTTGTTTGTTTGTTTTGTTTTGTTTTGTTTTGTTTTGTTTTGTTTGTTTGTTTTGTTTTGTTTTGTTTTGTTTTGTTTTGTTTTGTTTTGTTTTGTTTGTTTTGTTTTGTTTTGTTTTGTTTTGTTTTGTTTTGTTTTGTTTTGTTTTGTTTTGTTTCGAGAAAAAAGAAACCTTTCATTTGCTTTAGAGCACTTTTCGTTCGACTATGAAAAGCTCGCAGCACGAAGACGGTCATGGCACCGTAAGGGATACGCCAGATCTAGACAGATCACATTTCGCCAGAATTTACTCGCAATCCATTCAAACACCCGGAACACGGCACAAACACGGCGCGACTCGGTCACGCCAAGGTCACGGCACTGCCAGACCAATCACTTTGCGCGAGAAAAAATCAGCCAATTAAAATTCTAGAAAACATCACGGTAACCATAGAACACACATACGGTAACGAGCATTTCACAGCCATATACAAAAACTGCTCCATACGAAAACTGCTTTTGGTGCTTTTGGGAAGACATGGTTGCTGTGCGCTACATATGCACAGCTTCTCAACGCTGTGGTCATAGGTTCGATACCCGTCAGTACAGTTGCTTGCTGGTTTTCTCTTCAGCTTGTATAGCTGGTATGAAGGTTTTTCTCCGGGTTCTCCGAATTTTCTCCCTCCACCAAAAATTAACTTCTGAATCCCAATTTAATCAGCCTAGTATGGACACCACAGGTTTGTTAGACATTGGCCGGCTTTTAAATTATATAGCTTATGTATTATCTAATTCATTGGTATGGATGCAGACAACGTACATACACCACTTCATTTCTAGACATACGGGTTTACTTACCCAAGGTCATATTCTCCAGTACATCAAATTGATAATAATTTCCCTGAGCAAAGGTCGGTACGAACTCATTAACAGGCTGGATATCAATAGTCAAAGAGATATTGGTCGATTTGGACGGTATCCCAGCATCCCTCACGGCTACGATAAGGTTATACATCGACGTCACCTCAAAACTCAGTGGGCTGATCAGCATGATGTCACCTGTCGACGTCACGTTAAATTTCATGTCTTCATTCCCTGTTAAAGTTTGATAGCTCAGTGAGCCGCTGTCTGCTGAATCTAAGTCTGTACAGTTTGCCCTGAAGACAGTCGTGCCAGCAACAGCCGATTCCAGTAGTTGAATGACTTTAAAGTTCTCATAGCAGAAAGGAGTGTTATCGTTAAGATCGTTTATCGTAATATTAACCACCGCGTCGCTAGATTTTGCCACGTTAGACCCTGAAGCACTATCAGTTGCTCTGATAACCAAGCTATAAAAAGACCTCTCTTCGAAATTCAAAGTTTTCTTAAGCACAATCTCTCCAGTTTTTAAACCAAGCATAAACGTACCATCCACGTCACCACTTACTTTGTTATATACCACGCGACCTTGGTCACCACTGTCACTATCATGCGCATGCGCAGTCAAAACAGTCGTCCCTACTGATACATCTTCATTTAGTGTTATATTGTAAAATCCATCGTTGGTAAAGATAGGCGTGTATTCATTGATTGCCGTTACTTCTATGCTGACCAATACTTGGGTGCTGAAAGAAGGCGATCCATTATCACGCACAACAACGATGACGTCGTAGTAGACAATGAATTCTCGGTTCAAGGAATTTGCGAGTGTTACGACTCCAGTGGCGTTGTTGATGGCGAAAACAGAGTTGGTGTTTCCTATACATTTTGTAATAATTAAAGTCGTAAATAAGTACAAAGGACTGAAAGAACAAATTATGAGTGTCCTTGAATAGGTACTTGTTCCCTGCAGGATATGTATACTTTGCTAGAAAAGCCTCCTTTAACTTTTTCATGCTATGCTTTGCTAGCATGGTGTCATTCTGCATCGACTAGATAATACAGGAAAAACAATGGCTCTAACAATAGACATTAAAGTGCTTATCCCTTATGTTACTTCATAGTCATTAACATATTGGGAATATAAACTTTCGTATCTTAAAGACCCGAAATTAAAATGACAAAATATTTTCACAATCAACTATTCACTATCTAAAGAATCAGTTCTGAGAATATTGTGCAAAGGCTTATAAGCACTTTAAGCTAAACGCTACCCTACGATACACTTTTAAAACTCCAACAACGAATACTTCAACAAAAACCTTTTTTTCTTTAGAAAAGATTGTCAAAGAAAGAATAAAATGTTTACCTGAAATGATGCTGTACGTTATCAGAGAGTTATAATCCTTGTCAAGGTCAATGCATTCCAGACTAACTATAGTACTGTTAATAGTCGTATTCTCAGGCACTTGAAGAACGTACGCTGATTGGCTACAATTAGGTGCATTATCGTTGATATCCAACACAGTAACACTAACTGTTGTGAAACTTGTTTTATTTGGAGTACCATCATCCACTGCACCGATTGTGATATTGTAGAAATCTAACGATTCTCTATCAAAAGGTCTTTTCATTTCTATTTCACCGGAAGAAGAATCGATAAGGAAGCGACCCTCGTCATTTCCGGAATAGATAAAGAAAGAAAATGATCCATCACCACCATGGTCTTGATCTGTAGCTACAACTGTTGATATGGTTGAACCAATGGCAGAATTCTAGAAGTAATAACAAAACACATGCAATGGTTAAACAGTATATTCGATAAAACCTTTAGCATGGGAGTAATGTTCTCCCATTTCGGAACACCTGCCATTTTCTTAAGAATGAGATTCTTCGTTTAAGTTGTATCAATATTCGGTCGCGTGCAACCGTCAACAAAGGAAGGATACCCTAGAAAATGACACGTGGCCTGAAATAGAAACAACACGCGTAAACTAAAAGGGTCCATATCTACAATGAATGTTATTTCCCACTCTGAGGATGGACGAAAAACCTTACAATTTTCTGAACCCAATTGAAAATGTTTATAAAACAAGAACCAAAATCTCAAAATCTAGAAGTTGATTTTTACGAAGGGGGAAAACTGACAAGAGTACGAGAAAACTACTATGCGCAATAGAAAGCCAGTAACTCAGGTATACTCATGACCACATATCGATAACGAATTTGAACCAATAACCGTAACAGGGTAATTGAACCAACCTCTAAATGACTGACACTGTAAAGCGAACTTCCAAATACTGGCGCATGCTCGTTGGTACCAGAGACTTGAACACTAACAGTGACTTGATTTGACTTAGTAACCGTTCCTCCATCTGTGACCGTGATTACTAGAACATATTCCTTGACTGATTCGTAATCCAATGCACCAGCTGTCGTCACAAGACCAGAAGCAGAAACTCGAAAAAGCGTAGAGTTTCCTAAAGTAATGGAAAATATCTGTGTCTAGTATATATAGCGTGCATTAGGGCAGCTACATTATAATACAAACAATGTCCTCTTCACAGTTTCTTGGTCCATCTTGAAGGGTAACCGTGCCCGTGCATAGAAACAAGAACGTAACTGCAGTGACCTTGCAATGATAGACCTCTTTTAACGCTTTAAAAAGTTATTCACATGTCTGTGTGCAAAGTCACCGTCGTTTTCGCTTCAGACACAGTTACTTTTCAAGGTGGCACATGGAACTGTGAATAGAACTAATTCAGTTGTTCGCCCCATAATAGCTGCCGTTAATTTCTAAAGTTAAATGATGATGATCATTTAGTTACCTTTCTAATTTCAGTTTTTACGTAGTTCTATACCCTGAAACAATTTCGGGCTGATCAAACTCAGGACACGTCGACCAGCTTACAGGTGGAATTATATTTTAGTCTGTTCTGTTTTAAAAAAGGAAGGAAAACGACTAACAGAAGTTTGAGAAAACCTCTCGAATTGATGGAGTTGCCTAAAGATCTCTACTCCCATGTGATGAGTGCTCGCACGCATGTAATTTAGCCCGCGTGTTTTCACTAAAAACCCGAATATTTTAACTAAACGAAGCCTCATATCCTTACATTTAAGGCTGGTTTACACTAGCGACATAAGCGACGGAAGCATAAGCACAAGCATGAGCATAAGCATAAGATCGTTATGTTCTAGTGTAAATGAATGTGACGGAAGCATAAGAGAAACAATAGGAAGTTTCCCGTGCAGGGGACTGAGTACGAGAATTTGATTGGCTTACCACCTTGTGCTTCTGTATGTTAGCGACGGAAGCATAAGAATCTGGTTTTCGTTAGCGACAAAAGGACGGAAGCAGAAGCATAAGCATAAGAAAAAGGAAACCTTCCGTTCCTTCTGCTTATGCTTCCGTCGATGTTCTGCTTCTGCTTATGTCTCCGTTTTTTGATTTTCACAGGAACATAAGACATCTTACGCTTCTGCTTCTGCTTCCGTCGCTAGTGAAAACCAGGCTTTAGTACTATAAAGCTAACCCATACCTGATGTTATAACATATGACGTAATGATATTCGGTGATACGTCATCATCTGTGCACGTGATCTGAGCCACTTGCGTTCCCATGGCAACGTCTTCTGTTATGGACTTGCTATATATCGTCGGGTTACACAGAGGAGCGTTGTCGTTCTCATCTAAGATAGTTATCAATAAACTTGCTATGGATGATTTAGGAGAAATTGGATCTTGATCATCGGCTTTGATCTGTAGAGTGTAAGAAGCTGTGGATTCTCTATCAAGTGCAGTTTTCACAAACACAGCACCGTCTAGAGGCCTGATGACGAACTTGTCTTCTTCATTACCAGAAGTGATATCGTAGGTAACCACACCGTATTTCTGGCCGTGGTCATTGTCTGTCGCGGAGACGTTGGTGACGAGGGACCCTATTGATAAGTTTTCTGATATGGAGGCTGTGTATGAACCTCCATTGGTGAATATCGGAGTGTGTTCATTTATGTCTGTGAAGAAAGAAAAGATTAACTATTCACAAGACATAAGAACAGCCAGTATCTCAATCGTTTTCCTTGGGTGTTCAGTAAAATTACGCTTTAAACTCGTTCTCAATAGTCCCTTTTACATTGACCGTCATTGTTTTTCCATTTCAAATGAGGAATGTCATTCCCTAGAGTATTTTTTTAACGATTGCGCATGATATGGCAAGTGAATATGGATACAACTTAAACCAGGGGAAAATATTATGCCTAAGATAAAGTGGTATGCAGCTATTTCAAAGAAGGTTGGTAAAGGTTATGGTTGTATGTTTCATGTTGCACGATGCACGTTGCATGTAGCTTACTAAGCTTTAAAACTATATTCGCATGTAAATGTTGTCAGCACACAAGAAAATATACCAGAAAACATACAAACAAAGGTTTTATATAATTTCATATCGTTGCGACCTTTCGCTGGTGGTTTCACATCGCCCATAGCGCAATTCGGCCTTGGTATGCAACATGCAACAACAGAGGATCGAAACCCAACCTTAACAGATCCGGCGGTCAGCGTTTCAATCTGTCACCCACGTGGGATATTCCTAAGTGATATTCTTCGCCGGTTTTCATGCCGTGTACAACCGTCACGTGTCCAGACGTGACCAAGCTCGCCTGAAGAAGACAAGGGGTTCTAGTCGAAACGTTGCCAACTTTTGTTTTTAAATTGACTTATCATCTTTAACTGTGCAACAATACCTTAGCAAACCCTCTTTTTAAATAGCTGTATGAAGCTTGCGTGATCATTTTTACAATCAGTCAAACTTGGTGTTACAAATTCCTCACCTGTAATGGTAACAGATACCTTTGCTGTTCCAGTAAGTTTAGTAAACGTGTTCTGATCTGTGGCTGTGATTACAAAGGAATACGATTGGGTGGTCTCCATATCAAGGGTCGTTGCCACAGTTACCATATCAGCATTATCAACAGAGAATCCAGTGCCAGTATTACCTGTATGGAAGGGTAGAAAAATTTGAAATTAGCACTATAATTCTCTGTAATCCATCTATTTTAGCATTTACAAGAATTAAATGAAGAACAAGAAAAACAATAGCAAAAACAAGCAAAAGAAAGAAAAAACGGGGCAAAACAGTCGAACAGTAAATATTGTGTAAATACAATGAGTGACTTGGATGAAAGATCCCAGAAGTTTTAGTCGATATGGAGCTGAATATTTCATTATAGAGCGGCTTTCGTACTGTAATCGTAAGAATGTTACCGTAGCTGTAACTACGTGCTATGGTTGGAGGAGCTATTGGAACTGGCAAGGGGAAGCCATTTCAGAAGTTACTTCAAGTCATCTCGTACATTGTGCTTGATGAAAGTCAGCACCGAACGTTTCCCGATTCGTACTCATACAAAACTCGCTCCTCTAGAACAAACAAGAAATGGAGAAAACGAAAGAAAAAAATGAATGTTTGCTGTATATGGCTGTGAACTTGTCCCTTGGAACACCCTCTCCAACCCCTTTGTCCTGGTTAGACAAGTGTTAGCTTTGATCGATTTTTTGAAAAATGTGTGTTTATTACACTAACCAGAGACGATCGCCATGTTGTATAGTCCATTGGTTCCCGAGTCAGGATCTGCGCATGTCAGAGATAACACACTAGTACCAACCGTAGCGTTCTCTGCTATCGTAACACTATATACTGTTGGGGTGAATGTAGGAACGTTATCATTCTCATCATTTATTAGAATAGTCGCATTCACTGTTGAAGCTTTGGGAGAATCTGTATCTCCATCAGTAGCTGTGATTACCAGGAAATACGTAGCCACAGTCTCGTAATCCAGCGGTTCTTTTAAGAAAATAATGCCAGAGTTTCCATCGATGTAGAAAGGGGAGCTACAATATTGTGAAAATTGAATCGTAATGTAGATTTTTTGTTGCCATTCTCGACGACTGTCTTTAAAGGAAAATAAAACATATAATATCAAAATGTAAAAGATTTACCTTGCAGTCCATTATCCGCATCAGTAGCGGTGACCCTAAGCAATGACGTTCCAATAGCTGTGTCCTCTCGAACGCTATACGCGTAACTCGGAGATGTAAAAACTGGCGCATGCTCATTCACAGGCATGACATCAATGGTAACCTCTACTGTGAAGGACCTCTGTATCCTGCTGGGACTGCTAGAGTCACGTGACTTGATAGTTATGACGTAAGAAGGCGTTGTTTCATAATCCAAAGTACGTGCTGTTCGAATAGTACCATTGCCATCCACTGATCGATCAGTATTTGTGTTACCAGAAAGAATGCTAAAAAATGAAGCAAACATGGTTAATAAACGTAAAAGTATTAACAAAAAACATCTTGAGATTGTTTCGAAATTTTACCATACCCGGAACGAGTTCTGCATAAAGAGTGCATTTGAATAATCTTACTGTAAGCTATATTTGAATTTAAAAAGATTTTAGTTTATTTTGGATCCAGAAGTCATTTTAAAACGAGTTTCTTTTTAAATATCTACTCTGTACCTGAACACCAACAAGCCGTTGATCCCTTCATCGCTGTCAATACACGTAACCTGTACAACACTCCAACCAACCACTGCATCCTCACCGATACTTGCCGCATAAGACGTTGGACCACACACCGGGTTATTGTCATTAACATCTGACACGGTTATCAACACTGTAGCATTTGCTTCGTTTGTACCATCCGTTGCTTTGACTACTAGTGAGTAGGACGATGCACTCTCTCTATCTAGAGATCTCAATATTGAAATCGCTCCACTATCTGGAGTAATATGAAATATATTCCCGTCATTTCCGCTTAAGATGACATAGGATACGATCCCGTGAGCGGTATTCGAGCCGTCTGCGTCATTGGCAGTTACCCTGATGAGCTCTGAGCCCGCGATACTATCCTCTCCAACTGAGACTGAATAAGACCCACCGCTTGTGAATACTGGTGTATGTTCATTGACTGGAGAGATGGCTATTATGATTGTAACTTGGGAAGACTTCGGAGCGATTCCCTTATCTGTGACAGTAACTGTTAGTGGGTATGTCTGGGTGGATTCGTAGTCTAAAGGCAGCACCGTGCTGATGTAACCACTGCTGGAGATGTTGAATGTACCTAGGGAACAAATCAAAAACAGCCTGTGATCATAGAGAATATCTGCAAATCTGTACAAGGTACTTAATCATTATCGGTGTGTAAGGTATTTCAAGTTCTTGCCAATAAAAGTGCAATTGTTTTAAAAACCTGTGATGCAATATAGCCCCTAGTTCTCGAGTGAATTACTAGTCTATATAGCAACGTTAGAGATAAAATGTATAGCAATTTGAGTTGAATTTAGATTAAATATCGATCTATCTAAGAGCTCGTTTTTGCAAAATCAAAGTCACATCTTTTTAGGTCTTTTCTAGCCTCTCTATATGCGTTCCATACCAGCAGAGTTTCCATTCGTAATAGTGTAGGATAGCTCAGCATTGGACCCTTCGTCAGCAACACTGCAGTTCAACGTTACAACCGCACTCCCAGGTACCGCTGACTCTAGAACTGCAGGCGTCAATAAACTAGGGCTACATACGGGAGCGTTGTCATTACTGTCAACGATGTTGACTACAACAGTTGCCGTAGCACTTAAAGGGGTTCCAGTATCTCCATCTGTTGCAACAACTGTCAGTTGTATTTGAGAAGTAGTTTCATAATCTAAGTTTTTGCGAATTTCTATCAGTCCATTTGTCCTATCGATTGCAAAATTCCCGTATGTATTTCCGCTAGTGATTGCATAAGTGACCTGGCCTTGTATCCCCCCATCTGCGTCACTCGCCGACACTGTTATGACGTCATGTCCGACTGAGATGTCCTCGACCAATGATAGTTGATATGTGTTGTTTGGGATGAACGAAGGTGCGTGTTCATTGATCCCTTTAATGTCAATGATAACAGAGGTAGTAGTCTGCTTTGGTGGGCTTCCTGTGTCACTGGCTTGGATGCTGATTGTATAGAAAGACGTGGACTCGTAGTCAAGCGCAGCTGAGGTGCTAATGACTCCAGTGCTTGAATCAATTGTAAACTTTCCACCATCTCCTGATGTTATGCTGTAAGTTACCTGATGGATAACAAAGAAGGAAGATATTAGACCACCATGAACCAGTTGTGACGGTGCAATGATGATTATGATGACGGTGATGATTATGATGATGTGATAACCGCGATGGAGTTGATTTTGGTGGTGGTGATGAGTATGGTGGCGTCGAAGTTAATGCTTGTGATGATGTTGATGATGATTATAATTATAATAAGTATGGTGGTTGTGATAGCGGCGGAAGTCGTGGAGGTCTCTGCTAGCGGTGGTCATGATGATGAAGGTGATGATGATACCGAGAAATGTGGTAGTTATGATGATGGTGTCGGTGATGATCAGGATGAGGATGATGATAACGAAACATGTAGGTGATGATTATGATGTAAGCGGCGGCAGCGGTCATGGAGGTCTCTGCTGGTGGTGGTGATGATGATTAGTATTGATAATTGATAACTGATAAACAACGACAACCTATCGTACACCCCTTCCTGTTATTGATTGAACAAGCTATAAGCAATAGAGGCGCATGGGTACGTACGATATAGAGTTGCACTAACCTGGCCGTTATTTTTAGCATCAATATCTGGACATGAAACTGTCATCACAGATAAACCAGTGGTCGCATTCTCTGATACAGAAGCAGTATAAACAGCCTGGCTACACACTGGACTGTTGTCATTTTTATCCGTTATTGCTATGGTTACGGTAGCTGTGGAGGACTGAGAACCCTTATCTGTTGCAGTCATAGTAAATACATAGGAATCTTTTGCTTCTCGATCAAGGTTTGCATTTGTGGATATAACCCCGGTGTTCTCATTGATGGTGAAATTGGTGCTGTCTGCGCCTGGAAGAAGGATTCAATACCAAATAAAAACTATATTCAGCGACCAACCTTTTTTTGTAGCCGCTTAACAATTCCTCAAGGGTGTCCGATTAATAAAAGTCCTACTCTAAATGATCTTTTTAAAGCCTTACATGTGACGTCTAAGGAGCTCAATTTGGAGGACAAAACAAAATAAATTCCAATCTCCTGAGAATTGCTAACCTATTGTTATGTCCTCCAAGTTGAGCTGCATTCCAACGTATTGCAAGGGGTCGTTGGGCCTCAAGAATGACGACGTTTTATATCAATGCATTCAGAATCCCCCTCCCCCCTTTTTTTTTGCTTATTTTTAGGATTGTCTTGATATTCTCAAAATATTTTGGACATTTAGGAATGTGGGAGTTTAGATATGAAAGATGATTAGGGTAAGGGGCTACATCTTTAGGACATAATAAGATAAATAAAAGCCATGATTAAAATAACTTAATACAAACGTGGGGTTATGTGATGTAATGTGGCTTAGTACCTGAAATACTGTAAATAACCTTATCTCCAGAATCTGCATCAGTCGCCATGACTCGTAACACGCTCGTCCCTGGTCTTCTGTCTTCGGAAACATTCGCACCATACGACGCTTTATCGAATACCGGATAGTTATCGATTGCATTGACTACAGAGATGATTACAGTTGTCCTTCCAGTATTCCCGCCATTGTCAGTGGCGATCAAGGTCAGAGAATAGCTTTGTATTGATTCATGATCGATTGCAGACGCAGTTTGAATCAAACCACTGCCACTGATTGAAAAGTGCGTACTATTTGAGCCAGCAAGACTGTAAGTCAGTGTGCTGTCAATGGAATCTTGATCTGTTGCCGTGACAACCATTACTGAGGTGCCTGTTGCCGTGTTTTCTGTCACGTGACCATTATAAACCGCGCTTCCAAATATGGGAACCTCGTCGTTGAGGTCTACGAGATATATGGAAGCCATAGTTGAGCTTTTCCCGCCCTTTCCGTCGTCAACTTGGATGTTGAGAGTATACGACGCTGTCTTTTCGTAGTTTAAGTTTACAGCCGTATTTATAACTCCGGTACTGCTATGAATAGTAAAATCAGAACTCGTCATTCCTATAAACGAAAATGCCAACGTGTCGCCATCTTGGTCTGCGGCCGAGGCTTGTAAGATACTCGTAGAGGCAGTGGTGTTTTCGTTGATAGAGACATTATAAGGTGCGGCACTGAAGACTGGAACATCATTAATGTTATTGATACTTATAGTCAATGGAGTCGATGTAGTTACTATCCCATCGTTGACGTTGACTGTAAGTGAGTACGAGTTGATACTTTCAAAGTCAAGTGCTTGGGATGTGCTAATTATGCCGGTGTTGGAGATACTGAAGTGTCCGCTATTGGATCCACTAATAGAGTAAGTCAGTGTATCAGAGGAATCCTGATCAGATGCAGACGTTTGGACCACTCTAGTCCCAGACGCAGTGTCTTCATTTATAGACACACTAAATGGAGTATTAAGGAACGATGGGGGGTCATTTTGATTGACAACATTGACTGTCAACGTGGTCGCGTTGGATCCACCGTTACCATCAAAAACAAGAACTGAAAGAGAGTAAGATGCCTTTGATTCGTAGTCCAATGCTTGCGTCAGAGTAACAAGACCAGTCAGGTAGTTCAACAAGAACATATCACTTGCAGGACCCGTTAGGTAATACCTAAGAGTACCATTATCAGCATCTGATGCTGTAACTGTATAAACAGAAGCTGTAGCATTATTCTCTTCTACTGACACTGTATAAGGACCATTAGTGAAGACTGGGCTATCATTGACATCGTTAACATCCACAGTCATTTGCTGGTTTATTGTGGTTGTCGAATCCGAAACAGCTACTGTCAAGGAATACGAATTAACTGTTTCAAAGTCAAGGACCGCTGCAGTTTGAATTAGCCCACTTGAGGAAATCTGAAAGTGTGAGCTATTGGTAAATGACAGAGAGTACGTTAGGCTATCGCTTGAATCTTCGTCACTGACTATTGCTCTAAAAACAGCGCTTCCAATAGCAAGATTTTCATTAACGGATGTAGTATATGGAGTACCCTGGAAGATTGGGTGGTCGTTCTGGTCTTGTACGTTGACTGTTAGGCTCGTGGTTGCAGTACCTCCGCGTCCATCTGATGCATGAACTGTTAAAGTATATAGCGAGACTTGCTCGTAATTTAATGCAGAAGCAAGTGAAACCACGCCTGATGTCGAGTGTATGGAAAATGAAGTGCTTCCAGAGCCAGAGAGGGAGTACGTTAGGGTGTCTGAAAAGTCAGAAAGAAAATAAACAAGCTAATGATTTGTTAAAAGTGTTGTGAAGCAAGATTGGCAATAATATTTACCATTCTTATAGCCACAACTTAGACCAACACTATCTGTTTTAATCAAAACCTAGCCCACACCTACTAAGGGAACGTCTTTCTAGTCAGCTTCAGTGCACCTTACGCTCGTAGCAAACCTATCGTATTTGTAAAGCTAACTAGTCTCCTTAAGGACAAGTCGAATAAAGAGTTGTACTCCAGGTGATCCCGGAGCTATTTCAGCCCAATTCTAACATTAATTTGTAAGCACTCGCCAGAGAGAGGTACCGGGTAAACTGTTTTATTACTCGTCAGCTCTTCGTCTACTTCTTCTACTTTACATGTTTCAGATCTTCCCTTTATATATTCTTATCCCGTGGGAATTTCCCACGGTATTCTACAAAAGTTACGTTAATAAGCCTGAAGCGAGATGACGTTTTACCCCTGTCTCTTGACCATAATAGTTTTTAAAATTCTTTCATATTAAAATTTTTACAAGAATACAAGAACAATACTCATAATTAAAGAACAAAAGCAGTGTGAAAAGGATTATGGTCTAGAGACGGGGGTAAAACGTTATCTCGCTTCAGGCTTATACCGAGTAAATAAAAGATATAGATAAAGATTATAAGGTATTATTAAGATATAGATATAGTTAAGATATTTAGTTTGACTTTAACTCTGATAGTTGTGACTTCAATTCTTTTGGTTCATAACATTAGACATTCGCCAAGTGCTTGCCGAACACCGATGGTGCTTATTTGCTTTCATTTTTTTGCAAGCGACAAAGAATACATGGATTTTCCTTGATGCAACGTAGGAACCCTATGCGAAATTGCAGGCAGTTTTGTACGTCTTTTGTAGAGATATGATGTTTTTATTTTTTTCCGGTCCGGTATCCTAAAAAATCGTGCGTTCTGATTGGCTGTTTGAGCGGGCGGTATTTTGTAAGTATCTGCCCACGCGCGCGGTCCGGTATCCTTTGCCGCTAAAAGACAACACAAAACGATTACCAAAACAAGTAAAAAAAATACGGGAAAAAAATAAATAAGTTACTTACCGTCCTATAGTCGGTCCGGATAGGGAAAAACTGTGCCCTCGGTCCGTATATTCAAGACCTCGGGCACAGTTTTTCCCTATCCGGACCTCCTGGCCGGTAAATAACATATATATACGTTGTTTTCTTGCAATTTAAAGTAACACGGAAATGCTTTACATTGCCGACAGCAATATGTGCACAATATTCCTAATCTTAGTTCGAACGTGTCCAAGCATTAATTTTAATTCATCGGTTGCAACCGTTCCCAGGATCAAAGGCGTAAGACAAAGTCATTACAGCCATTTTGGTGGTATTAACAAACCAAACTATTGTGAAATAGTTTGTTAAATACTACGAATGTATTTTATAGCGCCGGTGACATAACGTGCATACAGAGAATAGACAACAAATTAGATTTGATAACGTTTGCAGAAGCGCCACACGGCGCAGCTGTCACGAAGAGAAAAGATCAAACAAGTTTTCAGCTACTACTTACCAGAATCCTGATCCGTAGCAACAACTGTGTAAACAGTCGCGCTGGGATCGTTCTCATTCACGCTAACATTGTAAGGTGCGCTGACAAAGGATGGAGAATCGTTGCCATTAGTAACGCTGATAGACACTGGCGAGGTTACTGAGGTAGATCCATCACTTACTGTAACCGTCAATGAATAGGAGCTTACGGACTTGTAGTCGAGAACCTAGGTTCAGTGAAAAAAGCAAACTTTATTTCATTAATGAATTGGGGACTTGCAACTTGAGGTGACGTGACTCTATATCCCTTGGTCATAGAGAAAGATTCAACTTCTTGGATTAAGTAGAGTATGGTCACATGACCTATTAATGCTAGTAACCTTTAGTGTGTTGCGTTAAAAAAAGTGAGGTTGCAGAGTGGTTTGATGCAGAAGAACTTGGACTTGTATCACGCGGCAGCCTTTTAAACAGACGTAAACTCATCCTGAAGGGTTTGAATGCGAATGAATACATACGTATTTTAGTCCATGACACCCATTGGAACATAAGCAATCTAAAAGCTGGCTTTTCTCCAGCCAGCATGGAGAATGTGTATCCTCGGGAACCCAGGGATGAGATTCTGTCGATCCTCTCTCGCTCCCAGACGTTTTTCTGGAAGCAAGAAACGAGACCTACCCCTGGGTTCCCGAAGCTGGATGAATGTAAAGCTACACGGACAAGTAAAAATCGTTTTCCCAGTCATCATGGCTGCCGCATGAGAAAGGTCTATAGCTATGCAGACTAAGATATTAGAGGAATGATGAGCAGTACTTTCCCATCAAGGAAATTAAAAATTACAGTTCCCTCACCTGAGCAGTTGTTATGACTCCAGTAGATCCACCAATAGCAAAATGGTTATTATTAGAACCACTCAGTGAATACGTCAAGGTATCTGAAGTGTCTTCATCACTGGCTGTTACTTTCAAAACCATTGTCCCTGATGACTGATTCTCTAGGACTTGAGTAGAATAGGGAGTTCCCAGAAACACTGGTGCATCATTTACATCATTGACCGTGATATTAAGATTTGTAGATGCACCAACTTTCCCATCAATAGCATACACAGTCAAAGAATAGGAAGATAATCTCTCATAATCAAGAGCTCTAGTAGGGGTGACCAAACCGGTTGAGGGGTTAACAGTAAAATCTGCACTTCCGATTCCTGTTAAATAGTATGTAATGGAGTCAGAAGTATCAGCATCAGTCGCGCTTACAGTGTATACCGCTGACCCAGGCGCATTCTCGTTCACGGTTGACGAATAAGGAGAGTTTGAGAACGCCGGCGAATCATTTTTATCGATCACAGTTATGGAAATAGTTGTTGAAGTTGAAGCTGTTCCGTCGGATATCGATATAGTTAGGGAATAGGAGCTCGTCGACTCGTAGTCCAAAGTTTGTGCAGTTGCTATCAATCCAGAGCTCGGACCAATAGAAAAGTGTCCATTATTTGTACCTGATAAGCTGTACGTAAGGCTATCGCTAGAATCTTCATCGAGAGCAGATATTTTCAATACACTTGTACTACTCACTAAGTTTTCTTCAACTGTCGTTGAGTAAGGTGCCCCGAGAAATGCTGGTGAGTCGTTAGTGTTAGTCACAGTAAGTGTTAGACTAGTTGTTGCTTCTCCGCCATTACCGTCTGTTACCTTGACTGGAAAAGAAAAAGAATACTTGAATTTTGTTTCATAACACATGCGTCAACATATTAAATAATTTATAATCTGAACTATTCGTGTTCATAGTGCTCGAACTACCCACTTCAATCATACAGAAATTAAGACCTTTTAGCAAATACGTGAAGCAAAACAACGCAAAGCAAAACTTTATATTTGTGTACTATTTTCCCTCCAAATACACCGAAATCCCGCATGAATCAATTCAATTTTGGTGCCGACAGCAACTCCCCCCCCCCCTTCTTTCTACGCTTGTGCATTTTAGAAGTAGCCAAACAGAAAACATTTGAACAATAAGCTTATAGAGTAGAATGTCAACTCTATTTCATGATGGTGACAAATAACAGTAAATAAAATAAATCGCCAATCAATTGCCCCTTGGTTTCTTGGAAGACCCAAGGGCCGTGGGCTCTGAAATCAAAAATAAACTTGTAAAGTAAACCTTGAGAAAATGTGGTACATGAGATCTTCTGGTTCACCAGTATGTGTGTTTTCCAACGATAAAAATCAATCCCAATTACTGGGTTCTCAAAATATTACTTCAAGCGCCGCATTCCTCTCAATGAATTCAATTCAACATTCAACAACAGTATCTCTTAAGTCCAAAGAAGAAGAAAACAAGAAAAATGTACCACTTACCTGCTAGTGAGTAAGACGTCGCAGCCTCGTAATTTAATGCTTTACTTGTTGTTACTGCTCCAGTCAGTGAATTGATAGAAAAATGTGTCGAACCAGCACCAGACACCGAATAAACCATTGAATTGCCATCGGCATCGATCGCGCTCACATTATATACCGTTGTACCAACTGCCACGTCTTCTGCAACATTTGCGGTGTACGGAGTGCTCAGTAAGCTAGGGGCATCGTTTTTATTCACTACGGTGATAGATACAGTCTTAGTAACCGTTGCTACGCTGTCTGAGAAGGAGACTGTCAGGCTATAGCTTGATTTAGTCTCAAAGTCCAGGGTCTTGGCCGTCGTGATCATACCGGTGCTTGTGATATTAAAGACTGAGCTACCAGATATGCTGTAAGTAATCGAATCCCCGTCTTGATCTGTCGCTGATGTTTGAACCACCTTCGTCCCAACACTAACGTCTTCATCTATAGTCGCAGCGTACGAACTACTGATTGACACAGGTGAGTCGTTGCTATTGGTTACGGTGACTGTCAGAGACGTTGTAGTAAAGCCTCCTTTGCTATCTGAAGCTGCGACTGTTAGAGAGTAGGACGATCTTCTTTCATAGTCAAGCGCCTGGCTTAATATGATGACACCGCTAGTCGCATGGATAACGAAGTCTGAACTTCCTGATCCAGATAGACTCAAAGATACAGTGTTGCCTAATATAAATTCAAAAGAAAGATTTAAAATTATTGATCATATATAGGTTTCTCAAGTAGTGAAAAGCATAGTCTATTGTGTAATTACGAAAGAGTCCGCATGCGTTCCAGAGAAGTCATTTGGGACACGTTTCTTCTTCTTTCACACTTAACTTAAACATTTACATTTCTTTTGTATATGTTTATGCTATTATCGGGAAAGGTTTTATTTTGAAGTCCGTGAACATACCTGCATCGACAGCAGTAGCAGATGCGGTCACAACACTTGCACCAGCGTTATTCTCAGCTACATTAACTGAATATGGCGCTGAACTGAACGTGGGGTTTTCATTGACGTCCGTCACTGAGATGATGATTGTTGCAGTAACAAACAGCCCTGCTGTGTCTGCAGCCTTGATGGTCAGAGTGTAGGTTGACTTGGACTCGAAGTCAAGACTCCCTGAAACTTCTACGACGCCTGTACTCAGTACACTAAAACTTGACGAGCCTAAAAGTCAGTGAAAACCTAAATCATCAGGAGATATGCAATCAAGGGCGCTGTACAGTGGAAATATTGGGGAGTACAGAGAGAATAACGAGAGGCATAAGGTATATTATACTGTCGTATTAAATGACCATACGAGTCCTCACCTGTCCCTAAAAGCGTGTATGTAAGAGTGTCACCACTGTCCACATCCGTAGAAGGTATCATGATAATGTCTGTCCCATTGACGCTGTTCTCACTGATGCTAGCAGTGTACGTGGAATGATCGAAGGCCGGCGCTTCGTTAACGTTGACAACATTGATTGTTACTGTAACTGTTGCAGTGAGACCTGGTTTAAATAGAATAAAAAATCGGCCACTTAATATTGAGGGCCAGTAAGAAACAAGGGACAACGAGGAGGAGGACGAATGAAAATTACAATGAGGACTAAGAAGGGGAAAAAAGGGGAAGAAGAGGGGAACGAAAATAAGAGCAGAAGGAGGAGGAAGAAAAAGGAGTAGAAGAAAGAGAAGAAAAAGAAGAAAGAAGAAGAAGATGAAGAATATGAAGCCAAGATGAATAAGAAGAAGAAGAAGAAGATGATGATGTTGAAGGCGGCTAAATGAAAGGCGACCGAGGAATAAGGAGATCGAGAAAAAGGGCTTGATGACGAGGAGATGGATCATAATGACGATGAGGATGATGAAGAGGACGAGGACGAAAAATAATAATATTAAAGAGGATTGAGAGCGTAAATGAAAGAGAATACGATTTCAATTTACCTGCAGCTGATGCTTGTATAGTCAAAGTATATGAATTAGTAGTCTCATAATCAATACTCTGCCCATTAGTAAGCACTTTTGTACCATCACTTTTCAACTTAAATGGCCCAGATGAGCTAGTAATGCTGTAAGAGATTGCATCCCCATCTGGGTCAGTCGCCAGTATGGAAATCCCTGCAACTGTTGTGTCCGCAGGAGAATTTTCATTGATTGTGCCTGTGTTCGAGAGTGCTGTAAACACGGGAGGACCAAGCCCTAGAAAAGAAAAGATTACGTTCTCACTTATTTATGTAGTATACCTCTATTAAGCAACCATTCTTTATTGGACGACCATCCTTTAGTTAGCGCCCAGTTAGTCAAAGTCCGAAAGAGGGCACTTGGGCCACTTCACCTCTCAAATAATATACCACTACATTAAAGGGTTTATACTCTATTAAATTGTATTAATTAAAAGTAATTTCGGTTTTGTGCCCTATTTCACTATGAAGTCACATCAAAACAATCTATTGTTTAAACGCAAAGGATCGTTGTCGTCGAAGAGAAGTACAATAGCAAGAGAAAATGAACAAAGAGAAGGAATCCTCCCTATATAGCCTTGTGACCATCATGTGCACAGTTTGATGCTATTCTGCACGCGCATTTACTGTTTGCTTTTTCTAATCTGTTTGCTTACGTTTTGGGGTTTTTTCCGTTATTTCGACTCTGTCTTTGACTCTGTCCTGAATATGAATGTGCACGTCGAAACCTTGGAAAATACGACAGGAATTTGTTCAAATTTGTTCAAATTTCTCGAGTATTTTTACATTTATTTTCCAAAGCTTTCGACCTACATCGTCATCTTGAGGGCAGATTTGAACATTTGAACATAAGCACAAGAAGACGTTAGCAAACAGCGTAGAGCGCGCGCGTATAGATAAATTTTATATCGACTGTAGGCTTATCAATACCTCCTTTTGCAATTGTAAATGAACTGGCCTCATTCTTTTTCTTACAAAGCAAAATTAAATATATAATTGCATGGAAACTTTTTCAAAAGTTACTACTGAACCAATAAGGTGAGGGTTTGGAGAAGGGGGCGTTGAAGGGAGGGCGAAAGATAAACAGAGCAAAATGAGGCACAACAATGTGGTTTATTGTTTAGTATTCATCTTCGGTGCCGCTAATTTTCGTTGTTTCAGTATTCTGGTCGTGTTAGAGTCTTTTGAACAAATTAGTTGTTTTTTTTCCTCGTTCAGTGTTATTCAAAGTTCGCATCCTGATTTTTTCATGGTATCTATCTCATTGGTATCTATCTCAATGATATTGTGAATTTTTATTTATTACTTTTGACTTTAGGACTCTTATGTAAGAGCATTGAGTCTAATAATGCTCAGGAACTATTATATCATACATTATTTTATATTCTAAAGAATATACAGGGCATAAATTTTTTTTCTTTACTTTGAATTTTTATTTTTTATTTTTTTATTTTTATTTTTTGCATTTCCAAGAGAAATGTATAGAGAAAGATGTGTAAACAAGCATTACGCGTTAAACAAGTACAAACAAATAATTAAACTTTTTACAAAGATACTGCCTTCGAGCTTGCATATTGAACGGAGTGAAAGACTACAAATAAACTTCCAAACGGTTTATCTTTTTTTGGCATTATGTAACTCTTGTAAAGCCTTTCTTATTAATTACATCTTTTCTTGCAAACTTGGACTACGTTTTGTAGAGAAAGTTTCTGATGTTTGGCCGTAATCTTCGACAAATTATGTCTTTAGAAAACAGTACAAATAAGAATAAAATGTGCTAATCAAATATTATTTACTTACCGTGTACTTTCGTCGCAAAAATGAAAAGAAAAACGATAGCTAACGCAGCCCAAACACTACCAATGTTCCTCATTTTTCTTTCTCGAAAGTAAAGATATCTCTCGCCATTTCTTGTCAGTTCGTAGAAGAACTTTCTCTCAATTAAACTTCATACAGAGTTTATAAAACAACATGAATTCTTGCTGTCATTATTGACATTCTCATATTGTAGTTTTGTACAGCTAACTAGAGTAATTATTACCTAGAACTGCGGTGCTTAAAGATTAAAGCTTTTTGACATATTTCCCATGGGAGCTACAACACCACGAGCTTATGATGAACAAAGAATTTAGGATTAATGTGGATGAATTACTGGCTATAAATGTTATTAAAAAGTTACAGAAAGGAAAGCCGTTACCATGGCAGACAAGAAAATTATTCCATGATATCAAAAAATGAATATATGCGGAAAGGTGCAGACTGTGACAGATCTGCTCGTATCGAAAAAGGTGCCGATGTTTCTGCATGGCATCCGCATGACGACTTGCTTTACACAGGGACCCCAAGGTATGGGATTTCGATATGACAATTTTGAAAATAAGTCAGGCATAATTCTAAGAGGAAAGTGACACCTTACTTTGCACATTTTCTCAATTTAAGAAATATATGTTAAATTTTTTGGAAGTAATTTCTTTTTCAAAAGCGGTATGATGCACAAAGAAGTGTATGGTCCCGATACATTTCTTTGTAATTTATAATGTTTAAAAAAAAATTAATTCCAAAATATTGGTTTGCTTGAAGCTTGAATTTTTTATCGCTAATGAGAAAAAATGTAAATAAAGATCGACTTATAATTTAATTTAGCCTTGTGTGTCTTTGCAGAGTTAAAAATCTTGACGTTTGCAAAATTTGATTAACCCTTGTCTTAGGATCACAGTTTAAGGAAACACATGCCAAAATCATTCCACTTTTCGTACGCTTCGTTCTCCTGTTCCTCTGTTTGGCCTCCCTCACCTCCAACACACAGGCTTTTCCCAGATGAGACAAGAGACGTGACCAAAAAATACTGCTGGGTTCCCTGTGTGTCAAGTAAAAGAGGTCGCGTGACGTGACGTCATACGTCAACGAAGAAGCAAGATGGCGGATAAACCTGAGCGTTATTGTATTTGTAGAAAACCTTACGACAGTTCACAGTTCATGATTGCTTGTGACTCTTGTGGGGAATGGTTTCATGGAAGGTAATTATCCTTTCCTCACATTATTTCATTGTTCCTGTTTATTTTAATAACTTTTTGGGTTTATTTTTCCAGTTGTGTGGGAATACAGGAGCATCAAGCTTCAGACATTGAACGATACCATTGTCCAAATTGTAGTTCAGTTCATGGTCCTCTAACCTGTAAGTATCCTTGAATAACCTTCTCTTTACTCTTTTATGCCAGTGTAACATTTTTTCATTGACATGATACTGTAAACCGTTGGGATTCTTCGATTATTTTACAAGTTACGATCTTAGGATGCGTTTAAGAACTTACAACCTGTTTTACTCTGATTGTTTGTTGATCAAATTAGCGGTTAAGACGAACAAATTAACCAAAATTTAACCTGTGAATCTGATGAAGTTTGTTCTAATCTCATTAATTTACCTTCCATACTTTCGTGAACTATGACTTATTAGCAGGGTGAATCAAATAATAAACTAGCAAGCATTACAGCTGTTCTGTCGCAATTTTGTTCGTGTTTCCAAGAAAGCTTTTTCTTTTCACTTCAATAAGCACTGGAATTTCTTTAGTGTTTTTAAAGGTGGATGATCCCAAAACACCTGATTAACAACACTTGCATTTACAATAATATTTATTTGAGTTTTGTAAACGCTTAAGTCGGTTATTATATCTTACATTCAAGAACTTTACTCTATTTTTTGGTGAACACGACGATAGCATGTGCTCTGTATTCTTCATCAAAGCAAACAAAATAATAACATTGAGATATCAAAATAAAAGAAAGAAACTGAAAGAACCATTTGGAAAACGCTTTAAATTTCGTTTTGGCATCTGATAGACCTCGTTTCTAACTTTTTTATCGGCTGCATTGGGCTTCTTTCTTTGGATTAACTTTCAAAAGAAGTTCGCATTCGCTTTGGAATTTTTTGCGAATCGGGGACAAACTTTTCTAAAAATATATTTTTGGTCATAGCTGGTTTTCCCCCCTTGAATTTTTAATGAAATTTCAATTTTTACAGGGTCTAGAAGTGTCATTCCTTTTCGATTTTTCATGTATTTTGGGTTAAAGATTAGGATCTTAAAATCAGAAAATATATATTTTAGCTGTCAAAATCAAAGTCATAGATATCATCTGCACATTTATTTATTTTTTTAATGGTTATGATCGAAATAAATCCAAAATTCAAATAAAGTTAAAGTTAGACAAATAGTAACAGAAGTCATTCATTCAATGTAACCGCAAATTCACGACTGTTAAAAACATTTTAACTAGTAATAGAGCTCTATGGTGTTGAATCATTGAGACAATATTTTTTCTTGGATTTGTATGCATTTTTTTAGTAAAGAAAAGAAGGAATTGGCACAGACATGATTACAGTGAAATTGATGATGGATCAAAGGTATGATAACCATTACGTAAGGGGTTTTCCTTCAGGAGTTAATTGGTAGGCATTTCAAACACACAAGTTTAAATAAATAGTGTTTTTAAATGTGGAGCATGCTTTCAAAAAAAAGTCTATATTATTTGTTTGTTTGGAAATCTCCCCCCCCCCCCCCCTCTCCTCCCTCTCCCCCCACTCCCCCCACTCCACCTAACCCCACCAACCCCTGATTATTTTTTTCAGCAAATAAGCCAGAAACCAGGTATGGCAGAGCTAAAAGTAAATTGTCTGGTCATTATGAACGCCTACTGGCCGGCCATTTTCTAAGCCCTGCCATGGCTAAGATCAAACAAGAGAATGTAATTTTGTTGCAAATATTGTCAAATTTTAGACCAAAACAATTAAAGATTAAAATTATTACTGGTGCTCTGCCCACTCACTGAGATTATTGTCCTTTATTATATCTGAGCCAAGATTTTTTGTACCAATATCAGCACTCAGATTTTTAACTTATGTCAACTTCTTCTTTTACAGGCAGTCCAGACAGGGACAGTTTTATTTATTAACAACCTCAAAAACAAAAAGTTTGCAAGGTATTGTTATAATATTCTGGAACTTTTGGCAATTTTTTATATCATTTGTTTTAAATATTGACCTAGGTCTTTGGTATGTTGCTAATAAGTATTTCAAGACTCTAAATCTGATGTGAATTATTAGTTTCCAATAAATCAAGGGTATTATAGCAACTTAGCCGGCAATATTGCCTCATCTCTGGATTCTTATAGGTTTGGTTACTGGCATTACATTATGCTAGAGCAGAAGATCTTTTCATTAATTCAAAGGTTTTCTCTGGGTTCTTCATTTTCCTTCCTCCACTAAATCCAATCAATCAGTGAGTTAGGCCAGTGCCCTGTCTTAGATCAACCCTGCATTTGTTTCAGGATTGAATGTTAGAGTTAGTGGTCTAATGTATTTATATAGTACTATGAATTTTATGCTATTTGCAGTTCAAAAGACGTTCTTGTGAAAGCTCAAGGCAAAGACTTAACTCTTGAATATTTTGAGAAAAATGGGTTTTCCAAGCCAGTTTGTGTTGATAAGAAAGATGGCCTTGGCCTTGTGGTCCCACCTGAAGATTTTAGTGTCATGGATGTAGAAAAACATATCGGTAAGTCCATTTGGTTGACATTCTTTGTTTCAATGAGCTGATTTTTACCTTAAATTTGTGTGTCAAGATAATTACATAAAATATTTATGGTGATATCTTTTAGGCTCAATGAAGGAGCTGGATGTTATTGATGTCAACAAACAGGTATGTTTAGCAGTATAATGATTACTTGAATAGATGTATCCATATTCTCTGATGTTTTTACAGATTATCATATGCTGTATAATTTAAAAAAGCGTGCACTGGATTATTTCTATAACTCTTTGCAATTACAATTTATTGTTTTTAAATTTAACAGGAGGATATCAAGATGGTTATGAGAGAATGGACAGAATATTACATGAATCCAATCAAGAAGAAGACTTTGAATGTCATAAGCCTTGAATTCTCCAAGACTGGGTGAGAAACCACTTTGTTTGTATTTATTACTGTATATGGCACAGCTTAATGTAGGGAATCGGCCCAGGGTTGTGACCCTTGTCAATTCCTTGGTCATTTGAAGAAAGCAATATTACTTATTAAGGTTACTGCATCCACATTTATTTATTGTACCCTTGAAGTGCTCACAACTAGTGATTAAAGATACAATGCTCCAGTAAATGACACATTGTCTAAAATAACTTTAGTTAGTAATCATTATTAAAACATGAATTATATCCAAATTTTACTGCCATTTGCATTGCTACACGGCCACCACAAACAAAAATCGTGATGTGCACTTTGCAATAATTTGCAGTCAATCAAACACGTTGACATCCTTTATACGTGTGTGTGATTCAAAAAGGCGGCAAACCTTGTCAATCCTTTACAAGTATTATGAGCCACACTCACCAGGCCTATCTGGCCCATCCAAACATGTGTAAATGACGTCAACATGTTTGATTGACAGCAGTCTATTGCAAAATTCATGTCACGATTTTTGTCTGGGGTGGCCGCGTAGCAATGCAAATGGCGGTAATTTCACTATGTTTTTTTTGTTTGTTTTTGCTTAGTTTGTCCCCATTGGTTCAGATCCCAACTGTTGTTCGAGACATGGACTGGGTGAACCATGCATGGCCTACAGACTTACCAGAAGACAGGTACACAGAAATTTGGCATCATTATGCTTACCCCATTTTCTTCCTTTATGCAATGCTCAAAGCATGTAATCCATCATTGCCAATTTTAAAAACTCTGATTAAGATGTTCTGTACAATATTCATTGTTCTAGATGCCTGTATAATTACATATTTGTGTATATATACACATATAATAAGCTCTGATTGGCTGCTGTCGATACATTTTTCTTTGTAATTGCATTAAGATAACGTAATTGTTTTTTTACAACTATTAATTAATTGATAGAAGAAAGAAATAAAAACTTATGGAAAAGCTTATTAGGAGGGCAAAGAGTTTTAGTTCTGGCTATACGGCAGCATCAATTGGCAGTCAACTGATGAAATAGAAGCAAAATTCTTAATTGCATTTAAAATTTTTAATCGGTTTGGCATATTTTTCATTGCAGCCCACATAAGAGGCCCTATGTCCAAAAATACTGTTTGATGAGTGTCAAGAATTGCTACACAGACTTCCATGTCGATTTTGGTGGCACATCAGTTTGGTACCATGTCTTGAGGGTAAGTGACCAGTTTATGATCAGCTGACATGCACATGTTAAATATCAGCCATCTGTCAGTTGTGCATTAGCCAGCTATTGGCCAATCCTTGGCTGTATGTTATTAACCCTTGGGCAATGTATGGCCAATATTCAGCCAACATACTCTTGACACTATTTTACCTTTTTGGTGTCTTCTGGTTTTTGTGGGGTGATGCACTGCTACCACATCATCTGTGACATTGGTATTATTTTGTAATGATGTGTCTTGTCTCTTTTCCTTCCTCTTTTACTCCGATGAAGGACTAGCGTCCGAAACGTCAGTAAGTTTTTTCATCTTTTTCACGGTGTATAATTTACCTTTTCATCATTACTGCCTTGTCTGTTGGTCATTAATGATCATTGTAAAACATCTGTTATGAATCTCGCATTCTGATTGGTTGGGAGCACATGCTTTATGAGAGCACACAGCAGGCATGCCCATTTTTAGTCCGCTACGCATTGTGCTTCTCCTAACACTTCTCTCGTGTTCTGCTAACCCTGCATGCTTTATAACTGCACACAGCACAGGCGTAAGTTTTCTATGTCTTCAACACGTCAGAGTTAAAGCAGTTTTTGATATTCAAACTTGCAACTGGGAGCTGTGTGCTATGATTGTTTTGGGTTTTTTTTTCCTGCACTGTCAATCAAACTTAAACAGTCCAGGAATGTTTTGCATCTTTGACTGCATTAGTAAAAAACTAAATTCCAACCAGCAACAGAACTCTCTACTCTCTAGCTGTGTGCTATAATTGTTTTGGGTTTTGTTTTTTTTTTTTCCTGCACTGTCAATCAAACTTAAACAGTCCAGGAATGTTTCGCATTTTTGACTGCATTAGTAAAAAACTAAATTCCAACCAGCAACAGAACTCTCTACTTAGAGTAGCAATAACCTGGGTTGGATTCATCAACAAGCTTTAATTCTGCAATAGTAGTCTATTCTGAGGTTGTCCTCATATTATATTCAACATCCTGACTAATGAAGTGTGAATTTTTTTAGGGTGAAAAGGTGTTCTACTTTGTGGAACCAACTCCAACCAACCTGGAGCAGTACCACAAGTGGGTAGTATCACCCAGCCAGAGTGAGGTATTCTTTGGTAATATGGTCAATAAATGTTATAAAGTGAACATCAGGCAGGGCCAAACACTCTTCATTCCTACAGGTACAGTATTTTACTGTCACAGTAATCTGTTGATTGAATCCTTTGTTGATTGAGTCCTTTGGTATATTAGAATAGCGAGAGAGGTTGACTGGGGACCAGTATACTGTAAACGACATGCAGTTCGCTTACTGATGATAGCATACATGTACTTATTCAACAGGCTGGATCCATGGTGTCTTTACTCCAAGTGATTCATTGGTGTTTGGTGGCAACTTTCTTCATTCATTCAACATTGGACTCCAACTAGAGTAAGTTCTATGTCTTAGTCGACAGTAATATAAGAACATGTTGTGCATGTTATCCATTCAACATTGTGCTCCAATTTCTTAGAGTGTGTTAAATTTAAGATTTTTTTCATGAAATGTATGGAATCTTGTATAATTATATGCAAAAATATTATAATATACAGGTCCATACATATTCCAGGGGTGCTCTGCTGTCTCTATGAAACAATTTTCCATTTTAGTAGTTTTTGGGGATGGGAGGAAAGACATGATTTGTTGAAGTGAACTTGTGTATGAGGTGATTCCTCTTCTGTATTTAAGGTGGCTGCCTACTTTTGGACGTTCGAATTGAGCCCACGATGTGCGCGCGCTCAAAAACCGTTGAAAAATCTACAAGATTTGATTGAAGAACCATACATGTTTTGAGCTTTAACAGGGCAAAACCCTCAAATTTTGCACGGGACAGTATATTTTTTAATTGCTCATTGCAAAAAGCTCCTAAAACCTATGTTATATCAACATTTTAGAAAAATTTTAAATCAGCAACACATGAAAAAATAGATTTTGGTAGGGATTTTTGTTCGACTTTATGAGATTTTTTAAGAGCACTGAAACTACAAAATATGACAAATTAATGTATCTTTTTGACTTTTTGTCGAAAATATCCATGTATTATTGTAGAATGATTGACTAGCCTTCATTCGTGCAATCATATAGTCTGCAAATAACTATTATCTTATGAATTTTATTCTAATCACTTCCGGTGGTGCAATTTTTACTCCAAAAGCTCTTGCGTAGGCTTCCATTAAATGCTGATTATCTCGAAAACGAGCTTGGGACACCCACTATTTTTCTTTCCAGATTTGGAATCAGCATTTAATTTCAATTCGGAAAATCAAAGTTTAAAAAAAAGTTTAAATCAATTTCCAAAAGTAGGCAGTCACCTTAAAGTACAGATTTGAACTCCAATAAGAGGTAGCAATGAAATGTGCTCACAATGCTTTGTTTGTCTTTTTTACAGAATTTATGATTTAGAAATAAAGCTAAAAACACCAACCAAATTCCAGCATCCATTTTATGAAACTGTGAACTGGTATGCAGCAATCTACTTGCTGGACAAGTTAAAAGGTAAGAACTTTAACCTTTTTAATCTTTGCCTTATTATTATCTCACATGAGAGACTTCAAAGTTCCATATATTATTTTATGGAGGTCTAAAAACCTCAATCCTGCAGATTAAAACCTGACACTGTATGACTCTTGTCTGATCTAATCAGTTGACAACTAACTTAATTAAAGGGGAACACCACCCTGAGAGAAGCGCTTGTGGAATAAAAGTTTATATTATACTCAACTTATTCTTAAAGTCTTAAGTCCCTCTCTTTCATAGCTTTCGAGAAATCCTGCCTAAAAGTAGCGATAAATTGAATCCCAGGAGGCCGCCATCTTGAATACAACACTGAGCCTTCAATAGGCCAGCAGATGCTCTGTGTGACGTCACTGCATGCTTCGATCATATCAGTGATGAGAAAAAGTTCAAAACAAAGAAGAAAAACACAAAAATAATGAGTTCTCTTTCCGAGGAAAGAAATTCTAGTGCCACAGTCTCATCCAGCGATGGTTCTGAAGAATTTTTAAGCCTTTCCTCGGAAGAAGAAGTCTTTTGTTTTTCAATTGTTAAGGAACTGAAAAAGTAACTTGTCAATTAATGAATTCACTTATAATTTTAAATTGCAGGATTTCTTGAGAATGGAAACAAAGTTCCCCAGTATATTACAAAAGGATTACGAGCTCTAGCTGACAAACTCAAGGAATGGAGTACTAAAGGAGAGGTAACTGCTATAAACCACATTTAAAAAAAGTTAAGTCGCAGGGCCTCGAAAGGACAAATGGTGGAAAAAAGTCAAACAGAGAGATTTTATTTCACTAAGATCTATGTAAGAGAATGATAGGACTGGGCTCCCTGTGGGGGGAGTTCTGCAGGTGACATGGGGAAGAGAGATGTGTTTAGAAAAAGGATGTAGAGAGAGAGAGAACTGGAATTGTAAAGAAAAAAAAACGTTAGTTGGATTAAATCTTAAACAGGAGTTTTGGAGACTATATTCAGAAATTATCGTACAATCTATTTTCCTTTAATTTGTATTATTATTGTTTTAATAAAATTTTTTTTTTTTTAGGAGTTTGTAAAATATCACAAGTTTTTTATTCCTGATGGAGTTCAACCAGGAAAGCTTATTAGGTCTCTGAATAAAGAGTTGAAGAAAGCAGAGGTTAGCAGATAACTTATTAATTATATGATGACATTAATATTCATTAAGTTTTTTATGCATATTATTAGGGGATACAGTGGGATACTGTTACCTGGAATTACCCTAATATCTTGAACTTTCCTTTATCAACAAAGCACTCTATACACATCAGCCCATGACAACAATGTTCAGGCAGTGCGTTTAACAGCACTCCACACATTTTTCCAATAATTCTTTCAAAAACTCTGTTTATCATTTTCTTCTTTAGAGAACTAAGACTTCAAGACCATCCACTCCAAAATTTGATGAATTACCAAAGAGTACAGTAAAGCTAACCCCTTCTGTCACAATAGATGCAAGCAACAGAATTACAATAAAAAATTTGGCTCTTGACGCTACAGGTCCTTCAAAAAGAACATTAAAGAAAGATCAAAATTCAAATGAAGAAAAGGGATATTCTTGCCAAGTTGATGAATCAAAGCCAATTATAAGAATAGCAAACCCTGGTGGCTTCCAAGGAGATTCCCTGGACACTCAAGAGGATTCCTGTACAGAGTATCAGGGGGATTCCCTTTCTAAGAGCATGCCTTCACTCAAATTAAAAATCCCTAGAAGACAAGAAAGTTTGGAGAAATCAGAGCCTAGCTACAGCACATCTGTAGATTCAAGCTTAAAACTAGTTGTGTCAAATGGAAAAATAGTAAGGTAATGCTAGCAGTTTACTTCACAAATGACACATAATTATAATGATAATTATGGTATTGGTGATGAAGTTATGATGATAATGACATTGATGATGACGAAATGATGAGGATGATGGCAATGATGATGATTATGAGGAGTTGCTGGTTATGATTAACATACTCTTTCTTTGCTCTCAATTGAGAAAGCCATAATGTAGAAGATCTTGGTTGTTGTGGTTTTTTTTTTCAAGACATATTTTTTATCTTACAGAAGCAATCGTTCTTCAGTGGAAATGAGCAACAGCAGTAGACAGTTTCAGCCCTTAGCAGGTGACAGTATGGATACCGAGGGTCAATACTCTTGTACGACAACAAATAAACAGCCACTGAAGCTCAAGCTATCAAGTATGTACTGAATATGTCATGTTTTTATTGAATCAGGGACCGTGGCATAGAGCTAGTGCATTCACCTTTCACCTGTACTATCATGGATTCAATTTCAGGGTTCCTTCTGTGAGTTAGCTATGCCCTGACTTAGATCACCAGAGGTTGTTTCAGGGTTTGTTCTGTGAGTTAGCAGTGGAGTCCTGACTTAGATCAGCCCATAGGTTATTTCAGTGTTCAATCTGTGAATTAGCCATGCACTGACCTAGATCAGCCCAGAGGTTATTTCAGGGTTCCATTTGTGAGTTGGCAGTGCCCTGACTTAGATCAGCCCAGAGGTCGTTTCAGGGTTCAATCTGTGAGTTAGCAGTGGAGCCCTGACTTAGATCAACCCAGAGGTCGTTTCAGGGTTCAATCTGTGAGTTAGCAGTGGAGCCCTGACTTAGATCAACCCAGAGGTCGTTTCAGGGTTCAATCTGTGAGTTAGCAGTGGAGCCCTGACTTAGATCAACCCAGAGGTTGTTTCAGGGTTCGATCTGAGAGTTGGCCATGCTCTGACTTAAATCAGCCCAGAATTTGTTTAAGGGTTCGAGTTTGTTTTAGGGTTCGATCTGTGAGTTAGTCCTTCCCTGACTCAGATCAACCCAGACACAGTAGTTAGAGTCTGTAAGGGTTTGATACAACTTTAAATTTTTACTTCATTCCAGTGAGTTCAGCTGGTTTCTCCACTGCACAAGACAACCAAATCCTGCCCAATGACAGTGACTTAGATTTCTCTGATGATGAGCTTGGCTTTAGTTTGGGTGGAACACCTCAATTTATGAATACATCTGGTAGTATAGAAACAACACAGGGGCTTCAGAGTACAAGCACAGAAGCACGATTACAGCCCGTAGCTCAAATGGAATCCAATGATAGAGATTTTAAGTATGAAAGATATGAAAAACATCATTTTTTTGTTTGTAACTGCTATTGCTTACTATCAATCACGTGACTTTTTTGGAGTTGACTGGGGGGGGGGGGGGGCAAACAAGCGGTTTGCTGGGGGGCCATGGCAGATGCCAAGTCAACATAAGTCCTCAAGCTATTGTACTTGACTATTTCAATGACATCAAACAGAAAATAAGGGATCAAAACAACCTCCAGGATTCTACAAGCCTTCAAAAAAGAGCTATTACCAGAAGTGACATCTATTGATAGCAACCTATTTTCATAAACATGTGAACTCTCTCTAGCTGTGAGCTGAAATTTGATTTTTTCCTGCCGTCAATCAAAAATATGAAAAAACACCGACTGATTAATTTTGATTGACAGCAGCCAAAAATCAAATTTCAGCTCACAGCTAGTGATTTTCGCATGTTTATGAAAATAGCACTGGTCAAGTGTGCAATAATTGGTGTGCTTTGTATTTCACAGGGCCGAGATAGAAGCAGCCAAGACTCTTCTGTTTGGCTTCAGTAGTTTCAAAGATTCAATCGCACATAATCCAATCGATACACACCCATCAAACAAAGCAGCCCCTCATACAACACTAAGCACACAGAAAACAAAACTGAACTCCAAGAGATCGTACAGTGACAGTGAAGAAGAAGGCAGTGGGGAAGATTTGGGATTCGGGGACTCAGACTATTTTAAAGATAAAAAATTTGGTATGTTATATAATGGCACCATTTTGAAGTAATTTCAAAAACAATATCGTACTATTATAGTATTTGCAAAATTTTAAAAGCATTTTTTTAAACATCTGAGCATCTCACGATGCAGGCCCTTTTACTTTGGACATTTTCTAACTGCTATTTTCATGCTATTTGCATGCTGAAATCTGGTTTTTCGCTTTCGTCAATCAAAACTAATTGGTTGGTACCTTTCATATTGACTTTCGGTGTTATTCATGACTTTAAAACTTTTCTTTCCCACAGCCTACCCTCCACTTTCTGAAATGGTAGATGAAGAGAAAAGTAATTGGAAACCGGGAATGAAAAAGAAGAAAAGTGAAAGAGTGGATGCAACATGGAATCCAAAAAGTAAATATTCTGAATCTGTTTAAAAATTTTTTTTCTATCAGTGTAAATATATGAGGCGTCTTTATAGATATTTGGCATTGAAAGCATCAAACTAGATACTCAGAGGCATTAGTATCTACTCCCGACACTTCAAAGAGAGTGAATCAGTTTGGTTCAGCAGTTTTACTTTGTGGTATGGAAAATACATACAACAACTGGTCCAGATGGCGTTCTTGACTTTTGCCAAACCTATTTATATTATTACTTGAATTATATATTTTCCCCTTGGAAATGCCAAACATCCCGCTGTCTTTCCCTTCCCAACGCTGGTGCACCTCCCATTTAATATAGACTAATGGAGTGGCTTATTTTATTAGGCAAGGTTGACAAGTCTCCTAGCAAAGAGGTACGTCCTCAGCGTGTGTCCGTGAGACTGAGTACCAGCTTAGACCGAGCACCTTCACTATTAAATGCACCTCTACCAAGTGACTATGAAAAGGTAATGAAACTTCAAACTCCTGGTATTTGAAACAATTAGGGTGGTGGGGTATAAGTGAATATTTCATGTATATTTCAGGGGCGAAAGTCATGGTTGTTCAGAGCATGTCTTCTTCACCTTTCTATTTCACCCCTACCCTACCCACCCCAATGTTTTTATTTTATATAATGCTTCTTGATAAGTAAAGAATTTGAGATAAAAAATATAAATAACGATACAGACAGTAATTCACGACGTTTCGAGGTCATGCTAACCTTTTTATCAAGGGTGTTTAATGGAACTAAATCATGACTATTCATAAACTAAACGAAAATAAAGAGCTTGGCCTTGAAGGAATCAGACTGAATATTAAGTGATGGCTTTTTTGAATGCATAAAAAGCATTTCATAAAGAAGGCATTCGAACTTTCTCGTGCATTTCTCAATCATATTAACGTTCAATGACAAGTCCCTAGGTGTGGTACCATGATCGGTATAATGGTTCTGTATTCCAAAGGCTTTGATGGACAAAAAAGTGACAAAGAAGGAGGAATCTGCTCTAAATGTTCACACCTCCTGTGATACTAGTTTTACTTTATTTATACTAAAATAGATTATAATCTTATATTTTATATTTGCAGTCTACCAATCAAACATCGCCTATTACAAGTCCAACAGGATTCCAATCTTCCACATCACTTCCTCCGGCCAGTGCAAGCAGTACAAGTGCTGATAGCACACAAAGCCACGGGCTTTCCACTCCTCAAGGTATTTATTGTGGTAAAAGGTAACATGCATTTTATTCTTTCCTTGCTTCCTTGCTTCCTTGCTTTCTTGCTTCCTTGCTTCCTTGCTTCCTTGCTTCCTTGCTTCCTTGCTTCCTTGCTTCCTTGCTTCCTTGCTTCCTTGCTTCCTTGCTTCCTTGCTTCCTTGCTTCCTTGCTTCCTTGCTTCCTTGCTTCCTTGCTTCCTTGCTTCCTTGCTTCCTTGCTTCCTTGCTTCCTTGCTTCCTTGCTTCCTTGCTTCCTTGCTTCCTTGCTTCCTCGCTTCCTTGCTTCCTTGCTTCCCTGCTTCCTTGCTTCCTTGCTTCCCTGCTTCCTTGCTTCCTTGCTTCCTTGCTTCCTTGCTTCCTTGCTTCCTTCTCTCTTTTCTCCTTTTATTTAGAAACAATAAAACCACTCTGCATCGAATTAAAACCGGGTTTTTTTCCATTAGCTAACGCAAATCAAGGAGGCCCTTCCAAGCGTGGACGCCACAAGGCTATTTCAACTACGAAACAACGCCTTGCAAAAATACTGAAGCTAGATAAGAGTGGCCGATACAAGCGATAACTTGTAGAGCTTAAAATTAGCGATACAGAGATGAATAATTGCAAGTAATCGACCATTTTCCTCGCATGTATTCTACTACTAGAGATACATAATGTTTACTAAGCAAGATGCAGCGTGCAGCATGCAACATGCAAATGGCTTCTATCTTTAAGGCCTGGTTACTTTTCAAAATGGCCGCAAATGAGAAGACATGTTTACTTTCCAAAATGGCCCCATATAATTTGTCTGCATCTTGCTAATTTTGTATTATAGGGCTGTTAAGCTGTTTATTATTATTATTTATCGTTTTTTTCGATATTACGCCGCGCTAATTCTATCATTAGGAAAGGAATATTTAATTGCATTACGCATTGCAATAGGATTTAAGCATTGAATCACATTGAATTAATTTTATGCTGATGTGAAGTTTTGTATTTAAAGAGCGCTTCGATACTGAATGCAAACTTGTGTTATTGCATTTGAAGATAAAAGAGCAGTGACAACGTTTAACGATCACTGGTATTTTAGAGAGAAATTGCTGTGTTGCAAGCATTCCCTAATGGGTCAAAGTCAAACAAATGGCGGTCATCTTGGTGCAAAGGATGCAAATGAGAAGCCTTTTGTTAAATACCAACATGGCCGCGATGACGTAACTTGCAATCCAAGGATATGCAATTTTTACTTTTTTTCTAGCTAGAAATTTTGAAGTTTTTTCTCCAATAGGCCCATTTGCATTAGGGCGTCATTTTACTACCACTACCAAAATGCCTCGTGAATTTTCTTTCTTATTCAAATTTGTAGTTCCTCATGGGAATAGTGAGACAATTGGTGCTAATTAACAGAACAAAAGACAGTGTGCAATGGAGTCTGGTAGTGTTAGTAAATGAGGCCTTAATGCAAATGCCTATTGGAGGGGGAAATGTTAAATCCAAAAATTAATTATTTGCGATTTGTTAGGTGTTGGTGCTTATCTTAAACTATGATTACAAGTATAAAAGGCAAATTTGTATTATGGTTTTCATTTGAAATTTCTGATTTTTTGTGTAATTGTAGCGTTGATAAATTCTTTTAGCATTACTTAAAAAATTCTAATGAATCATGTATATACGTAGCAATTGGTTTAGCTGATTCGACTGGTAATCCAAATTTCTAAAGATATGTGAATGTTCAAAAAAAACAATTATAGGCCAAATGGTCCATTGGTTCGTGGAACTTTCGGACGGTACCTGAGACTAGTTGTTTTCGTATGAACAAAAGAAAGTCGGAAAATTGAAGAAAATAATAAAAACATTGGAAATTTTGCCTTAAAACGTGGGAAAATTGAAGCAATCCCATTGTTAATTTTTTCCTACAAGCGTTTTATAAACTTATAGTTGACTTATAGGAGCACAAAACGAACAGAGGCCAATGAAATCTCAGGATTTATATAAGTCCACAAATTTGCTGAAACTAAATACGCATGCGCGACCAAACATTTGTGGCAAATCACAGTCATTGATCAAAATTATAAATACCAGTTCAGGACAAAATATAATGAATGGTATAGTAGACCCTAGAGGAAATATTATACGCATGCCTAGATTCCAGCAAATTTTCAAATGTTGAAAAAAATTATTAAAAAATATACACATTTACTTCGAGTATGTAAAAACTGGAAAACTGCAATTTTGTGCAACCAACTAACTGTCTTAACTAAGACCATATTTGAGAACTTCTATTAATTGGACACTCTTGGGTAATCCTCAAACGGCCGCTAAATAGGGGTTAAATTTTAGGTGCAAAATTACTCATTGGGACTTTGACAACTGGCCGATAAATAGAGGATGGCCACTGAATAGGTGCTCACGTGATAGAGGCGCTGCTGTATTTGTAAGGATAATTTGAACGAAAAATTCACCAACAGCAGTTGCGTTTTGATCAATTAATTTGCAGGCATCAGATTGCAAACATGCGTGTAATACGCCCTACATAAGACCATACGTCATCCTTGAAGAGGGGTGTCCTTCAAGGATTGTGTAATAATATCTCAGACACTACCGTAATATATTTGAATTATTTATATAATGTGTGAGTAAACTATATATACTAGGTTACCTTATTTTTATTGACAAAATTGTCAACAACAAAAAACTTTTTTGCTATTTAGGACTCCTTCTAATTCATCCCTTACATAATTATTGCATATACGAATCAATAAAGTATTTTAAATGAGTATTATTGTATTTTATGCAATTAAGGCCCCCACCATACGTACCCGCAAATTTTTTTTTTGCGGATACGGGTTGCGTCCACACTTGTCCGGAAATTTTAGTATTCGTATCCGGAAATTTTCGAAAACGGTCTCCAGAGTGGAAATTTCCGAATACGCTCCGAATACGGATACGTGTGGACGGTGACACTGGTGAAAAACGCACTGCGCACACTCGGAGATAGCGTAGCGCAACTAAGGGCAACTCATATTTATGATGCCATTGTTTTAATTGTTTTACAAAATCGCAAAACTTAAGAAAAATACTGAAAACTTAAGGTTTTCCTTTTCGCAATAGCAAGATAATTTCGATTGTGATACACTGCTAATTTATACAAAAAAACTTTTGTTTATACGAAAGCAAAAATTATCTTTGAAAATGCCGCCACACCCGACGTCGACATCTATGCAGCATGGCTAATTTGCAGATAATCACATGGTCGGATTCTATGTTAAAAATTTTTTTTTTTAATATCTGTAAAATTCCAAAACGAATATTTAAGAAATAGCCTTGTCGGTTAAAATAAGGCATACCTTTAGATGTGATAAATTGCTATTGTTCGCCATTTTGTTTTTTTCTCCCAACGCATGCGCAGTGTGTTTTTCACCAGTGTCGTGGACGGTCGTATCCAAAAAATTTCGAATGCGATGACGTAAACACGATTTTGCACATGCCCAATAAGAAAAACTATTCGTCAAAGGGACTAGGCACTAGCGTGTATCAGGGCGGATCATTACATTTCCGGATACGTGTGGACAGGTGAAAACAATACGAATACAAAAGAAAATTTGCGGATACGTGTGGACGGTGCCTAATATATGAATACACAAGCATTAGATGAGGTTAAGTACAATATCGTAAATTATCGAAACCAAGGCCGTGTTATCTGCCAAAGCCGTAGCCTGAGACGGATAAAACGGCCGAGGTCTTGATAATGTACGATATCATGCAAAAACTGAATTCACCAATTATTCTATTATACATTTTGTAAGCTAAGAATAAAGTTATAATTCTTCTTTCAAAGAAATGGCAAACTTATTTCAAACGTATCTCCATAATGACCTTGAATGGACTTGGCATGATAAATGCAACCTACTGATATAGCATTTATCATGTCGAGTCCACAGGATTATGAATTGGCTGAGGGCTCTCGTCCAATGAGAAGCGAGATAGTAAGTAAAATGTAATAATAATTGTGTATACTTGATGGTTATGCAGCACGAGTGTGTTCAATGCTAACGCAACAGCTCCCACGCTGTTGTCATGGACTGGACCCCTGGACCCCCTTTTTTTTCTCACGACTTCCTGCTCTGTGTCTTCTTATAACTTCTTCCTTGCCATTTTCCAGTGCCACTACCTGCATTACTGCCATTATGCAACTGCCACTGCACTGTGGATTCTCCTTGACGATTATAAGTGCAAAAGCAACGCTGTAGATATAGCGAACTGCCAAAGGAAGAAAGAAGATGTTTACTTAACTGAATGGAATATGACCTTTTTTGTATTCCAAGATAATGTTAAATAATATGTTAGAATGAATGCAATGTTGTCCCTTTTCAAACCACGTCATTCCCTTATCACTTCTTGTTTAGGGACTATTCATAAATTATGCCTCAGGGGGCATAATGGGCTGGAGGAAAAATCGAAAAAAACCTTGGAAAAATTCACTACCCCCAATTCAGTCTAAAAACATTTTTGAGCCCCCCTCCTTGTGACCTTTTAGACATACCTTAATAATTTGTTTCAACCTCCCCCCCCCCCCTCCTTTAAGTCAGCAAATACTATTAAAAACCCCATTCTTTGTGTGACTTTTTTCAAACCCCCACATCCCTACATTTCCTCCAACTCCCTCCCCCCAAGTCATAGTTAATGAACAGTTCCTTAAAGTGGCGCATGAGAAGCCGCATGGAGATGAAACAACTCAAACAAAGAATCCATCATAGATCGACACGTAGTCTGAAATGGAAAAACCTTACGCCCAACCAAAATTGGCTGGAAATCAGTGATTAGGTTTACTTCAAGTAAAAGAAGATTCTTATGATAGCATCTATTTGCGTTGCAGATGGAAACGTGAAGTTTAATTAAAATGTAGTGTGGTTTAACCCATAAAAAGGCTTACCTTGAAGGAAGAAACTTTCAATTTACGGCATTAGGATTAAAGATACAAAATACATTAAAATTCACGTACCAGCGAGCATGACCAAAACCATCACATTGGCACAAATTAAAAGCACATGGACACCCACACTGTCATCTTCTTCATTCACCAATGATGACTCGTTTTCTACAGGAATTTTAAGTAACATGCCCATCATTTGATTAGCAAGTGTACCCAGTAGAGACCCGAGATGAAGCCAGTGGTCAAAAATGTATGGGACGGGCTTGGATTGGGCAAAGAAAATAGCATAAAAGCCAGAAAAGATGGCTGATATGCCCAAGAATGACCGTCCTTCTCGACCAGAATGTACAATCACAGCAGTTAAAATTAACTTGCGCACCAGTTCGATTACTTCCCAGTACCAGCAGTCGGTGCTGTAGTTTTCGTAGATGAACCTCATGCCAACTGACACCTCATTTTCTTCTTTTCTCTTTTTTTCCTGTTTCAAAAGAGCTTTCTTTGTTAGCTTGCGTTCACTGAAGCCCCTTACGGACGCGGTGGCATTTTCATACTGCACGTGGTTTTTGCAGTACTTCCACAGCATGATAACAGTGACAACTGGAAACAAGACGGGGATGAGCAGAGCAAAGAAAGCCAAAATAACGTACTTGTTGTAGACTGATGTGTAGCACTGGACAGAGTAATCTGATCTTAGGTACCAGTTACATGTTTGTTGGTTGTCACAGACCTCAGTGCATCCAAATGGAAGAACTTGGAACACCTTCTCACATGTTGTTGGATAGGTAACAAACAGAAAAAGAAACACTGCACGATAACAGTTAGCTTTACAGGCGAACAGCTTTTTCTTCATTTCTTCCTGGTTGAAGTTCTTCATTTTTAAGAAGACTTTCCTCGCATACAGGTATCCCATGGCAAGCAATATGACCAATACGTCTAGAGATACATACGTCACAAGACCAACGTACGGTGTGATCTTGATGGAGTGACTCAGACATTCCATTGGAACAAGTTTGAAGATGTTCAGCTGCACTACATCTGCAAATTTCATCAGCTTCGTTAATGCTGTAGGCCATTGGATGTAAGAGTAAGCTCGTAGTGTACCACTTGTAACTTGATAAAAACCAATGACTATCTTAAGACTACTGAAGATGTTATCTGCCGCAGAACGTTTACTTCGTCTGGCTTTTTTGTCTTTGACAATCACAAAGGTGATAATTGCTACAACTATTAAGACGGCAAGACATTGTCCGACAAAGAGGTACACAGATGGACACTCGTTGCAACCAGAAAACATCTTGTAGAAACCTCTTGAGCAGACTGCACAAAGAATTCCCTCGTAGCCATGAGAACAATTAGCGTTAAATCCTCCCTTTGAAAGAATATAAAATATATATAATACACTATAATCAAATCAGGGACATGAGAGTTAGTATTCCCTTCATGACAAAAAGCAAATTATAAAGTGGTTCGACAGCTCATTTTTTAAATTGGATAATGTGGAATCAGATTCAATGTTAAAGTTATGTATCATTTATCAGTTTTTTATGGCGAAAGGAACATTTGCATGACGAAATGTAATGAATTACTTTGTTACTATGTCAATTGTTTCTGACAAGTTGATTAGCTGATATATCCCAAAACAATAGCCGATAGACGTGGTTGTAGAAGTGTTATTAGGTAATAGGAAATACCCCTTACTGAAGAATCAATTAAAAATACCACTTGTATTTGATGAGGTGGCATTATTACACGAGGACGAAATAACACTTAAGTATAAAGCCACTCTCATCAAATATAAGTGGTAGTTTTCAATAATTCTTCCAAAACTAAGGTGGTATTTCCTATGCAAATACCCTGCATGATCCTATGAATGGGCACAGGTATGCTGGAGGAAGGATTTCGTTGAAGCTTTTCAATCCGGCATCGTAGCCTTGGTTCTCCTCTTGCAGCTTTGCAGAGAAATTTATGTATGATTTCTTGACTTCGTCATCACTCCATATCCAATAAAAGCCGGGAAGTAAATCAACCGTCTCGTTTATCGATTTGTAACCAAGAGGAGAATCCATGCACCTTCCAAAGCGATCGAAACGGTAGAAGTTTTCCAGACAAGGGCATGCCCTGAATCCAGCAAATCTTTTGAGATTTGTGCCTTTGTGAGAATTAAAAACAAGGAATATTAGTTTGCATTTCTTATCTCCATTTCTGTAATATCACAACACCACACCGGGACCACCACCATCTTATGATCATCACCTACACCATCATAAAACCATCACCAAAATTACGACCAACCCCACCAACCAGCACTATGCCTTTACCAACAATGTTACAGCAAAAACAGCTGCAACATAATAATAAACCATACTGAAATATATAACTTCCTTCTCACATCAAAGATAGTATGTAATGATGAGGAAAAAAGAAAAGAAATCCCACCGAATTAAATATGTTTACTTTTATAATTCCGATTCTTTCCACTTAAGAACAGCTGCACTGAATCAATGCAAGAGGCAACACAGGTAATTAGTAATTAGCTGTAATTCGTAAAGCTCTTTTAGCTTAGGTTATATCAGAAGACAGAGCCAAAAGAGAAGCACCTTGACTCACCTTCTGGGCAAGCAGAACACGATGCTTCAGTTCTTCCTGGGGCGTTTGCAATGCTAACATAAGTCCCATGAGGACATTGTTTGCAGCCAAGTCCGTGGACAATTTCACCAACATGTGCTATCCTATCTTGATAAAATCCCCCTGCAATCATAATAGCAGCATAATTTGGAGGACATAGAAATAAAAATAGGAACTTGGATGTTTACTCGGCAAATAATAATTCTTAAGATTTAATGATTTGGTCACTGATTCGCAGAATATCGCCGTCTTCCTCGATAGAGAAGTCATTCGCTCAGAGTTGTCCTAATTTTAGAGTCATAGTATTCAGAAATCATATTTGCCCACAGTAAAGTAAAGATTACACAACTTCCTAAATGAGAACCCTTTGAAATTCCACGTACCCTTTGTGGAACACGTGAACTCATTGTACACTAAAATTGGGGCTAATACTGAGAAACAGACAACTCGAAACTGGAGTATTAGGCATAAGGTATCTCCAAGGTTCACCACTAGAACTACCCTGGGTTCTAGAAGCTCTCTCGCTCTAGTGATTCACTTTTGTATAGGTTTCGTTATCGCGACCGAGAAGACCGAGAAGCACTGAAGCGAGAGAGCCTGTGGAACCCAGGGTACACTAGGACTGGAAAGCGCTCTAACTAATTAATTAGTCTCACCTGGTGGACATTTTCGACATCCACGTTCGCGAACATCTATCTTGAATTCCCCTTGTTGACAAGGGAAGCAGAACTGCCAGACTGTATGTGTAAGGGATGTACAGCGGTAACCAGCAGACTGAAGAAAAATTCGCTCAGGATCCGATACTTCAATTCCTTGAAGGTTTTCTCCAAAATTACTGTTGAAGAGGTTTAAAAGGACTGAGCCATAAGGAGTGGGTGGGAAAATTTTCGTATCTAAATAGAGACACTCTCTGGCAGAAAGTATTAATTAATCTTTATTATCAAACTCATTAATAATTCATGAGGAAAACACAATAGAAATCACGACCATGAAGGAGGTTTTATATCTGATATAGATTCGTCTTCATTTGCATAAACTTGAACTTGGATTTTCTTGGCCAGATTCACTCCAATTTTGAAAATTTTAGTGAAACACAAAGGAACTAACCTAGACGTTTGATAAGCAATCTACAGTATGAGTGGCCGTGTTGTATCCGATATACAATCACTCGGCTACGCCTCGAGTTTGTATATCGCATACAACACGGCCACTCATACTGTATATATTACTTATAGGTCCGGATTCGTTAAAAAATGCTTACATATATAAACCAATAAATAATATTCAAAGTTAATATAAACCTCGTCATGCAATTGAAATGCAGAACGTAAAAAGACTTTGCAATTGTTGATTAAAGTATGGATTAAATGGATTGCCGGTTGAGCACTTTTAAAAACTTAATAAAATCATACAATGATACAGTCACATTTTATTAAGTACGATTATACCTTTTGCTATCAATCTTTAGTCTGCTCATGATTGTCTTGATGTAACCTCACAATCGTAATATTCACATCATAATAAAGTAGGCATGGGATTACAAAGCTCAGTCATTCATAGTTCCGAATCAGACAATAGCGAACCAATCACTATATATATGTATATATATATATATTGCAGCAGTTTTCCCAATAGAATTATAATCGTGTCCCACAACAAATATACAGTATCTGTTTTAAAGAGTACTACAACGATTACGAGGAACTTTTCTACTCTTTTCGTAGGACAGTAAACTATTGGAGCAATTAATATTTCTGAGATATTCTAGATAGTTTGTTAAGCTTGTGAAACATAGCAACGGTAACTAGGGGAAGTCAGAATTATGAATTATGAGTTAAAGATTTAGGGGGTTACGATGAAATATTTCCTGTCATAGAAAATCTGGTCATTCCACTTACTGGGCTATTTCCAGGTACTTAGAGCCAAAACTGTTGATGTTGATTGTGCGAATATTCGTCTGAATTAAATACCTGAATCAAAAAAGGCAAGGATGGCGTCGATTCTCATTAGGACGTTAACTTGCGATGGCTGGCGCTTGCAATAAACTTGCACTTGCAATGTTTCCGTGAAATGTGTTGGCTTGTGCTTTTTTGCAAGTAGCTTCAACACGGCCTAAGTACCTTGTACCTTGAGTAAAAGAGTCTGACAACTTCGCATAAAGTAGCTCATCAAAAGTTCTGCTATTCGCGCGTTAATTGTTTGTTGACGTATGCATGGTAGTTAAAGGTATCTATTGCGGCTATACGTCGTCTTCGCTCTAGAACTACAAAGATACACATTACTTTCCAAAAAGGCAGATGTTTTCTTACAATGCTTGTAGATTTGTCATGTGTTGAAAGGCTCCTTCCTCGATCACTTGTAGAGGATTATTAGACATCGTTCTAAGAAAATATAATACTTTTATCTTTAAAAAAAGGGTTAAGCGTTATTTAGGGCAAGGGCAAGGGCAAGGGCAAGGGCAAGGGCAAGGGCAAGGGCAAGGGCAAGGGCAAGGGCAAGGGCAAGGGCAAGGGCAAGGGCAAGGGCAAGGGCAAGGGCAAGGGCAAGGGCAAGGGCAAGGGCAAGGGCAAGGGCAAGGGCAAGGGCAAGGGCAAGGGCAAGGGCAAGGGCAAGGGCAAAGGCAAGGGCAAGTAAATATAGAGCTCTCCGCCTCGATATGTCATTTTGAAATGCAACCCTACATGTACAAGATGTATTGCAGCCCAGTGAAAGAGAGTTTACCAATCTTTGTCAGTTCGTTGCCATCTAAGAATCTAAAGATGAAAAAAAAATTCCCTTAAAAAATATTTAATCAACGGCATTAATATAAGGCCACAAAACATTTTGCGACGGATATACTTACAGATATCCTAACCAACTGTTCTTTTGAAATGCATTGTCCTCGATGTATCTGATGCTCGATTTAACTGCATTTCTAAATTGATGAAATTGACAGGCCTAACTATCCTAACGTTAAACTTTGATTCAAATTTGAGCATATACTTGAATTTCATTTCGCTTTCTCATCTTTTACTTTGTTTGCATGCTCTTGTTTTCTTTACTTCAATTTCCTTAACATTAATTCCCTTCCCTTTCCTTGTCTCAACTCGTCTACTCTTCTTCTTTTTTTTTTTTTTTGCCTCCTCTTTCTTATATATCCCCCCCCCCCCCCCCCCCCCCCTCCTTCTTGTTCCATTCCTTTACTTTCTTTGTTTCCTTTCTCTTACCATCCAATTTCCTTTTTTTTTTTTCATCACACGGCTACATACAAGGAAAGATGTTAAATGCTTACAGGAAAATCATCGTCTTCAAGCCAATAAATAAGTCTTTTCTAATGATTCCCAACTCATTGTAGCCAATATCCCTGCACAAGTAAAGACCATGCATCCGTCAGTTACTGGCAATTTATATATATATGTGTGTGTGTGTGTGTGTGTGTGTGTGTGTGTGTGTGTGTGTGTGTGTGTGTGTGTGTGTGTGTGTGTGTGTGGGAAGCTTAAACATCGACGACGACCGGAAGGTGGCATGGATCGCTACATGTGAAATATACTCCGCATGTCTGTATAAGATCACCTGTCGTTCCCCGGTGTCGTTCCCCGGAAAGTAGTGAACGAGACTGCTTAGTCACCTGCGACACAGGGGACATACCAAGTTTGCTGGTCATAGCAGGGGGTTAATCATTTATGGTCTAGGTGCCGACTAACCTCTACCTCTAATTCCTCCCAGGACAACGGTACTGGGGCCGAAATCTCTAGTTGCCATACGACGGTGAGTATTCGATGTCTGGAAGTATTGTCTAAGGTCATTTTTAAATATTCAATTAAAAAACTTACAAAATTCGAAGGTTTTTTTTTCCTTCAAACATCTTGACTGTGAGGTTTTGAATTGAGTTGTTCCCAAGAAACCTTGAGGTAAGATTATAGAATGTGAAGTTAGTGCAGTGTTCGTATGACTGTGAAAAGTTCAGTGCCGTGCCGTGACCGTGATGTTTTCTAGATTTTTAATTGGCTAATTTTTTTTTCTCGAGCAATGTGATTGGTCTAAAAGTACCGTGATCTTGGCGTGACCGTGTCCGCGCCGTGTTTATGCCGTGTTTTGGGTATTTGATTGGATGGAGAATAAATTCTCGAGCAATGTGATTGGTCCGGCATATCCCTAACCGTGTCAAGAACGTGTTCGTGCCGTGAGCTTTTCATAGTCATACGAAAACTGCACTAATTGTAACGTTACTTTCTGTTTATTGCATTTGCATGGAGTGTTTCACTATCAGATAAAGTTCAAGTTTTCAATAGAAAACTCTCTCTATCAGTCGAGTTTCAAAGGATTTATCTGCTGATTAAAATCCAACCATGGATAAAAAATCAAATCAAGTCAAATCAGCTTTACAGACGTTTCAGACTTTGAGTTTTTCTGGGTGTGTCTGCATGCGAACTCCGACGAAGGGCTCTTGGTTTGCAATATCAATAAAGTAAGGTAACTTTAAGGAGTGATATGAATATGGGCGACAAAATCGTGTCATAGTGCTTTGCAAGTTTGCTGTGTTTCGGATTGCAATTGCTCGTAATTTACAACCCTGTGCGCAACAAATTATTTGTTGCACGAATTAGAAGCTCTCTTTACTTTTTGCAACAACAAAACATTGTTGCGAATGGAGTTGTAATACGAAGATTATTTGCTTATTTCCCTTTCTAGCGACTGTTGTGTGATTTAAATCGTTGCCCGTATTACAAGAGGCTGATTCAGGCTCACACGTTTAGCAAGGCAAAATCTAAAGTTAGGTCTCTTACTTTACAGAACCACAATTGGTCGTTTACTTACAGATAAAAGATCTCATCAAGCGATCCCCAGGGTAAAGTGGAGATGTCTTTTAACATGTTATTTCGTAAATCCCTAGAGTGCAAATGAGTCGGTGAAATAACATCACATACAATGTAGACAGGAAATAACCATGGCAACAGCGTGTTGGGTCACGTGATCATTTAAAGGGGATTTTTAAATGAATATAGTGGTACAGTAGTGCTTACAAGGTATCGAGGTTTATGCTGTTTATTGCTCCTTCTTCAATTACTTCGATACTGTTATTGAACAAATTCCTATAACGAGAAAAAAGCACGTTATATCTAATCAACCTTTGTTTAGACCGATTATAAAAAATAGCGGTCAAAAGTCCCTGGGGGAAGGGGCTGGGGAGGGAGGGATTTTTCTAATTCGTCCCTTCCTCCCAACCCCCCTCCCCCAGGGACTTTTGACTCGTAACCAATCTTCCTCGACCAATCGACATGGACAGACAGACAGACAGTGACCAAGGGAAATAGAGGGAGTTAGCTCGCAGTCAAATCTCGGAGCATTGTTGCACTTTGAATATATTACCATTCAGAGGTTGAGGAAACAAGTGGGTCGAGTTAATGTTCGCATTGCAAGGCATTGTTGAACATATTTCCGGTATGACGTCTATAACCTAGGTTTTACCTCACTATCGTAATGATAATAAAAAGGAAAGCACAATTTAAAACTGTGTAACAACATCAACTTATCGGACGTTTGTCCTTCTTCGGAGTGAAGCTTTGCGCCATCACGTGCCCACGACAATAATAAAGCTTGGGATGCCTGTGGTTGAAAATCTAAACAATAAAATGCCTTTGCTCTCGGGAATTAAACTCTTTCTCATGAAAAATTATTGCATTGTTCTTGCCATATTACATGGTGCAAAGCCTTTATAGTTAAAGACTTTTAAAACCTGTGTTTGAATTTTGTTTTGTTCACTTCCTTTATTTCATCCATTTTACTTGGGGTTTGTAAATATACATCATACTTTTCAGTATACTATAGCTAAACATTTTCGAAGCATAAATTCCTTCTTACAAAGAATTTATATGCAAATCCTGTGCAAAGACTCCTCTTTTGATGAAAGTGAGGCGATTAGAAGAAACATCGCTGTAAAAAGACCAAAACACATTACTGTTACTGCTTTATAACTTCACACAGCACCACAAGCCAGTTTATATATTTTTAGTTACTTCGTAAAATATATATTAGCGTATTTTGGACACAAATAACGAAATAAAAAATGCAGGGGAGTGCTGTGTACTATCATAATGCACGCGCTCCTTACCAATCAGAATGCAAAAGTTACAACTTGCAAGGGTACCTACGTTCCTATGGCGGCAAACGAGACCTCATGTCAGATCTATTTAGGTTCTCATTTTAGTATTTGGAAGGTACACTCATATATGGTATTCCTTTTTTATATATTTCATTATTTATTAATTTGAGAATAGAAATAGGGCGGCCACTAATTTGAATAGCTACTAAAAGTAAACGGTTTAAATAACTACTGTTCTGGACGGACGTGTTCACGTGGAAACCGGCACACTCACAAAAACGTTTTCACATGTATAAGAAGCAAGCTATTTCAGTACTTACATCATAATGTTGAATATTTTTTTTCCAATTCCAACGAATGTGTTTGGTTCCAAATTAGCGATCAAGTTGTTCGAAAGGTCTCTGAAACAAGAATTATTTAAGATAAGTTCATTTAAGAACATACGCAACTTGTGTAAAACGTGCGATAGAATAAATAAATCAATTTTTTTAAGTGTCTAGTCGTTCTAGCGCTTTCGCACTAATTGGTGACACTTTTCGCTCACACGCACTACCACTACATTCAATATTCTATGCACACAACTCTCAACTCACATGTTTATTTTTACGGGAGGAGGAAACCGGAGCACCCGGAGGAAACCGGAGAACCCGGAGGAAACCGGAGAACCGGAGAACCCGGAGAAAACCCTCGTAGCAATTGAGAGAACAACACATCAAACAAACTCTATTCACATGTGGCGACCGCAGGGATCGAACCAGCGACCCGTTGGACTCACAGTGAACGACGACGCGTTAGCTGCGCACGCCACCCATGCTACATGTACAGAACAGAGACAGTAACTAACTTACGAGCGATTATTATTATTTTTAATATATTTACTGCCAAAATATATTACGTTACTCACACATATTCTAACCAATGTAACTCTTCAAATGCTCTTTCTTCGATAAAACTGATCAAGTTTCCTTTTAATCCTCTGAAATCGCAAAATAGACTCAATTACTTAGGTTCTAGAGCTCTGTGTTTTATAACGATTGGGATGGGATAGCCTACGTAGCAAGTAGTTGATGTGATGTATTACATAAAAAAATACAATGATTCACATCTAATACGCAATATAGATAGAACGACAATAAAATACCATAGTTTTCCTGAACACATTACATCAACAGAGTACGAGCAGTGCTATATTGATGGTTTTCATTCATTTCCCGAAGGAATTAAATAACAAAAGACACAGCGGCCATGTTGGAGGATATATACAAAAGAATTTATTGACAATTCTTTTGTTAAGCCCTTTAACATAGCCGACGTGAAAACCATCATTTAAGAGTTTTAGAATGACTTTTTTTCCTCCCCGAAGACGGCAAACGTGACCTCGTTTTCATCAATTTTCTGTATTTTACTTTACGTTTTACAAACCTTCTCACCAAGCGCAAATGCTCTTTTGTTTTTCTACTGCTTGGACTTTTTTGCGATTCTTTTTTAGTCATTTAAAATAATTTTTTACTAGCGGTCAACTGACGTTTCACGTTTGCTGTGAACGTAAATCTAAAACTCTCTAATAGGTTCTCCCTGAGACCCTGGGATCTCTGAGACCCTGGGAGACTGACAGAGAAACAGATAGACAGAGAACGAATGAATGAATCACCTTTATTTAAACACGGTAGCTCCATGATTTAAAAACTTATTTACATGAAATAATAATAATAATATATAAGTTCTTATATAGCGCATCCTAATACAATAAAAATGTAAAGCCGTCTATTCTTTGTTTGCACGTTACGTCATCGCGGCCATGTTGGCACCATTTAACAAAAGATTTCTCATTAGCATCCATTGTTAACGTTACCACAATGGCCGCCATGTTTTTGTCTTTTAAGACTCTTGGGAATGCTTGCAAACAATCGATAATATAAATGAGAGAGAGAGAGAGAGAGAGAGAGAGAGAGAGAGAGAGAGAGAGAGAGAGAGAGAGAGAAAGTAACATTAACATATATTTATCAGATTTACTACTGCCCTCTATATATAAAACAAAATACGAGTTACTTACAAACTGTTCAACATTCCTTTCCCCTTTGTCGAGTACTTCGTGATATTTCGAATTTTGTTGTCGTTAAGGATGAGAGCTCTGTTGAATTACGAGAATATATCATGAGTTCGTTCTTTGCTATGGTTCCCGCCTGTGCTTCGAGAGTCGTTCTTCTTTGGTAAGGTTTCCGGTTTTTTCCCCACGATAACATATTTTACTACATCTTTTTCCATCCAAGATAGCAGAAAGCGATCACGTGGCCTGTTTCATTCGCGTCACGTTCTTACTTACAAAGTATGAGATACTGCCTTGTTGACATACCAACCAGATTCGATGCTTGCGAGACTCGAAAGGCAATTTCCACTTAGATCTCTTAATAGGAAATAGCGAATGTAGATCAAGAGTAGGTATATGAGAGCTAAATAATTTGAAGAATTATAATTTGCATGTGTTTTTCGTTCTGGGTCCTCTTTGGTGTGATATTTTACGACGTGGTTGATGGCAAGTTTTCAATAGCAATTTACATGTATTAATTTGCAAGGAGAGCAGAGTTTCCATTTCACTGAAGGCTAGTTATTACAATATTAAAGCAAAATTGGAATCAAGGGTGGCGTAGCGATAGAGCAGTTTTCGCATGACTGTGAAAAGCTCACGGTACGAACACGTTCTTGACACGGCTAGGGATACGCAAGACCAATCACATGGCTCGAGAATTTACTCTCCATCCAATCAAATACCCAGGACACGGCATAAACACGGCGTGGACACGGTCACGCCAAAGTCACGGCACTTTCAGACCAATCACATTGCGCGAATAAAAAATCAGCCAATTAAAAAGCTAGAAAACATCACGGTCACTGCACGGCACTGAGCTTTTCACAGTCATACGAAAACTGCACTATTGTACTCGCCCCTCACCTCTGGTGTCTGCAACTCTCGGGCCTCATTCTCGAATTAGTTTTCCGTTTAAGTAGAATTTTTAGGACTCTCCCTTGATTTGGGGTTTTTTCTCCGAGTTTTTCGGGTTTTCCACATAACCTAACACGCTAAATTCCAATTCAATCAGTAGTAGCTGTCTCCTGACTTTGGTTAACAATGAAAATAGGAATGAAAAAAGCATATCAATTTAATATATATTTTTTTCTTTCTTACTTACATACGTACTAAATTCGGTAATCGACTGGCAAATGTTCCATTTTTCACTATTTTAATGGTTGCCTTCATAAAAATTCTGGTATTGGAAAAAGTCACATGTCAAGTGTAACTGACTACTGCCATTGTCCGCACATAAGGGTAATAGGCCATTTGCATTATGGCGTCATTTTACTACCACTACCAAAATGCTTCGTGAATTTTCTTTCTTATTCAAATTTGTAGTTCCTCATGGGAATAGTGAGACAATTGGTGCTAATTAAAAGAACAAAAGACAGTGTGCAATGGAGTCTGGTAGTGGTAGTAAATGACGCCATAATGCAAATGGCCTATTATATTATTGAATTGTTATCAAAGGCGCTGATAATTGTTACTTACATTTCATGTATGAAAGGTATATTCAATAACAATTTGTTGGTTAAATGACTCATGTCTACACCTTCCATCAAGCTGGGGGAAAAGAAAGAAAGAAAAAAATCAATAAAAAGGAAGCTTACGCTTGAATTGCGAGGGTACAGAAGCGATCTTTTGTGTATGTAGTTTTGCTAAACAATGAAGATCCACGACATGCAGGCTCATTATATTTTGTTGGCTCTAAGCCAGATTGGAGGCCTCAAAATCTATGCCTAGGTCGGATCCAGCCAAGTTTGAGTTTAGGAGGGCAAATTGAGTTTCTTCCGTCAGCACAACAGAAAACAATATAAAAAGCATCATTTTTTTCTGCTTAAGGGGGGAGGGGGGCTTCAGCCCCACTAAGCCCCCCCCCCCTGGATCCGCCCTTGTATTGTTCTGGTTTGAGTCACGAAAGCTTCTACTGGTGTCATTAGCAATATAAATTATTGGTTTTACTTCATTATATCATTAAACATCATTCATAAAGAACAAAAAGACCAAAAGTCCAAGTATTGACCTCTGTGGCACCCCGTAAGTACCTGGTCGTGCACTCGATAAATGAGTATTCACTTGACACACGTTTCGTATCGACCCCATTAGACGGGAGGTGCGGACAACGAGGGGAGAGAGGGGAGAGACTAATTCCCCATTTTCCATACATTGGTTCACTGGTCAAACACAAAGCGCTTACGCGAGGCGCCAAGGTACTTGTAAAGGATTATTTCCAATTTGAGCCCTGAAATCTCGGCTGAATGCTTTGTGCTTGACCTGTGAACCGATGTATGGGAAATAGTGAATGTGCTAGTGTGTCAATAGTCGGGCCACGCTGGTTGGGATGGGTGGGATGAGGGGGAAGGGGGTGGGGAAGCCACGATTTGCCCTTGCTCCTAGGGATGTCAAGGGAAACCGTCAAAAAGACCCGATGGCGGGTTAAAATATGTAACGCGATGCATCATGGGATGTCATTTTGTGTTAAATATCCGTTGCTATTTTTGACACTTATAGAATAGTGTTTTATTGACATATTCCACTTACATTTTTGTAGTATAGGGAGGAGACAACAAAGGTGTATTTCTACTTGCTGTCGAGGTGCATATGACGGTGTACCTCAAAGGGCTTGGCGACTCGCAGCTACAACCTGGTGGACCTTGAATTTAAACAAAAACTTCAAACAATGATTAAATTACATATAAGCAACATTTGCCCTCAGTGATATCCATCTAGTCAAGTCATATATACGACTAACTCGCAGATCATACATTTTAATTACAACTTATAGGCTGACCTAATTAAGTCAGGGCACGTTGGCTAACTCACAGTTCGAATTGGAACTTACAGCTTTATTTATTTATTTGTTTATTTTTGCTTTGTTTTTGAGCAGGGGCAATTAAGCCCCCGAGAAGAAACACGTTGATCTAGTCCAGCGATTTAGCTCGAAACTTCAGAGGAGAGTGCAATTACTGGGTTTCATTTGATGCATTTTATTGTCCTTGCGGAATGTTCGTCAGCTGAATTAATACCCTGCCGTTTTCAATAGAATTCTTTCTGGCTGACAGCATGTGGTGGTCAGTGTTTGACCACTACCATTTGAAGCAGATAACAAGGTTCTAAGACTTATCAGCTTGACACTCAGCAACATTAATAGCTCTAATACTACACCACACTTGATTACCATAAATGTGCTTTAGCGTGTATAAATTTGTGCTAATTTTAGTTAGTGTTAAGGGGCCCTCATTTATAAGACGTGTCGATCTAACGGTTTAATTGATAATATCCCTATTTTTGTTTTTCCTTTTACTTACATGAATAGTTTCCACATAAAACGTAAATACCAGAATTCAAATTACAAGCACGTCTTTCAACAGCTGTTCTTTTGCAATCCAATATCGTTTTTTCGCTTCCACTACACTGCTGGATTTCAATCCATGCGTCTTCCAGCTTGAGCTCTACTACATATGACGGTAGCTCGAATGCTTCTGCACTGTATCCCAGCGTCCGGCACACTACACGAGCCATTGCGTCGGAATTTTTGTCACTTTTCCGACAGAGAGCACCCCATTTTCCATCTACTAAAGCTTCTACTTTTCCATAGTTTTCTTTGCCATTCGTCAGTCGCAAGGACACTTAAGTTTGCAAATAGAAAAGCCATAACCGTACCCATTAATGCTCAGCCGTACGGTTGTTGGGAGGTGAAATATTTAAAAAATGTGTTATCGCTAGTCACCACGGCAAGTACAGCAGTGACACAGCTCAACGGGGTCCAACTGGAAACATGGTAAGGCGCCACTTGGTGCCTCTATACATGTTTGTACATGACCCCGTATTACAGCTTTAACCAGTTTGAATTAGTTAGGGTTGATTAGAGAGGGAATTAAGATCAAGGAAAAACTATTAATTATTATGGAAGATGATGAAATTATGACAATTATCAAATGTCCCCTCCTAGGAGTGATTTACTCCACTATACTCCCGATTATTTCAGATGTTGACCAGATGAAAATATTTCCTTTTCCTTGGTGCACTTACTGATATCTAAATGTCCCCAAGAGTTTCCGAGTCACGTTTGACAGGGTAGCGCACTCCAACGCCAACGCCAACGCCAACGCCAACGCCAACGCCAACGCCAACGCCAACGCCAACGCCAACGCCAACGCCAACGCCAACGCCAACGCCAACGCCAACGCCAACGCCAACGCCAACGCCAACGCCAACGCCAACGCCAACGCCAACGCCAACGCCAACGCCAACGCCAACGCCAACGCCAACGCCAACGCCAATGATCACCCCTCATAAGTGGTTCTTACTCTCTCATTTTTTAATTTCTCACCATCTTACTTCCTCTCCCCATAGAAATATATATTCCCTCCAATTATCTAAAACTTTATGACTCCCCTCCCATAAATTCTCCCAAGGCCATAAATAATAACCGATCTTTTAAACCGAAATAATTATATATATTTTTTGATAAAAGGTTTTTAACTTACGCTGACATGAGGCGTTGTATCCCGACCACATCCCCGATGGGAGACACTGTCTCTCCAGTGAACCAACTACATCTTCTCCCCCAGGACATCGAAAGGAACAGACGCTGTGCACGGTATTGTTCAATGTGCAATTTAGTGTTCCGTTGGCTGGTGTTAGTCTGTCGCACGTGGTTTCTAGTTTGACAATAAGCGTATCATATTTTATTATGGGAAATCAAGAATATTTAAAAGAGGAGTGAATGTTACATGCTTCATCGCTCTTATGCGACAGGAAAACTATAGTAAAAAGTCTGCAATTCAAATTGACAGGAAATATATTTGAGACTTCAAGTAAACCAAATGAAAGCGTATGCAGTTAAATATTTTCTATAACAGATAGCAGAGTCACATATTACCACTACCAGAATCCCTTGCACGCATTCCTTTGTCATTGATTAGCACCAATTGTCATACTATTCTCTTAAGGAAATGAAAATCGAAATAAGACAAAAAACATCCGCGTAGCATAATTATCTGCTAATTTTAGTAGATTTACCTTATCATTTGTAAACATCGTATAAAACTATGTGAGTGTCATTCTTACGGAGGAAAAACACATCATCAAGGTGAAATTAGAGCAACGCTCTAAAGATTTTTCTTGCAATTCGTATTAGGAAATGTTGTTGTTTATGAAAATTCTAGGAGCAGAGATCCCTCCTTTTTAAAATGGCGGCTGCAAATTAAAATGAGTTAAAATCAAACGGAGTGCAAAACCAATACCAGCAATGGAAACTGGAATTCCTTCACATTTGAGACATTATATAATGAATCTTTGAAGGGTTATCAATGTAAACGCACTTTTTATATGATTTTGATAAAGATTTTTTACTTTAATGCGATTCTAACTTTTTGAAATTTGCAGCCGCCATTTGGAAAAGGATCAATCGAAGCGTCATAAATAAGGTTCTGTAAATGCTTTGTTTCAATCAATATGTATATTAGTATACATATACTTGCCATTCTTTTCCTTGAAGATCAAGTCATCTAGTCCTAATATACCGCTATGGCCTACTGACCTGGATGGAAACCTGCAAAAATATTAATTTTACAATAACTTAGAAATTTCTCGCGCGCTGATTGGCTATTTTTTATCATCATAAGAGGACAGACAGATAAAGCTGACGTCAACCGAGCGCGCGCTCTTTCCGTTGGTTGTTTTGATCGCTAAAAATGAGAAGTTTTGATCGTTTTTGTTATTGTAAAAAACAAATTGACATCAGATTTTTATGTGTCTGTCCTCTTATTGACAATAAAATTTCGTCATCACATTGTCAAAGTAGTATGCGGATCCACTCGGCTGACAATGTGATGACGCAATTTATTGTCAATAAGAGGACAGACACATAAAAATCTGATGTCAATTTGTTAAGTTTCGTTTGTGTACTCTTTTTTTTTTCAGAGTGAGTAAAATATATTTTTCTTGTCATTTTATTTTTAATGTTAACTCTTTTCTCTCTTACAAAGTCTATTGTTTGTTTGTTTGCTTTTTTTTGTTTGTTTGTTTGTTTTTGTTTTGGCTCGTTTTTTACGTTTGTTCGTTCGCGTGTCGTTCGGTTGTGTGCCGTTTGGTCGTGTAACCTTCGTTTCTTGTCTCGTTCAGTCGCGTATCGTTCGTTTAGTTATTATTTGGTTTTATTATTATTATTTGGTTTTGTGTCGATCGTTCCTGCGTCGTTCGGTCTGTTTCGTTTGATTTTTTTTTTCCGCCATAAGATATAGGAAAAATAAATATAGGTTTTCCGACAAAAAGAAAAACGACACATGGCGCATAGTGCTAACTTGGCGTCGCTGTTTTCGAGAAAGCATTTAGTTTAAAAACTTACTGTTTCGTTTGTTGAATTGATATTCACACCAACACTACTCCAAACCATGGTTATGGGTTTTCGTTCCTTTCGAACGCTAAAAATCGACTTTTTTCCGACCCACACCTCGAGTTTCACTGAACCAAATGGAACATAGGAAAACCATAGGTAACCCATTCCAGTAAAATGATGATATTCCAACGTTGCTTGTTTTTGTCCGCCATCACTGGTAAAAATAAGATAAGGACCTGAAATCACAATGCAAAAAATGAAATGTAGTTTTTTTTTGAGTCTACGATTTTTTGCTGAAACGCTTGACAAGTTAGAGGCGCGAGAGGAACCTCTCTTCGCCTAATAGTTAAGAAAAGTAAAGAAAGATCTGCGGCCCCTAGGGCCCACCCCTAATGGACTCCAATTTTGGTGTTTCTTATTCTTTGAATGTTTGTTTGTTTTTGCTTTTTTTTAGTTTGTTGTGCTTTTCTGGACTTATATAACTTTCTTATTCTTATGTATATCAGATTGTGTTATTTTAAATACGTATTTGTTTACTTGTTCCTTTGTATAGAAGCCATCTTTTTGTCGCATTTAGGTCTGGTGTCCATCCACATAGCCCATCATCGAACGAACAAGTGAGCGTTGACACACTCTCTGCACAAAGATATATATATATATAGAAATATAGCAGTATATATACAATCAACATGTGTTTTTACCAAAATCTATTTGGTTCCATGTGTTGGACATCGATTGGTTCAACACTCGGGGCCTCAGATATCCCTAAAATTGGAGCTGCCTTTGCTATACAATATCTGCATATGGTTTTAACTTTGATGTAACTCTGAAACTAAGACCCTACTTATGGTTTCTTTACTAGTAGATAAAAGCCTCGTTCAATGGATAAAACCACCTAGTTGAATAGATAAAAGCCTAGTATTTGAATGGATAAAAGCTTCCTCAAGTGAAAGGTTATCCCCTAAAAACCCATAGAGTACACCCCCAGAAGTTGATTCACAATCATTCCCAAGAGAATTATATAGCTAAAAGGCATGGCCATGATGTCGTTTTACTTATTGAAAGAGACCACCCGTTTGTTACATTCAGCCAAAATTTGACCAACGGTCGAATACCGCAGTTAAATTCCGCCTTCATTGATTAACTAAAACCAAAGTCCTCATTTACTTTTTATTCTATACTTTCCAATATCCCATAATGCTTCAAGCTTCTATCTTTTTTCTATTTTTTACTTATTCGTTTTATATTTGGATATCAAACAAGGTATTAGCAACATTGCCTGATCACCCTTCAGCAAAATAAGTACGTTTTTCACTCTGGTTACCCCCAAAACTGCAGAGTTTTATGGGTATTCGAAAGTAATAATAATAATAATAATAATAATAATAATAATAATAATAATGTCTTTATTATAGAAATGATAAAATACATATCATTAACGTGATTACAATCATAAAACTAAAAAACTGATTAAAAGATATTAATTACTAAAGATTATAGAAGTAGAGAATTCGTTGTTTGCGATCGCGTTCGTTAACCCAAAATTTGATAGAATGACCATGAAAACCCCTAATCTACTTGAATTGAATGACCGCAAAAGCGAAGTGGTTTCGAAGTGCAATCAGTACTACTTATTCAGTAGATTTGATGCCAGGAGAGAATATTTTCGTGTCACTCCTAAAACTTTTCTCTTCAATAACAAGAAAACGCACCATTTATTAGCAAAAACTTTCCTTTACCTGCTAGCAGCACCAGAAGAAAATTGATAATCATTATCATCACTGAAAACTGTCCAGAATTTGAGAATATCTTCTGAGAAGACAGAGCACAAACTAGCACATACAATGCAGTCGACTAGGAGATGAGAATTGAACTTGAACTGCGATTCTAAACTTAGTGTATATTACCTATGTTTTCAATTTTTTTTTCCATTGTTATGCTTCCAAAAAACTGTTGATAGTCGCCCACTAAAATTGCAAAAATATACGTACTAAAGAAAATCGTGGGGAAAAGGCAGGGACGCAGTGCACTGGGGTGTATGAAATTGTACTAAAATTAAAACACGTAATTTTTTCATTAACTGTGCAGTTTTATTTGGTCCCCCCAAAAAAATTGCTTGTTTTTAACGGTTGCAATTCATATGCAAGACAGCATGCAAGTTTGTGATTGCGAAGTAAAAAAATATATTTTGAAGTAGTTTTGATACTAATCAGTGTGCAAATACGCAGCTGTGCAGTCATCATTAAAATAATGAAAAGAGTTGATCATAAACAGCTGAATATTTGCAAGCTATTCATTATGTGAAATTGTAATAAAAACACAACTATCGCAAGAACTTCATTTAAAAAAAAAGCAAAATAACAAATTGGAATTAACTCTTTTTTGGGCAAGACACCTGCTCTTAAAAATTTCACTGTTTTGAAGGCATAGACTGACATTTTTAATATAACCTTGTTGGTATATAGATATATAGACAGGTTTTTATGTCTGGGGTTATATGCTATATCCCCAGACAAACCGAACGTCTGTAAATTTGTCAATTTTAAGCTTGCGTTTTCTCAGCCGATATAACCACTGACATAATGAACTTCTTATGGTTACTAAGATAAATGTGCTTTTTCCAGTGCTGGTGTTGGTTTTCTCTCTGTTTAATTTTAACTCAACCGAATTCGCGGCCGCCATTTTGGCAAGGGGTCTATTACAGTGGATTGTACATTACTTTACCGCGGCATGTTGGGAACTTCAGAGCTTTTATATCACACTTTTTACTCTGTGTATTTTTCATAAAAGAATCCAATGCTAAAGTCTTATACCAGGTTCTTTCAAGATCTTTAATAGATTCAGCACGTTAAACAGCTCTTTAATTTGTATTCACATGTATTTACTTTTTAGTAAATTCAAATTCTTAATTTCAAATATTCCTGTAAATATATATATATATATTCATATATTCATGATTTGTTTGCATTTAATCATTTTAAATTCAAAACCACTGGCCTGTCTCGATTAGTTTTTACTACCATTACAAGTGGTATGTTTCTAATTGCTTTTATTTTTTGTAAATAAACTTAAGATAAGCTTGAACAGTACAAAACTATCTTATAAACAATCTCCCATTTATTCTGAAATTTTGCTACTATTCACTTTTATTTTTTTATAATCTCTTTTTATTTATTCGTTTATTTTCTTTTTTTAATAATTGGTTTCCATACATTCAGAAGGTTTAACGTAGGCTTGCAGGAATGAAAATTTCTCTTTTACTGACATTTTGAAAGCCATTGGTACCTTCCATTGTAAAAGAGGTCATTCTACGCGGACGAGAAGTACGCACGCTGTATTACCATCAGATGTTCAAACAAATGCATGTTATTCAATTGCGTATTGTAGCATTGGATTATAAATAAAGAAAATTCTAGAAATACAGCATAAGCAGGAGAAGCTAGAGATATTGAATTTGATCTGAAATAAGCTGTTTATCGATCAGTCCGTTGGTCTATCATTCTGTAATCATCTTCGTTACCATGAAAAATGTTTATTTAATACTTTGCACTATTTTGTTTGTTATTATTTTATTAACAGTATGATTTTCATACTAAGTTAATCAATATTTCTCGGAATTTTTTGATTGGAAGAAAATATATTAACAAATTGATAATCAAATTAAGTAAAGATGGTTTTACGAAAGTATCATCAATTGATCTTATCTGAATTCATTAAGTGAAAGACATCAGTTAACTGTTAACTACTGATTTTAGGTTATTTCTCAGTTAAAAATTTTTTTGTCTAATAGTCAGTTAACTACTAATTCCATTTGGCACCCTCTTCTCTGTCAGTTGCCTTGAATTCATGTGTAAATGCTAGTTGTCATTGGCACTTTTCACTTTGTTGGAGAAGTGTCCATGCACATGATGTTTTCAAATGATGTCTTCAAATATCATAATTTTGCATGGAACAAAGCAAACAAAATACCAGAACATCAAGAAAAAATATCATTGTTTTTTTCAGTAAACCGTCGAAATGTCCTTTCAAAACCCGACGTTTCAAATCCAATTATCAATTATAATTTTGACTTGTAAGAACAGCTCAACTTTAGTTTCTTAAAAGTTTTATCCTCATTATGCATGGAACAAAGCACTTAAAATACCAGAACATATACATCAAAAAAATATCATTGCTTTTTTAGTAAACCATCGACAGTTCCTTTCAAAACTGATGTTTCAAAATGATCCAATTATTAATTATAATTTTGACTTATAAAAACAGCTCAACGTTTCTCAGAGTTTTGTCGTCATTTTGCATGGAACAAAGCAAACAAGATACCAGAACATCATAAAGATAAAATATCATTGTTTTTTCAACTGATGTTCCAAATCCAAATTTTCTTTTGAATTCTGACTTGTATAAAAACAGCTGAGTTTCCTTAGGAGGTTTATAATCATCTTGTCGTGGAACAAAGTAAGCAAAACACCAGAATACCAGAACAGGAAATGATCGCTTTTGTCAGTAAATGTTCTTTCAAAACTGATGTTTAAAATCCAATTTTCCAATATAATTTTGACTTGTAAAAATACTGCTGAATTTCTTATGAGTTTCGTCATCATCAAGCTTGGAACAAAGCAAACAACTCAGAACGCCAGAGCAGGAAATCACGTTTCTGTCATAAACCATCAAAGTCTCTACGGAGAATATTTCAAATCTAGTTATTATTTATTTATAAAACGGCTGGTTTCTTTTATGAGTTTCATAAAGCATTCAGTCAGTTTTACTTGGCATCGGTTGTGAGAAGAGGTAGCTTCTCTTGAGGTAAGAAAACTAGAAGAAGCATTAATAATGCTAATACTTTAATAGTTAATAGTTATTAGGATAATATTAGGGGAAGAAAATAGCAACATATTTGAATCAACAAAAAGTGGGAACCAAAGCTTTTGTGGAACACTTGCCGAAGTCACCATGTTAGGGCCTCGGGTTTGTTTGACTCCGTCGGTATCACATGCGAATAGAGCTAGTTTAGAGTTAGTTTTCTCCATTGATTCACGGGTTTTTCAATCTGGTAGCTAGCCCGGCTTGATATTATAGGCGTAAAGGAAAACTTCTCATTGACATTTATTATGGTGCAAATTGTTGTTGTGCATAAATTTATTCAAGGCTATTTCTATAGTTGAAAGAACAGTGAAAATTAATAACATCGATTTGCCTTGCTTTGACTTAGTATAAAAAAATTACCAGAAGTTGTAACATTTGTATGTCATTTGTGTGTCATAACCAATGATTGTTAAAGGGTATGGTAATGTCAAATTATTGGTATATCATATGATACGAATAAGCAACGAAATAAAGCCACCTGTATCAACTAACATCCGTTCCTTAGAAGTTTAATATTGCATTTTAATTAGACTGACCATCATTTTAAATAAAGTTAAAAATACATACTACTTTATGACTAATCCAAGTTAAAGGATCCTCAATCTTTCTCTTCTTCTCAACTCTTCTCTTCTCTTCTCTTCTCTTCTCTACTCTTCTCTTCTCTTCTCTTCTCTTCTCTTCTCTTCTCTTCTCCTTCTCAACTCTTCTCTTCTTTTCTTCCTTTTCTCGTTTTCCTTTTTGTTTTCCCTTTTAACGTTTTTGAACGTTTCTCATTTTCGCAGCTTGTCAATGATGTCGAGTTTTCAACCTCCACCATGGTACTTTGTCTTCTCGTTGCTTTCATTGGATTACCAAAAGGAAATATAGGTACGAAGAAGAAAAAACCATTGAAAATAGCATGCCAAAAGACTTTTTCCACGTTTATATACAACTGGATTTCATGGTTACTATTCCATTTCTTTAATAAAATAGCCATGTGTTTTCAAAACGAAACCGACTTTGCTTTGACGATAAGATCCTGCGTCTTGATGACAAAAAAATATTGCTATTGATGATTCCATCATATGTTTGCTTATATCTTCTTATGTCATCTTTTAGAATCAAAGATTATAATCATTATTAAGGGTTTTTTTCATTCTACAGCAAATCAGCTTGGCCGTCCGTTCAGTGTCCTGCATGGCCTGAAGCCCGTCCTCCCGGATCAGGGAGATTTCGGTGCAGTATTTTATCCAGTGAAGAAGACCAAACTGCTCAAAAACCTCCAGCATGAAACAATCGAAAGCGGCTATCCGCATTTTAGTGACTTTATCCAGCTAACCTACCACTCAGATGAAAACGATTTGATTAAAACCTTTTTCTCTATTTGGCAATTCGAGGACGAGACTCGTGATGCGGGGCCATTCACCTACCAACCAAGTTCAGATGACACGTCAACAAGTACAAAAGAGACCTACGCTACTCTCCTCGGAATATCGCCTGAAAACATGGTGGGCAAATCCTACGTCTTGGCACGCTACTGGAAGAAGTTGAGTACCACAACAGTTACCTCTGCTGATTTTTCAGACCTTACGACTTCCGCTTTCTCTTCTAAATCAACCAGCGACCACATAACCAGGTTGTTTGCAGAATATGGTACGCATTACGTTTCCGGGTACGAGATGGGTGACATGATTTACCAGGTATTCGTCTACGACAAAAAAAAGGGAGAGGCCATTTTGAGAAATTTTAACTTCAAAGATCCTAATAGCAACTTTGGTCCTGGGAGTTTCTCTTTTCGAGTGTTCACGCAGAAATTAACTCAAGAAACCAAGGGATATTGTCGACAAGCTGGAAGGATTTTGTCTGCAAGTGGCGAATCTGCTTTGGATAACATCAGAGCCAAGTTAAAGGACAATGTCTACATGATCGATGAAAGTATCTTCATGTTTGCTACAACTCCAAATGGTTTTAAAATGATGGATAATCTAACCAAAACTATTCCATTGAAGATTTTCGCCAAACCAATTGTTAACAAACTCATAGAGACAGAATCACCTTCAAAGTTAAAGTGGTATTCTGTTTTGTCAGCTACCATTTTCCAGAAATTTGGACCAGCAAGCTCTCCACACTTTCCTAAAATCTTAGATGATCGCGTTCGAGATCTTTATGACCCTTTTAATCCTGATCTTGTCACCTCTACAGCCACAAACTACGTCACCATAACCCGTATGACCTTCAGGTTGGACGATTTCTTTGTTTTAGATCCAGAATACGTCACCCATTTATTCATCTTTGCAGATGTTTTGGAAATCAGTCCAACTGCCAAACTAAAACTACCCGGCTCTCAGAAAGTTTATCTTGTGTGCAGAGAGTTCGTAGCGTTATCCTCTGGCAATAATGTTCCGGAGATCATTGTTGGGTCCCATGGAAAATCCGATCCTATCATCAAGATTATTGCAAAAGAGTTTCGTGGAATCTTGAAGCTGAGTCAAGCCAATCAGGGTAAACACCACACTTACGCCAATAATCTTGTCTACGAGACTGTAAGAGACCCAGACTTGCAAGACATGTACACAGTGAAGACAGATAACAGTAAGAAGATTTTGTATCCAGACAGACAATCAGAGCCTGAATTGTACGACACTACAAAACAATCACACGAAGGAAACTGGCTCCGTGGAAGTTTAGTAAACGGCTTTGAGTTGGCTGTGGCAAGTGTGCAAACCATTCTAACTGTACGCACCAGTGAACAGTCCCTCAACACAGCAAGCGAAACTCTCAAGTGGATTACAGAGACCCTCGTGAAAAGTGCCGATAACTCGACCTATTTGTCAGCTGATCTTGAGATGGTACTCGGCCGTGCATTGATGATAAGCAAGACACAGTTAACAGAATACACCAAATCAAGGCTTATTGTTCCCAAACTGAGCTTCCCAGAGTACAAAGAGCTGTACGAAAACCTCTTAACTACGGTTTCCAATTACGAGACTAAATTTGGAGAAGTAACCAGAGAAATAAATCGGCGCAAGCAAACGGAGACTGTGACGAAATCCCTAAATGAGCTAAACAAAAACGTGAAATACATAGGTTCATTCTTGATTGAGCAAACTGAAGTTAATGCAAAATATCAAGATGACATAGCTGACACCCAACAAAAATTACATGATTTGGAAAGGGACCGCATAGACCGAGAACAAGGACTAGCAAACGCTTTAATGGATGAGATCATCAAAATACACGGCGAAATCAATGATGCTGCTGAAAAACTCACAAACGCATTAGATAAGTATCAAACAGAGCAATTTGTATCAACAGCTTTAACCGTCGTTCAGGTTGTGGGATCCTTATTCGCTGGAGGGGTTGGGTTCACGAATGTTGGCGATGAATTACAGGGTATTGTCAGAGTTGTAGAAAAGGTGAAGAATGTTATGACGATTATTGAGCAAGTGAACAAGTTGTATGATCTTGGTATTAACATGAGGAATGACATTGGCACCATAAACAGAGCTCTGGAAAACTTGCCAAACATACAGATTGATGTAGATACATTCCCCACGGAAATGGAATGGGATGATTTTGACAATCGGGTTGGCTCTTACTTGAGTACGGAGAGCTTTCTCCCTGAAGCAGTAGCTGGAGAGGCTCTTGACTATCAACTTGCATCAAAACGCTTATCTGCAAGAGGAAGAAAATATATCCGCATCGCTGCAAACATTGCCAACATCAAGTACAAACAGATCCAAATCGAAATGGAGAGAGATCTGGCCAAGAGACAGACCTGTCGGCTTCGAGAACTCAAGAGAAAACTAACTCAAAAAGACCTCTCCGATAACGATGCAAAAATTACCGATCTTTTCGAGCTTGGTAATATCATCAAAATGAAAGAGAACCAGGTTCGTTCACAACTGGTCCAAACGTTTGTAGTTATGGACGCTGCCTTACAATACCACTACCTTCAAGAGGCCACTTTGATAGAACGGTTCGACACCATGGCAATCCATCAGGCAGCAGTGAACCAGATACAGTCATCTATTTCTGCGTTAGAAAACTTTCCATCCCTTCCTAAAGACCTCAAGAAACCCATTGAATACAATATCACTGGTGTATATGTTAAAGATTTGTTGTCCAAGGACGGATACAAGGTTTCCATTCCACTCAGTTCTCTTCCCTTCCATGAGTACGTGCGTGTTCGTATCCTAAGAATGGAAGTGCGTGCAGACAATATTCTAAATTCAGCAGATAACACCGCCTACATTCAAGCCACGGCGTCTGGAGAATCGTTTCAAGACAGAGACCTCAATCGTAATCCAAAAAGCTATTCCACTTTTCCAACGGAATATCGCACTGTGTATAATATCAAAAGTGGAGAAACCATTGGAAATCCATCGGAAGAATTTGCAAACAAATTCATAAGAATCACTCCATTTGATAACTGGGTGTTTCGTATACCAAATGTTACTACCAATAAAGGAATTCGATTCATCACAGCTCTTACTACTCTTAGGATCAGATTTTACCTCAGAGTCATATTTCATCCTCCTCCATTAAGCTCGAATGATGGATCTTTCGGCGGAAAGCTCTCGGATGATGTTTTAGGTAGTAAAGAGAATCTTATTGACAAAATGGATGGCCGCTCACTGGTTCGTGAATGGGACGCTATAATGGCAGTAAATGCCAAACGTGTAAATGAGCTTTGGCAAAAACAGTATGACGATCAAACCAACGCTGGTTTTGTCAAACGCATTGTGACAAACAGGTGTATTTCTGTTGATGCACCAGGATTTAAACTAGAAAATAAGCTGATAATGGACGTTGGTGCACCAAAGATCCAATTTATTCCCAACAATCAAAATAGAGCAACATTGAAGATCAAAATCAAAAGTGCGCTGCTCGAAGGCTGGGAGACAAACAAAAGAGCTAAAACGGTTTATCATTTTAACAACACCCTAACAGTAAGTGATGACACTGTAGTTTCTGGCACAATGGATCTCTTGAAAATAAGCGGATCCCTAACGGGACTTCTGAAGATTCTAGAGTTGTATTAGATTTAAGTAAAGAAGTTTTTGGTTTTATTGGATTGGATATAGAGAACGAAGATACTAACGTTGCCATGGTAAACCAAATCAACAAATTTTTCAGCATCAAGTTGAAATCGGCAAATTTCGAAGTAGCAAAAATTACTTATGAAAATCAGCTAACACCTGCAAGTCTTGTACCTACAAACTTCTACCTGGCAACAGGAGGTTTTGGGAGACCAGGAAGCCCTAGCCTCGGGACGCTATTCATCTTCTTTAGAACAAGCTCAACCGGTTCGTCTGCCCACGAACAGACTCAAAGGGACTTTAACGATCCGTTATCAATCGACCAGCAAATTATCCCTACAGGTTTTGAAGCTGCTTTGTTCATCAGTAACAGAGTCATCTTTAAGCGATATTATCAAGAAAGACATTGAAAACTATTTCAAGTTTGATTTATCTACAAAAGTTGTTTCTGGAAAATCCACAAGTGAATCTCAGAAGTCGGCTTATTTAGTAGGCAAAAGTGGTTCATATTATGAAATACCCGACATATTAATACACTTTGACAGAAGTCATGAGACCGCCACTTTAAACTTCACAATTCCTGGAAACTCCTTCCAAGCTAAGCCTGTCAACAAGGGTCAAAAGATTCAAGTGAATTGGGTAAACACTAACTTTGACGTTAGTATTCCGTATCTCGAGTCGGGTTTTCGTGGTACGTACGATTGGGTTGAATGGGACACAGCAACATTTTCTGTTAAATACAATAAGTATTTCACGCCGAGAATTGACAGTGACCTGACGATAACATACACAGAGGAAGGATCTGGCTCAGCAAGCAACGAAGGGACACCTTGGTACGAGGCTTTTTTCACCGACTGGGATTACAAATATTCTAGAGAAAAGATTACTTCTAGAGTAAAACAAGCAGTTCAGGGTTTTAAAAAGTTCAACTTTCGGAGCATATCGGTGTTTGCCATTACCCAAGTTGTCTTCCCCAACAGAAATGCCTTCCGTCTCACCGAGGTTTACATTCCAGGCGACATGGTTATTTTTGGCAATATAGGGTCAAATAACTAAACATGGCTATACACTAAATTCAACACAATGAGAAGTTTATAAAGATTGCTCGTAAGAAATCTTAAGCTAGAGCTGTTAATGATGTGATGCATATAAATAAACTACTAGAAATAGGTTTGCAGCTTGTAGTTGATTTACTGATCTGGTGAAGTTATAATTATTCTGTTTGCTAACTGAAAGGACTCGTTGGCTAAATACCTGATATATCTCTTTTAAGAAATACAAGACTTGGAAAATAGCAACTTAAAGAAGATTTTACAGTAATAAATCCGATGTTTGCTTGTGTTTTGCTAAATTGAAAAAATTGCAACATGCAAAAAAAAAAAAAAAAAAGAGGATTGCATGCGTACTTTAGTAGTCCCATAAACTAAGTGGAAACGAAAAACTCATAAGATGATTTTTACCCGTTTTCTTGCTTTCGATTTCTTTAATTTTATCAAAGCTGACTCTTTTAAGTTCTCTTCTTTTGATTTCTGGCTTTGTCCAGGGGAATATCGATGGCAAATGAGTACGGCTTAGTTTCTCGCCACCTTCAAAATGTTCTGAGCAGATCCGTGTACTTGTTGAGTTCAATTTCAGGCTATCATTCTTCAAAATAACTTTGTAGGATTTTTTAACTGCCTCATCTTTCTGTATCCTGTAGTAGTGTAAATTAAAAGTGCTTCTTAAACTGTTTGTACAGCCAGGAACACAACAATTATCGTGAGACATCGCAACATTCCAATAATTGCTTTGTAAACATGGCGACTATGTCCCTTAATCCTTCTCGTTTGTAAATACAACTTCTTATATTTTGACGAATTGAAATCTGCTTAGTTATTCCTGTGTTGTTGTGCAAGCTATTCTTGCAGTTTTCTCTGATAGACGACCATCAGTTTTCTCTGATCGTCGGTAGTCGTCTCTTTTGGTAGACACTGGACGTTCTTGCCCATCGCCAATGGTTACGACTTGCAATAGCGTCATGATACAACCAACACTGCATTTGGGGTTTTTCCTGAATTCTTTAAGTGAAAGAAATATTCCATAGAAATAACGAACTGCAAGAAAAGAATAAGAGGTCAACATATCATGACTCATAATATTGGTTTTTGCTCTTTCCCTCAGCCAGAATGGAAAATTCTGGCTACAACTCTATTCATTTTAACTTTATAACTTACCTGCAATCATGACAAGAACAAAAACATTTGCAGACACCAGCATCAAAGACACACCGACGGTGTCATCTTCCACGTTAACCAACGATGACAGACTTTCTTCTGGGATCTTAATCAACAATGCCATCGATTGGTTAGCCATTGTAGCCAGCAAAGACCCGAGATGAAGTCAGTGTTCAAACAGGTATGGAACCGGTTTAGAATTGGCAAATATGACGGCATAGATACCAGAAAGTGATGCTGCTACTCCAAGAAAGAAGAGACCACTTTGACCAGAATAATTCAATACCGACGTCAAAAGAACCTTTCGGACCAACTCAATGACTTCCCAATACCAGCAGTGGTCACTGTAATTTTCGTAGATAAACCTCATACCTAACGAAATCTCGTTTTGATTCTTCTTGAAATACTTCTTGATTGAACCCCACTTCGTTTTCTTGCTGCCTGCGAGGTATATTTTTGTTTTTTCCTGTCCAACTTCAACGCCCTCCTTGTTTCTACAGTACTTCCACAGCATGATAACAGTGACAACTGGAAACAAGACGGGGATGAGCAGAGCAAAGAAAGCCAAAATAGCGTACTTGTTGTAGACTGATGTGTAGCACTGGACAGAGTAATCTGATCGTAGGTACCAGTTACATGTTTGTTGGTTGTCACAGACCTCAGTGCATCCAAATGGAAGAACTTGGAACACCTTCTCACAGGTTGCTGGATAGGTAACAAACAGAGAAAGAAACACTGCACGATAACAGTTAGCTTTACTAGAAAAAAGCTTTTTCTTTATTTCTTCCTGGTTGAAGTTCTTCATTTTTAAGAAGACTTTCCTCGCATACAGGTATCCAATGGCAAGCAATATGACCAACACGTCTAGAGATACATACGTCACAAGACCAACGTACGGTGTGATCTTGATGGAGTGACTCAGACATTCCATTGGAACAAGTTTGAAGATGTTCAGCTGCACTACATCTGCAAACTTCATCAGCTTCGTTAATGCTGTAGGCCATTGGATGTACGAGTAAGCTCGTAGTGTACCACTTGTAACTTGGTAAAACCCGATCATTATCTTAAGACTGCTGAAGATTGTATCTGTCGCAGAGCGTTCACTTTTGGCTTTTTTGTCTTTGACAATCACAAAGGCGATAATTGCCAGAACTATAAAGACGGCAGTGAACTGAAACACGATTACCAAGAGAGATGGACACTTGCTACAACCAGAGTACGTTTTATAGAAACCTTTGGAGCAGAGAGCGCAAAGGATTCCCTCGTAGCCATTGGAACAGTTTACGACAAATCCTCCCTAAAATACAAGATAAATATCCGTTGATGAAAACACTATAGCAATTGCACAGCGAGATGCTGTTGGTCACCTCAGAACGCGATCAATCATGTGGATGTCCAGTGGACATTCCAAGAGCGCATACCCCACTCGGACTATATAATATCAAAGTACAAGATTAAAGACGAAGTTTCTTTTCACTCACTTTGCATGAACTTGGAAAAGGACAGACGTAAGCAGTCGGCAGAGTTCCATTGAATGCTCTCCAGTATAAATCATGGTCTTTGTTTTCTGTTTGTAGTTTTTCAGCAAATGTCAGATAGTTGTCCTTCTCGGCGTCTTGGCTCCATATCCAATAAAACCCCGAATGTAAAGTAATCGTCTCATTGGTGCATTGATAACCAATGGGGCATTCTTTACAAGCTCCGAAGCGATCCAAACGATAAAAGTTGTCTAAACAGGGACATGCTCTGAACCCAGCTAATCGTTTGAGGTTTGTACCTTTGTTTAAACGAAAATGTGTGTCAACGATAATCTCGAGCCTCGGAAATTGAGAAAGCTATTCTTCAGTAAAAACTACAAACCGGTCGTTGCTCTTACCTCTGGGACATGCTAAACAAGAAGATTCAACTCTTCCTGGAGCATTTGCGATACTAACAAACGTTCCCAAAGGGCATTGTTTGCACCCAAGGCCATGGACGATCTCACCAACGTGCGCAATATCGTCTTGATAAAAGCCACCTAATCAATAAAAAAACCCGACAATTTATCGAATTTAGTAAAAATTAATAAATCACGCTAGCCTTCAAAGTCCTGACACGAAATCGATAAATATCCCCCCAAAAGAGTCCCACACACCGAAAACATAAATAGTGCGCGCGCACTCTTATCCTGACTTTAACTCATCATCTAAGCATGGGAGGGGCTTACTCGCAGAAGGGTTGGGATACTCGCCGTAAACTTTAAAAATGACTCCTATAAGGAAGTACAAGTCCCGGTTGGCGCGATCACCTGTTACCCATAAAAGATACGAATTATATATATTATCTAACGGATAGACGAACCGAGCTGCCACTCTGGTTGTTGTGAATAAAATCTCGGGCATCTTATAACCTGATAAGGACCTTTTAAAAGAAGTGAAGACACTTTCATCTCTGGTGGTCCTTTTAATTTTGCAACTGTGACCCCCTTAGAGGTAGCAAACCTAATATATGGAAACATGAATGGTGAGAGCATCCTCGCCCTTTTCCAATTGGCGTCCCCTCCATCCCCCACCCCTCTCCCCCTCCCCTCTTGCAACTAAGTCAGGAAGAGTTAGTTTCAAAGAAGGAAAATCAAAGCAGAGAGCTAATTATCTAATCCAAGGTTGAGGAGAAAATGAGTCCATTGCATTGCATTGCATTTTGGGACTGTTTCAGGGGGCATATTTCCAAGATGACGCTTATTTTGTCCCCTAAAAGAGCCCCAAAATGTATTGCAATTCCAACTCGAAACATTTTTTCCTCAATCTCGAAATGGCTTGATTGAAAAACCTGAAACCCTCGAATCATAGGAATGACCAAAAAAGTCTTTTCACATGGTGATTCCAAGTCCAGAAACATAAGCCGAGACAACAGAGGTGAGAGGAAGTACACCACCTACACCACCCTTAATTACTTGTGCAGAATACGTGCCTGCAGGGCATTTCTTACAGCCATACTCGTTGAGGACACTAAGTTTGTATTCCCCTTGAGGACAGGGACTGCAGAGGGCATACCAGTTATTGGGCTGTTCACAGAGGTATCCCGTGCTCCGAAGAAAGTCCGACGCAGGTGGAAATATTATCATGTCTACAAACGTTTCGCTTGGTGCACTTTGAACAGAAGAACATTTACTCATGGTGAGAAATCGTTTGCTTCAAAGTCTTAGCTGCTAGTTTGAAGTTGAAAGCAAGTTGTATGGCCAATTATACAAAGCAATACGAGTCGCTAGCATAAGACGCGCGGTCAGTTGGCGAAATAAAATCGCCTACCGTGTATATGGGCCTTTAAAACTATTAGCCAATTTTTCTTTTAACGATTTGTCGATTGTCGGCCCGATTCGCCGGTCTGCCAGTATCTCCCGGGAGGCAAGTCGTACGTCTAGTTTATTACCAGATTCAATCCAATTCCTTTCGGATTGAATTGGCTCGATTCACAAAATCTGTTGCAATGCAACAGATTTTTTCGTGACGGGCCGATTGTTCAAGTTCTGGCATGCGCGCGATATTGGCAGGCCGGCAAATCGGGCCGACTAATCGTAGCGTGTTATATTCTTCGTTACTCTTATACTCTGATACCACCGCTACCAGATTCTTAATAACCTCTAAAATTTTCACAACTTACAAAGAAATTGTCATTTGATGCGTAGGGAAGGTCATTCCAATATCAAGGGTGTGGATATTTGTTCCAATTAGGTAACTAATGTAACCATGCATGAAAAAAAACAACAACTGATCAACATTTCAATCAATCATCAGTTAATCTAATTCTTGGAGTGCTTATGATGTCATAAGGGCTATTTTGATTGGCTATATAGAGGTTTTTTTACTATCACGTGCCCATCCCGTAATACCGCTATAGCTTTCTGTGGTTAGATGGCAGAACAATAAATTCCGTCTGCCTTTGGGAATTGCTTTCTTTCTCATGTGAAACACTGTATTGTTCCTGCTATCTAACATGGCTGCCGTCAGGGGGTGGTGCAAAACCTCTATTGGTTGCTTGACAAAGGTTTGACCTTGCTCAAGCTTACCCCCTAGGTTCCATTTATGATTTCATTATTCGAATTCTGGGATAGAATAAGAAACTAAATATTCGAATAACGAAACCATTGATGTAACCTAGGAGGGTGGGATTGGGCAGCCATTTTGACTGTAATAAATTCAACCAAAATGGCAGCTATACGAAGCCACATGCACCCCAATAATGGTGCGTACAAGAAAATTGATTTAAAAGAAAAGGATAAAGATAAAAACATACACTACAAATAGATTCGTATTGTCCATCAATGCACCACTTTCAATGACTTCCAAAGGATTATTTGAGATACTTCTACAAGTACAATCGAAACAAATTATAAGTTAATTGAAATATTAAAAATGTGGTTGTTCTGGTCGCTTCAATAACTTCTCGTACTCACAAATGAAATAGGTTGATGCCAAAGAAAGTAAGCCTGGTTATTTTTGTCAATTTATTCCCATCTAAAAACCTAAAAATATAAGGCAAAATGTCACTTCGCTAGCTGTGCGTGCTATGATTGGTTTAAACGTGTGCTTTCTCGAAGAACAGAGCATGGCGATTACACAATGTGAGTCCGGATAGAAAATATTAAAAGTGATTTAAATGTTTGAAATTAAAGGATTTTGTGTTTTCTGTCTTCAAATTAGAGGTGCTCTTTTCATTTCTGGTGTTCATTTTGACTCATTTGCTCATTTCAAGGGAATTGGGGACACGTGACCTGTTAGTGCAAGTCGTCTATTAGTGACTAATAAAGAAACTACGAGGGATAGTGTCTACTGTAATGTGATACGTTGACTATTCTTTCCCGGGCCAATTAAATTCACGTAAGCCCATGTAGTAGATATTAGAATAATCACATTGGTAGGTACACGTTGACTGACATTTTCTCTAGTTTTAATCCAACCTGTTAAAAAATGGCGGCTAAAGAAGTAAGGACTTGGTATAGAAAATAGAAAATATACAAGGTTCGGTAAGTGTGACATAAGTAGTGGGTATAATAAATGTTAAACAGTTTGATTCTTTAAAATAGAAATATCGCACATACAAATTATATAAAAAGCGCTGATGTTGAAACGCCATATCTTCAATTTCATAAAGGTTCGTTCTTGAAGCAGATCTAGTCAAAGATAGGTGAAAGATAATTAGCATGACAATGCTATTCTACTGATGTCAGTTATCAGTGAAATTAGGTAATCTGCACATTGAAAACGGAATGTTCGATGATCGATGTTATTGTTAACAAAGATGGCGGCTATGACGTAACATGCACCCCAAGAATATGATGATACCTATCAAACAGCTGCCATGTTGGTTGATCTAACAAGAGAAGCTAATGAGGAATGTTTTGTTATCGTCAACAAAGATGGCGGCTATGACGTAACATGCACCTACTCTATAGCTAATACTCAGTGGTCAATGACCAACTGTAAAAAGCGAATCTTTCATGTTAGGCAACGAGCAATGGCAATGTTGGATAATTAACGATAGTGAGTGGTAAAATAACCAAGGTCCTGTGGTGGATATTGTGTGACTAAGGATGATTTACTGATTAATTATGTTGATAATTAATAGAAATGGACAAATGAGTAATTACCAGTGAATAATCATTAAGGACCGTTCATTTATTATCGGGGGGGGGGGGGGGGGGGGGGGGGGGAAGGCGGGAAGGGAAGGCGGGAAGGGAAGGGGGAAGGTGGGGGCGATAGGATTTGCTTGTTTTGTCCCCTCTTGACCTTTATTTTTACATCTTTGAGGGTATTAAACACTAGAACACGGTTTGTGTTGCATATTCGCAGACAAACTAAGGGTTTGTGTTCGGCTGCAGGGAAGCTATGAAGACAGTCTTAATAGGGATCCCTTGTTTTCAGTTAGGATTCTTACAGTGATTGTAATTGTCTCAAATACTTAAAAACGTGTTTGTCGATCCTGTTTATCCTGTTGCCTCCTAGATCACTGATCAGATGGAAGCAGACATGTTTAGTACACTTTAGGGGTTGAATGTCAATGGACTGCTTCGACGATACTTCGATTGGTAAAGGTGATCGAAGCTTTATTTGTCCTCAAGATGGCCGCCGTATCGTCGAAGTAATCCACAGGTTTCGTTCTACATTTCCGTTACAAAATCCAAGGACCTTTTAAGCATTTTTCAAGCAAAAACATTTTCAAGGACAAAGCCTTTTTGTATTAGAATGTGGTTTAAACATTGATTGAATGTTACAGTGCAGCTAATTCAGCTTGGGTTGCTAGCTCAAGCTAAATAGATCTTTAATATGCGCATTCTTACCAGAAGTACCCAGAAATTCAGCTAGGCTATTAACGTGAAATATACGAAAACTCTTCAATCAAATTTAATCGTGTTAATCCTTTTAAAATGAAAGTTACAAATAGCATTAAGTTTGCATTACATTCAGGGAGTATTCCAAGAGTTTTGGCGTTTTTCCCTATTTTCAAGGGCTTTTCAAGCGCCCTTAAAAACCTGTTTTCAATTCAAGGACTTTTCAAGGATTTCAAGGTGTAGCACGAACCCTGAAATCATTGGGACAGCGTTAGTTAGTGATGTTATTACATCATGTAATAACAAATTACATTTTCTGCGTTTTTCTATTCCTTTGCCGCGGGCGTGTGCGCGTGCCAAATTGTAAATGTACTCAGTGTGACGAATTATAATAAATTAAACTAGACTTCACGCACTCCCTACCAACTATGAATCGCGCTGCCCCAAAAATTAACCTGATGAAACCCGGGGATCCCCACATTGATCAGACTAAGTTTCGTTGATAGCCTCGTACGTTTTAAGCTAGTACCCCATTCGGAAAAATATTTTCAAAGAAGATTAAAATATGCATTGCCATGAGAGAGTTTACTTCTGTGATATCTCTTATACATAATATAATTGAACTTCAAGGTACTTACAGCAATATGAGATCAGATAAGCCATAGAAAATTGAAGAGATATTCCCTATCAGATTTTGGCCTAGAAATCTTTAAGATTTAAATATAACTGAGCATGACGACAAAACAAAACATGTAGGAACACGCACCTTTTGCTATAGTAACTAGTTCCAGGCTGGAAACGGGACCAAGGCCACCCTTAGACCTCCCTCTAGATTCGCCCTGTCATTATACATAAAGTATATTACACGGAGGCGTGAAGACATGAAGTTTATCTTCGAGTGGTAAAAATATTTTACGAGCAAGAGCAGCAAATTCGAAAGAGTTTGATATAGAGTTTGAAGATACTTCATATCTTCAAGCCAAAGTGTAGTTTTTTAATCATTTTATTATACAGACACATTCACAAACAAAAACTTGTTGAGAACACTAAGAAAGATGTCAATGATATCTTCACCATTGATGAGTTGCAAGTATTCCCAAGAGAGTTAAAAGACAAAAGCATGGCGGCCATTGTGGTGCCGTTAACAATGGATGCTATTAAGAAATATTTCGTTAAATGGCACCAACGCTCCGCCGAGAGGCCGCAGACGTAAAATATGACGTCATATGAAAAAAATATGTCAGATGTCCTGGATGTAGTTCGTATGAATAATACGAGTGGCGTATTTCTAAGTAAAACACTAATCTCTATATAATGAATTATTTCTACCTCGTATGGGGTCATGACTCTTTTGCACACTATCCTAATGGTTGATTTATTAAAATATAGTTCGCTCTTACAGTTGCAGAAAAGAGTATGGGGCTGCACCATTAAACGAACCAAGAGAAATATGCTTGATTTGGTTATAACGCAGATCTCTGTTGAAATATAACTCAGGAATGATGACATGGCAGCGATGATATATTATACATTAACTCAAATCAACCACCCACATGGACGTTAACATAGAAGGTTAACATAGCTTTTGCTTGTGACATCACGTGGACTGACAAACAACGATTTTCAACGAGTAACAAAGAGAAAAACGTTGAAGTTTCTCTTGCATTCTCATAGTAAGATTTCTTTCTTCAAGATAGTACTGACTAGTATTTAAAAATAATTTTTAAATATTTTTTGGCTTTATTTGAACGTTTTTGACTTACAAAGACAGAACATCCTTCGTTGCAAAGTGTTCGGGAAGATATGATATCCTGTTCTGAGCAAGATTTCTGTAATAGAATATTTGTTATTGTCGGTACGGAGATGTTATAAAAATAGAGGGGCGTTCGCCGTCGAATTCTTTTAGACCAGCCCATGCTCGCTGATGAGAGCTTTCAAACATTGATGCACTACAGTTTATCTTAGTTATTACTTAGACTTAATGAATTGCTATCTGTGCCAGGTGATCTGGGGGAACTCGCGAAGGATTGTTGTAGATGATCAGGCGGTCCTAGTTTCAGTTGTTTGCCGACAAACAAAGAGCAATCATTTCACGATAATTTCGTCAAAGAATTGAAACCATAACACACCATTTGAGCCATAGGAATTAGTAGGGAAGCAAAGATTCAGAGTATTTTTCTCTGAATTCTATCGCCAAATTTTTCTTTCATGGACCGCCTGATCAGATTTCTTCCTGCGCGATGATTAGCTGGTTTTTGATGGGCTGTCAAAACGAGATCACCTGACCTGAGCCTATGACTATGCTACAGCACAAACGGCCATTTAAAAATGCGATTTAATGAGTCCGGAACTCAAATCTGAACTGAAATGTGTTCTCCAATACACTTACATATGTGATATCTTGAAAAATTTACCAAACGAGTCATCTTCGACGTACGAAATGCGATTATTTTCAAGATTTCTTATACAAGAAAAAAAGAGAATTAGTATTGATGAAAGGGTAAATTTTACACCGTGAAAAGATTAAAAAACTTTAAAAAACTGCTCTTGTACTCCGACGAAGGACCAGCGTCAAAACGTCAGTAAGTTTTTCAAAAAATTTTCATCTTTTCACGCTGTAAAATTTACCCTTTTATCATTACTGTTTCATTGGAAACACCGATGCAGCTCACACTAGTTTTTAGCTAGTTATCTCTTCTCATTACGAGAAAGGGGAAAAACTGCGGAAGAAGAATGACAACAGTTACTATCCTCTATAGGTCATTATGGTGGCATTTAACAAAATCAAAGCAAAATAAATAGATAAATGTAAAAAAAATTAATAAATAACAAAATAACCCTAACACAAGATAGTTGGAGACGGATGGTATAGTCCTGAAGTAAACCTGTATTGTCGTGTTTCCGTCGCAATGATCACTGATTAAAAAAATATCCCAGCTGTAGCAACTTCAGTTAGACTATGGGTGACGAACGTACGTGAAACCCTTTTATTTTTCCTTAAGATGTAAGCAGTAATATATGTAGGAATAATAACATGGTTGGTGACACTTACAAGATGAACACAAACACTATTCCTTTTGTCGCATCTTTCGTTATATTAGTTATGTGGTTATTCTGTAGATCCAAGTTACTAAGCGAAAAGTTATAAATGAATAGGAATGAACTGAAAATATTGGGATAATGTATATTGTATCTGACACCACACCACTGATTGGCTTAGGCGCTACTGCAGGTTGAAAACCAGCCCCCCTAAAAACGTGGATTATAAGGAAACAATTAGACCTCTCGCCCAAATGGTCTACGAGTCAAAAACTCATTCGATCTTTGGTCGTACACTCTTCGGATTGTTAACTATCCGTTACCCTTGGATCCCCCTCACCCTGCATATCCATACTGTCTATACAACTCCAGCATGGGTGAGAATATTCTGGATCACACCATTCCATGTGATTTTTTTAGTCCGTTGTTTTCTATGATAATTACTGGCTTATTTATTTAGGATGGTACCCACAGGAGCACGCTCTCGTGATGTTGCTTAATATAAGATGAGAACGACGGCTTGTCTAGTTTTCTATGGCAAAAATTAACAAATGGACATCAGTTTTTTTGTGTCTTTCCACTTATTGACGATAAATTGCGTCATTGCACTGTCAAAGTAGTGTGGATCCACGAGGCGTACTTGTTTTTTTTGCAATAACAAAAACGATAAAGACTTCTTTTTTGTGTTGATCAAAAAAAAAAAACGACGGAAAGAGCACGCGCTCGTCAGCTTTATCCGTTTGTCCTCTTATTGTAAAAAAACGAATATTGATGTCAATTAACTATACATCATGCTTGAAAAGTAAGTGATTGGTTTGTCAAAGGACGCGCCAGTGAGTATTTAGATGAAGGGAAATATACAGGACTGAATCGAAGAGTGCGATGGACAAAAGCCCCTTTCGAAATTGGAAAACATCGGGGATATCAAGGAAAAACCCAATACATGGGACAACCAGAAAAAGGATAGGCAACGAGACGCGCTAGTCAGTATTTAGGTGAAGGGAAATATAGGACAGAATAGAAGAGTACGATAGAGTTTTAGATAGCAAGGGACAGTAAAACATCATGCGAGAATGTTAAAAAAGCATGCGCACTGCACGGGACCACAAGGAGCTACTGGGGATCTACGATGTGGCATGGGGTAAACATGAAAGATCATCAAGTTGTTACGTACAGTATGTCTCCCATTTTTGCATGCATTAAAGCTTCAAGATTCAAATCATTCAAACTGGTGATCTTATTTTCTTATAAATCACTGAAACAGAGTGAAAATAAACTTCAATTATATTAGCCACGTCCAAGTATTATTATCGGGGTATTTAGGTGGACTGCCACAACTACCTCTAAAAGGAAACATTCTTCGTTCAAATCAAAACTTCACTCCAAAGCGATATAGCTAACCCACAAAAATATAAGAAGCTATGTATCAGCCCACGATATGCCCTGCCTTATAGGGAACTAGAGGCTGTTTCAAGGTTCGATAAATTTGAGAGATTATTTAAAAAAACTACTTACAGCGTTTGTAGTACTTTTTGCTGCTTGAAGATGTTCGAATTAACTTTCTTGATGTCTGCTTTTCTAAGTACCCTGTGGCATTGGAATAAAAAAACACACATTACGCAAACATCACTGTTTTGTTAAAAATACAGACCGAGACAACGACAAGATGAGTGAAGCTTACTACTAGTGGTATTGACAGACATCAGGTAAGAGAGACCGCAATGAAGACAGTAAAAGCTTTGAACCAAGGATCATATGATAGTGTTGAGTGCGATGGTCCCGGTGAGAGTAGTCTTCAGACTACTAGTGGTATTGAATGACATCAGGTAAGAGAGACCGCAATGAAGACAGTAAAAGCTTTGAACCAAGGATCATATGATAGTGTTGAGTGCGATGGTCCCGGAGAGAGTAGTCTTCAGACTACTAGTGGTATTGAATGACATCAGGTAAGAGAGACCGCAATGAAGACAGTAAAAGCTTTGAACCAAGGATCATATGATAGTGTTGAGTGCGATGGTCCCGGTGAGAGTAGTCTTCAGAAAGACTGTTCTCGGTGGTGACTGACATCAGATAAGGGACAGGATTGAATAAAGTGAAAGGTTTGAACCCAGGCTCTTATAGTGAGTACTGAATATGATCGTCCGGTTCATCGGGAACTACCTTTTAGTCTAAAATTTACTCTCAACCAGATGAGTTCTCGGTCGCTTTCCAATGACCAGAGAAACGGCAAAAGGGTACAAACGAACAGGTACTTACAATATTTTTAGCAGTCTCAGGTGTTTAAGTGAATCCTCTTTCAAGTCTGTCATGTTGATACCAAACGTCACCCTGTCAGATCATAATACTATTATGTATTTTGTATTATTATGGCGTTTTTGCACACCATCACTTGCCGGAACCATAATCCAGCTTGGGACTGCCTTTGGTAAGATGGCAGAAAACTTGTATTGTTCCTGCCATCTAACATGGCTGCCGTCACGTGATGGTGCAAAACCTCCGTTGCGGTTAAGAGCCTTCCTAATTGGCGCGTTTGCGTTTTCTTTTTTCTTTCTTTTCTTTCTTTCTTTTTTTTTTGTTTTTTTTTGTTTTTTTTGCTCCTTTCTTTTCCTTTTCCAAATTAAAATGTTCAAAATTTAATATTCTAGTGGCTTCTATAGGACTGGTTTCGTGGATTTTAGCAACTTTTTCTAAGACAACGCTTAGAGAAAAAATACCGGTAAACAAAGAAATAATTCCCAAGAGAATGATAAACGGCTCGTGATGAACCTTGAAACGCGCGAATGCTCAAGGAAATGAAATGGAAAAATATTTACACATACGCAAAAACGCCGTCCATAGAATGAAGTTTTAGCTGTTTCCAATTGCAAGGTGAGTTGGAATCTAGGCGCGCAATTCGTTGTTTGTCACAGCGGAAATTTCCAAGTACTTTTTCTATTATCTCGTAAAAACGTTACATTTCCCCCCCAAACAAGACGAAATATGCTATTTCTAAAATATATTTGATGAAACTCTCTAAGGATGAGTATTTTCCTTTGATTTTCGAGAAGCACGGAATCTAGGTAATAACGGGCTACCAACATGTTTCCTGATTGGATAATTACTTCGAGCTGAGGCAAGAAAAATCGCCTGGTTTCGGAGCCAGTGCAGAACGCTTTGCATCATGGATGTAGCTGTTTTAAGGGACGTTTTATCCTTTGCATTGCACATTTTTTCTTGCTGATACAAAGTGAAAAGAGAAAGAAAAGTGATAGCAAACTTGAATTATCGTGTTTTCAAATGTATTTCCCGTTCTTGGTGCATAGAATGCTAAGTGATTGATAGAGGTCCTTTAAAACAGCTTCAACATGCAAAGCGTTTCTACAACTGCCATACACTCACAGATTGATGGTATAATGTGGTAGCAGTTTAAGAGTATCCACATCAGCTGGGGATGCACATCCTACTGTATATTCATTGATGGTTTCAAAACTACACCGACAGTTCCTTGGACCTGTTAATAAAATCAGTAGTTATTCGAGAAAACCCATTGAATTGTTAGGCATCCAATTGACAAATAAAAAGCTTTTTTTTCAATAAAAAATTGATATATTTGTCACTATATAATCAATGAAATAGTTAGGAATTCTGGGATGGGATACTTGTGAAATTTTTCACGAAATAGACGATTTGCACCAAAAGGACACATGACGTACCTCCTGAACAACGAGCAGTTATGTCAAAATGAACATCAGAAATGAAAAGAGAACCTCGATATTAGAAGGCTAGCGGAGTTCGTGACAAGCGAGAAAGGATCGCCGAGAAATGGCTATAAATACACATGACCTGTTAGTGCAAATCGTCTATTCAGCCGGTCACACTATTTATTGTATTCATTGAAGCAACAAACGATGAGGAGATCGTCGCATGGTAAAAGAGAATCCGAAAAATGACTTTTCCTTGGACTATACTCTTATCGAACATATTCGCATGTCATCAGAAATAATACAAACTTTGCAACCAAATAACGCATGGTCTGTTCAATAAGAGTCCAATATAGAAAAATTACTTCAAATAAGTATACTAAGCTAAATTCTCTTGTTTAAACTAGTAAATAGAAGCACACTAATGGGACATTCCATGGAATGCCACTAGCACAAAACTATTGTGTAACTAATTTAATACATATCTTATTACTTTTCATGAAATATATCAACTCCTTTACCAACTTACACTGCGGATTTAAACATGTAATAAAGAATAAGTAGTCACTTGCACAAGCGTATCTTTTGATTTGAAGACCTCTACACTGTGACAACGACTTCTCCTCCCGAGTACATTCTCTACCAACAGCCAAATTTGTCCAGGAGTCAACAAGTCGATCCATTGGTACTGAAGGAAGGTTGATCCCAATGTTGCTATATCCTAGGGTTCGGCACGTCACAGATGCTATGTTGGCGTATTGGCGCCGATTGTCATTGATCAGGTATGTACATACAGGGGCCCAGGTACCATTAAAGAGTAACTCTACAACACCGGCTTTAGGGCTATGGTTCCCCTGTGGACTGGTCAGACGAATCTGGGGAACTGAAAGTTAAAAACACAAGGTAGATGGATTTGGTATTGAAATTCTAAAGACTTTTCTAATAAAAAAGACAAAATCGTTACCACAAATAGTAGTTCTTGTTTTACGAGCCGGGTAGCACTTTATAGCCAGTGGCTGAGTTATTTACCGAGAACGGAGGCAATAAGCCATATACACATCCCGAGGGCCGCAGAAAAATAAAGCCTTGTGAATAACAAAGAAAACCGTGTCGATTGAGAAATAATAAACCATAGGCTCTCGTTCCTTGATCGAATTGGAATTTGATTTTTGCGGAGGGAGGAATAACGGACCCCGGGAAATAAGCATACCTTCCAAGCACAGCAGAGAACCAACTATGGAAACTCTCTTTACATAACACCGTGCGAGTCCAGGAATCCGCGAACCCGGGTCAAATGGGTGAGAGTCGAGCGCTCTCAGCCTTAAGCCAACCCTGCTTCCATAAGTATATTATGTGTTTTATCGGTTATGAAACACGAGGCGCAGCCAAACACGATTTGCGAGATTATTGAACGGCTTAGAAAACTCATGATGTACGTTCTCATATTGTACCGATTTTTTTTACGAAACGAACCAAGATTGATAGAGAAAATCCAAGTTAAAGTTTATGCTAAATGAATACGAATCTTTATCAGATATAAAATCACCTTCATGGTCATGATTTCTATTGTGTTTTCTTCATAAATTATTAATGAGGTTTCTAATTTAGTATAATCCTTATCATACTTACACTCGCAAGATGGTTGGTATTCAGACCAAACTCCTGTAGGCAGACATTTTCTTTCCAAAGGTCCAAACACGAGATTTGAACCCTGACATTGAAATTTACAAATGCTGTTGACATAGTTGCTAGAAGTGCAGTTTATTGTACCGTTGATAGGAGCTATGAGTGGTGTGCATCTTGGAACTGTAAGTAAAAAGTTAAAGCAAATATTCATATAGCTTTTTAATAAGTGCGACGCCAATGATTTATCGGGGGAAAAGGACTTCCGGGTCCAAAAGGAAAAGGATTTCTATGAAGACGTGCCATTCTTACTTTTTCTTCGCGACAGGATTTTTTTTGTTTGAAGTTCTAATTGCTTCAGTTTGGAGAATTAAGTATTAAGAATTAAGTACGGACAGTTTGAACCGTATACAGTAAGCTAATGGTAGAGGATTCGGCTTAAGTTTCTTGCGGCCCTATACTCTCATAATCAATATCATCTAAGTGAAGGAGTAAGAGTTAACCGCAACGCTAGACCCAGTTGGCTCAGCTGGTTGAGGTGGGAACTCGAGGTCGTGAATTCAATTCCATGGTAGTGCCAACACTCCGGCTCCAAAAATAATTTAGAAAATGTTGTCTTTGAAACAACATCTACAAAGCATTCGATCTCCATGCACGTTACTCGGATGCCCACGTCAAATGACGGTGCCGTCTCTCCACATTACATCTCCCGGCATCTGAGGGACGTAAAAGAACCACCGACGTTCAGAACTCAGAACCACTGACGTTCAGAACTCACCTTCTTTTTCAAAGAAAACTATGTCATCAACTGCGGTTTGTCCTGTTGAGGTCATAAATGGCTTTGATGCTTCGAGGACAACCTTGAAAATAACAAAGAGACAAACATAAAATATCAGAATGCATGAAAGAAGGCACGCACTATTCCCACTGTTTAGGCATCTAATCGACTGGCTATAAAGTTGGGGGAGGGGAGGGGGGAGGGAGATTTGGATTAAGGAGGCAGGAAATGACATCAAAATGTCTAACCTCATTGTTACTTGAATTGATAAGAACTGTAATCCATTGCCATTCGTATCTGCTGTAGTGATTCGAAGCGAATCTAACAACTGTCTTTTCTCCGACCTTTACTAATAACGTAATGGTACCTTCCAGAGCATATGAAAAGGACAAAACTCCGTACCCCGTGAAGTTGGGATAAATTAACTTTACGGAAAAAGGAAGCGAGTTCGGCTCACTGTAGGGAATTGCAATATGCTGACCTGAAATTGAATTAAAAAATAAATAAATAAAACTATTTCAAATAGCTATTGTAATGCAAAAATTAATGAAGTGAATTTCTCAGTTTGATACGCACTAGTGAAAAATACACTGCTTATTACCTGGGAAACAACAATTGTTAACACTAATGCTTTGTTCGCATTTTTGAACTTTAAAAAAGGGGTTTCGTGCACTGGGACTAGGAAAAAGGCTGAGAATGCATTAACGATATAATCATAAACATGAGACTTCTTCACTTTTGGCTGGAATTGATATTTATGTCATTGGGATATAAAAACAGAAACACAGGTGTTCCCTAAGGTTCATCACTGGGACTGCAAGCTACAAACTAAGAATAGAGAATATAATCACCAAATATGAATTTCTTCAATGTTCAACACAAGGAACAGGGATTTGGCCACTGGGAATTGGGAATATAAACAATGATTGAATTTCTCGAAGGTTCGTCACTGGCAAAGAGATGTAAATAAGTCCTTGGGAACTGCAAAAAGAATCATCAGCATGGGATTTCCTCACGAGTTTCATAGCTAAAACCAGGGTTTAGGCCACTGAGAATGGGAAATAGAATCAACATTGATTTCTCCAAGGCCCATCACAGACTGGAGTGAACCCTGTTATTGAGCTCAGATGATTGTTATTTTGACATCAAGAGAATGATACATACTTATTCCTTTGTTTAGGAGCCATCTGTTGCCCAAACGTCAAACGTCACTGTTGCCCATTGCGTTTTTGTCCTTTTCTGCGAGATTGGCCTGGTTTTGGCCTTTTTGGCCTTTTTGGCCTGGATATGGCCTTTTTGGCCTGGGTATGGCCTTTTTGGCCTGGTTTTGGCCTTTTTGGCCTGGCTGAAGGCCATATATAAAACAAATTTAGGAAGAAAAAATCGTTTTAGTTAACTCTTCCTGAACTGTAAACATGGTTAAACGAGTTTGTCGAGACTGCCCGATTGCAGGATGTGGTGCAAAATGTCTCGTGAGATTAGCGAACCATCTGTCGGATGTTCATTTGCTGGATAGCGATCATCGGAGAAAGTATCTACAAGAGGCTAAACTGCAACCAAAAGTAAAATTCGTTTTGAAACCAATTAATGCCAACACGGATGATAACAAGGACAAAATCGTGACGCATGTACAAGGCAGAGAGTATGAATATTCACAACCAAGACAACAAAGGGTGCAAAGACCGACAGAGACTAAAGTAAGACATGGTGCAACCTCTTTCAAAACAAAAACCAAAGAGAAAAGGAAGCGAAGTCATGGGAAATCAAAAGGATGGTTAATGACGAATTAGGACGGGAGAACAAACTAATAGTTTGTGTCAAAAAGACTGCTTGTTTGTTCAGTTGAATTCAGTGGTAAATACTACGCATGACACATCAGAGTCATGACAAAATAAATAATTAAATAAAATAAAACCGCAAAAAGCCATGGTTTGTGTAATGCGTATGAGATTAGCTTGGTATTTTATGGATTGTACAAGAAGGTGTCGTCATTTTTTACTCAGAAACTAACCGAACACGTATCTGTTAAAACACCTTACATATAATCAATGAATACATCCAAAGGGTTTCGCACTCTAAGTTGTGGCCATATCGTCGAAGTTCCTTTGGTGCACGATCGCTGTGGAAAAAAGTACTCTGACTGCTCTCACACAGTGGAAATACCAAACTGCTTTATTTGCCCTGAATATTTTACGACATGCCCGTATTGTAGCCGTAATTTCTGGAATTGCTCCTGTACCTGGCCTGAAAGCCTAAATCTAGTTGACCTCATTGCTAGTGAATAGAAACGTACATACTATTTGACAGGTAAAAATGATAGTGCTTGTCAACACTGCAATGGTAGAGCTCGAAATCTTATTAGCGGAGCTCCCGCGCGGGCCGAAGGCCCGCGCGAGCGGAGCACCATACCTAAGAAAAAATGGTAAACTATCGAGTTGATTTTTCATGGATTGGCTGACGTCACTTCCGTCCGTACGTCCGTCCGTCCGTCCGTCCGGGCGTGTACACAAGCATTCCGATTGGCTGGTTAGATTTTTTTTTGGCGGGAATATCGACGCGTTGCAACATCCGGGTACAAATAAAGAAAGGTAAATCCGGCTATTAAACTTTTGTAAAAAAAACGTCTTACACACGTATAGAAATACCGAAAGATAACAACACAAGCTTATATTTATATTTACTCTATTTACGATGGAACCCCTTTCCGAAATCGATATGTCGAAAGAAAGCTCAGAGGAGAATGAAGCCAAAAAAGAAAGGCCAGAATCAAGAGTTTTTTCGAAAGAGGAAAAACTCTGGTGGCGTGAAAAAGGAAGGCAAAGACGAAGGACTCACCAAAGAAAAGCGGCAAGCAGAGAGAGAGATAGAGAACGCAAATCCAGGCGGGACTTCGATTATAAACAAGGAGAATATGATCGTGAAAGAAAAAGAAATATGAGGCAAAACTTGACGGATGAACAAAGAGAAAATGAACGTGAAATACAAAGGAATTTGAGTCAAAACTTCACGAATAAACAAAGAGAAAATGAGCGTGAAAGACAAAGGAATTTGAAGCAGAACTACTAGCTAAGGCGACTCTCAAATGCACAGAAAAAAATCGCTTTAAGGCAAGTTATAGACCAAAGACAATTAAAAAACTTTCATGTATTCAAAGATGGATTAAGAAGTGTTCTTCAAGAATTCAGGTGTGTGGTTTAGCAAACAATCGTTTATTAATTTTTGACAAGCATTTTTTCTTGACGAATCGACAAATCATTCGCAAAGACTTTCCCTCAAAACTTTTAATATTTCTGTAGATAAGCTTAATTTATTTTAATGTTGGAGTAAATATAACATGAAGAGCATATTACAACAAATATTCGTCCTTTATTTAGCTTTGTAAATCTTTAGCAATTCGGTTAACGTTGTAAAACGTTGTTTTTAACCAACTATCGTATGTTTTTCGTTCAAGAAAGATTCGCCTCCTATCGCGGGTTCCCATCTTCAAAACAACGAAGACTTTCATTTAATACTTTTATTTCTACAGATAATTTAAGTATTGAATGAAATATAAATTTACACTGACCAAATATTCAACTGTTTATTAAGCTATTCGAGCAAGTCTGATTATAAAAATGAGCTTAAATTTGTGTTGTTGAGAGATGTTGTTGTAGAAAGACCTAGACTTTCACTTAAAAAAGCCGTAAAAAATATTCAAAAACATTTACAAACGCCAATTTACTGACAAAGAAATTCGTCATTTTGCATTGCCTTTTAGCATTGCTTTTATTTTCTATTTTGTCTCAGTTGTTCTTGTCAAGTTTAACTGAATGTAAAACGTCTCGTTTTGTAAAAGACGTAATTATTGAAAGTAAGCTTATATTTTGCTCCAAGTCTGTTTTTTTTTGGTCTTGATTTGTCCTAAATCTCCAGATTTTCGATTTCAATGAAAGACATCCGAACTAAATTTCACTGAACTTGATATTGTATTAAATTATCTGTAGTTATCTTTCGTTTTTTTTAAGTAAAAGAGATTCAAAGCCTAAAAATGTCGGTTTTTTTGAAAAAATTTGTCGAAAAATCTTCCAAGAGCAAAACTAGCCCCTGGGGGTGGTGGTGAGTTGTGTACAAAATTCCTAAGTGTGAGAGTATGTACTCGCGCTAAACAAAACAACAAAAAAACAATGTAGTGCATTTCGATTTGATTTCACTGCATGGTTTTTATTATGGGAGAAATTATCTTCATCTCGAATAAAAAATAATTGAAGATTTTTCCCCCTATCTTATTTTTAACTTTCAGTTTCATTCAAATTGTTCTCCCTGTGACTTCCGTATCGGGAGCTCCGCTTTTAGGCAGTGCCTAAATATATATATTAATAATATCAGGGATCCTTATTATGGTAAAATAATGAGAACCCGACGAGATTTACTGGACACTGGTGATTACGACTGGATGGAAGCAACCCAGGTTGCTATTGATCAACGTAAATTGATCAACGTATATATCAAACATGTACATTAATTATGACATAGAGAAATAAGAGAAAATATCATATGCCCTTGGCAGGATTTGAACCCACGTCTTCGGTATTCTAGTCCGATGTGTTAACCACTACACTACAAGGACCAACCAATTAATTATGACACCAACTTCATTTGTAAGAAACAAAATATCAGTTTTTTTTTCACTTGTCAATAAATGCTACAGCAAATCCAAAACAATATGTCTTTGGTATAATTATTATTTTGTCTATGACGGCGGATGATAGTAATTTCGAGATCCCCAACTGGGTACTTGCTTCTGTCCAGTAGTTAATCCATTTTGCTGTTCCCTTGTTGTCAATTCCATTTCCGGACCGAGCGCATTAAAAATAGTGTCCAGTTCAGAAGTGGTGAAAATTCGTGGTAAGTAATCTTTTCCTTGTGCCTCGTAAAATTGCGCACTGCCATCATCCTGAAGGGTTTGAATGGATCCAGGAAACGTTGGCTCCTGATGAAGATCGGTGGCTTTGGACTGACTGGATGCAGTAGTTGCCTCATTGTTCACTAACTCCGTATCCACTGTTTCAATTGCCGATTTGAGTGATGTCCATTCGTCTAAAGTCAAAGACACTCCTGAGCTAGTTAGAACCGTCTTCCCGCTCGATAAATCTTTCTTCTGTTTGCGGATACATATTTTTTTCTCCCTTCGAACATCCTTCACAAAAATAACGTATCCACGGTTTCCTATTTGTATTACTTTTCCAGATGACATGTTCACTAATCTATCCGTACTCTCGCTGGATTATAGCTGAGTGCAAGTGGGGTTTTTCCGACGAAGGTGATGAGCAAGTGATTCTGCTGATTTTGATCGGGATTTAAATCTTTTCTCTCCATAAAAATATGTATTCATATTTCAAATTCCCGCCGCTGTCTTTGGGATTTGTACTTTGACCCTTATCCTGCATTCCTTTCATCCTCTAAAGTATTTCTCACATTCTTAAGGGTATTTCAGTTGACCACTCCTTCCCCTGAATTTTTAAGGGGTATTCACGAATTTAGACCACCCCTCCCCTCACATTCTTAAGCGGTATTCTAATATCTAGACCACCCCCTCCCCCTATTATGTTAGGGGAGGGGGGAGGTTCCATATAGGCATGTTAAACTACTCCTTTGTTTAGGAGCCATCTCTTGGAAGCATTTTCTGGGTGTTGCCATCCACACAACCCATCATCAAATAAGCAAGACAGCATAGACACTCCTTCAAAATAACTTATGGTTAAGGCCTCACATATTTATAAACATTTACAAAATTCACAGCAATGCCGCTCTTCATTTTCGAGTTTCAAAATTCTAGATCTCTGTTTCAACTCGTAGGTAAAGAAGGCTTTTTTTATACATCAAGAGAAACCAGTTCATCATAGCTTTACGAGTAAAATTATATATCCAAGTGTCCATTCTGTATTCAGGATGATGCTGAAACCTACAAAATCTACAAAACTGATGAGTTCGAAAGCAATGCATTTTTTATTAGAGAGGCTTTCAAGGTGGGTCGAATTGTTTGCAAATAGAAAAATAAGATGTTTAGCGGCGCAGCTTCAGCTTCTAAAAAAGAAACTCCGATCGTTTTAATTAACCCCAATGACGCGAACAAACAAAAGCATGAACTTTGTTATTCGCAAGACGGTCATTTTTTGGTTTTTCTAATTCTTCTTACCTCTAATGGGTAACAAAAAGACCAAGAAATTTTGCACCAGCATCTGTATACTTATCAACATCCTTTCTAGAAAAAAAGATAGAGAGTTTTCAGATACATGGATAAGTAATAATGGAACCTTCTATAGATCAAACTAAGGGAATGCAGGACGGAGTCCCCTAAGGGCGGTAAAGCTTTGCAAAATCGTTTTCAATTTATCCTCTTGTACACATACTGTAGACATCAAAAATACAAACACACCTTCTAAATCCTTTCTTTTAGCATTCCCTTAGAATTTTTGACTTAACATTTAAAAAAGGCCTTCCAAACACCCACAATTTCATCCAATGAGCAAAGAAAAATGAGGTGGTTGAATTTTTTCTCAAATAAGTTGTTGCTTAAATAACAAAAACTATAACAGATGGTGTGGACTATTATATATTATTAATTTTTCTTGGCCAATTAGAATCGGAGCAAATAACAATTCCCTATCTCAAAGGCGCCGCGAGCAAGTATCTAATACAATCTGATATACCACGCTGATAGTATTTATGAACATTTTATTTGACACACGGTACGAGTTGGGATATCAAAAAACTTGATAAGTTGTCGTGAAATTCATCCAATGTAGTTCTCGATTCCTTGTGTACGTTCTAAACGTTTGCCCGTTGTTCTAAGGATTTTGATTTCAGTTCAAAAAGAGGCAAGTTGGCATCTTTGTTCTTAAACTTGCCTACGGCTAATTAAGGTCCCGTAGTGGCATTTACATAAGGTAATGGCTACCTTATGCTTCAAAATGCTCACCTTATACTCAAGAACAAATAGATTTAACTGTGGGGGGCTACGATGTAAAATGAAGTTGAAAAGAATTAGAATGAAAACAGATCGATGTTTACTTTCTCTTCCGCTTCATACACGTTCCCCATTATTTTATTTATTTAGACGACAGCCCCAACAACCTACGTTGTGCCATGCTAAATCCATTCTTAAAGTAGATTCCAAGATACTGTTGTTTGCATTTGAGAAAAAGTGAAATATGAGCGTCAATCCAAAGCCTAAAGGAAAACGTAACACTGTCCAGCTGAGGAAGATTGTTAGCCAATCAGAATCTAGGAATGTTGCAAATCTGAGGTTTGACTTTTACTCTCGAAATTATTGATTTCCTGGCTTTCAAAAGAAAAAAGAAAAAAGTTGTGAACGACCGCTTGATAACAGTGATACACACACACACAAATTAGTTTTATATTGTGTTGCAATGGAGGGCATGTTATTATTTTTTGCTGGTCATTTTTTGGAGGCTTCGTGACACCTCAGTTTCACAGTAACGTCATTTCTACGTCACTGTACCTGACTTTTACTCTTGAAATTATTGATTTCCTGGCTTTCAAAAGAAAAAAGAAAAAAGTTGTGAACGACCGCTTGATAACAGTGACACACACACACAAATTAGTTTTATATTGTGTTGCAATGGAGGGCATGTTATTATTTTTTTGCTGGTCAATTTTTGGAGGCTTCGTGACACCTCAGTTTCACAGTAACGTCATTTCTACGTCACTGTACCAGATCAGCTGGGTAGTCCTTAGTGTTGTAGCTCGCTAAATAATAAAAGTTAATAGAACATATTTTTTCTTAATACCCTAACGCTTATTTTATTTTTAAAATGCATTGTTTTTTTCCTCATACCTAATGATATAATGCCCTTTCTACAGTCAGTTTTATTTTAAAATACTAATGGTCATTGGTATTAATGAGTTTGCGCTGAGGTACCTACTGATCCTAACGCTTTAATAAAATATATTTATAGTACTATTAGTAGAAATTGAAAAGTCTAGCAGAAAAATAGAGTTATTTAGAATATGAATTGAATAGTTGAATGCACACTATATATCCAAGAAAAACTTTTTAAAAAATAGCACAAATCAGTAAATTCAGTAGATCTCAGTAGACCGTAGAACAAAAAAAAATTGTTGACTTTTCACGGGTATATGGTATATGCACTCTATTCTATAGTGGTTATATTGCAGTGTTACGGGAGGTTGGTAGTTCGATTTTAAACTTATAGTTAGAAGCGTGTCTATTTTACTCTTTCTTTGCTTGTGACGAGGCGCGCGAGATTCCCTGGTATTCCTGAAGATGACTAATGCCTGAAATGCATAGGATTGTCTACGCGAATTTGGGTGCACAACCAACAAGCCCTTCCCGGCGTTTGAATAACAGTGCCATTAACTACACTACGGTGTCTTTTAAAAAGCATGCAAGGATACATGGTAAAATTATTCTAATTTGATCTATAAAGATGTTGGAAGGTACTATATTGCCATATAGGATTGATCATTGTGATCATTTTGTGTTTTACAGCTAATGTGAATCAGAATGTTGGTGAATATTGAAGTCGTTCCTCAAGGAAATCCTTGGTTGGGCTGTAGTTGATATTTCTAGGACAGAAAAGAAAATTATATCATAAAATAACTGCTCCAAATCTCGCGTTCTGATTGGTTGGTCCGCTACGCGTCGTGCTTCTACTAACACTTCTCTCGTGTTATGCCTACCCCCGCGTGCTTTATGACAGCACACAGCACGCGCGCGCGTTTTCTATTTCTTCAATATAATGAATTAATGAACTTAGAGAAGTACTTTTTAATTCTATTTTTAGAACAATTCATTTGATCGCTTGTTTTACTGCAGGCGTATAATGCGCGCACACTAAGCTGTTAACTCATGTTTTCATCTATTTCATCAAAAAAAGATGTCAAATGTGATTCTAAAAATAGCATCAAACAGGGTTATGATGGTTTTAATCATGGATACCAGAGGTTAGTTCTCTCAGTTCATTTTCCCTCGATAGAACTTTATAGTAATGAACAATCGACCTTTCTCACGCGGCAGCCATCTTGATTTTTTGTTAAATTCTCCGCGTAGCCTTCAAAAAACCTTAATATTTTTTATTGATAAACCGAAACAACCTCTGGGCTGATCAAAGTCAGGGCACGGCTAACTCAAACATTGAATTGGAATTTAATGTTTTAGGCTTTGCCATGGGAGGTAAACCGGAGATAAAAAAGGGAATCAAGGAAGTGACATTCAAGTGGTTCAAGATGGGTTTACGCGTGTGGGCCTAGAAGCACATGATCGACGAGTAATGGCGGATTGTCTTCCAGGTCTCGTTGCTGACTGCGAATACTACTGAGGCTATGGAGTTTCACGGTTAAAGAGAAGCCCGAGTTGACACAGTCATGCGTCTAGTTTTTAAACTAAATTTTAAATATGAATGTTTGGGCCCGTTTCTCAAAGAGCTGGCTATGTATTCCGTCATATTGCAAAAAAATGGCGCTTCCTAAAACGTTTCTCAGTGCTCGTTACCAGTACTACTAACCTTGATTGAACCGCTTGTTACTTCATTGTAACATGTTCCACATACACGAACTGGTTTCTTACTGGATGCTATGGTCGCTGTCTTGCTTGTACACTCGTTGCAGAAGATCAAACTGAAACATCAAACAAACAAAAAAGGCATGGGATATACCCAACAACTAAATAGTATAGTAAGTCATCTTTAGTATCACCAGTCTTGTCACATTGACGACCATCATGACCATCATTCACATCATGATTATCATCACCTTTATCATAATCGTCATTACGACTATCATCACCATTATCATGACCATCATCAAATGCATCACTATTACCACCATCACCGTCATCATTATGACTATCATCACCATCATAATCGCCTTTATCACCGTTGCTATTATCATCATCATAATCATTACCATCATTATCATCACCATCATTATTATCATTATTACCATCATCATCATCACCATCATTATCATTATTACCATCATCATCATCATCACCATCATTATTATCACCAGCGCCAGCCCTACCATCATCACGATCATGACCACCACTATCATCAGTTATAATTATCAACTCGACCACGAGCACCACATCTAACATCATTGATACTATCACCAGCAACAACAACAACATCGTCGTATCTCATAATCACCATCTCTATTATCAGCTCAGATCATTGGAGACTTACCCGCAATTACGACAATGGTGCTAAAAAAAAGATAAGTATTTATTAAAATATCTTCAAATACTTTCTAGAGTTCACTTGAAAAGAAACTCCCCCCACCCCTCCCCCACAAAACTCAACACGCTAAATTCCATATTTTATCTGTGAGTTAGTCATGCCCTGAGGTAGATCAGCCCAGAGGTTGTTTCAGGGTTAGATCTGTGAGTTAGTCGTGCCCTGACTAAGATCAGCCAAGAGGTTGTTTCAGGGTTAGATCTGTGAGTTAGTCGTGCCCTGACTAAGATCAGCCAAGAGGTTGTTTCAGGGTTAGATCTGTGAGTTAGTCGTGCCCTGACTAAGATCAGCCAAGAGGTTGTTTCAGGGTTAGATCTGTGAGTTAGTCGTGCCCTGACTAAGATCAGCCAAGAGGTTGTTTCAGGGTTAGATCTGTGAGTTAGTCGTGCCCTGACTAAGATCAGCCAAGAGGTTGTTTCAGGGTTAGATCTGTGAGTTAGTCGTGCCCTGACTAAGATCAGCCAAGAGGTTGTTTCAGGGTTAGATCTGTGAGTTAGTCGTGCCCTGACTAAGATCAGCCCAGAGGTTGTTTCAGGGTTAGATCTGGGAGTTAGCCGTGCCCTGACTAAGATCAGCCAAGAGGTTGTTTCAGGGTTAGATCTGGGAGTTAGCCGTGCCCTGACTTATATCAGCCCAGAGGTTGTTTCAGGGCTCCATCTGTGAGTAACTATGTCCAGACTTAGATCAGCCCAGATGTTTTTTCGGGGTTCAATCTGTGAGTTAGCCAAGCCCTGACTTAGATCAGCCCAGAGGTTGTTTCATGGTTCTATCTGTGAGTTAACCATGTCCTGACTTAGAACAGCCCAGAGGCTGTTTCAGGGTTCTATCTGTAAGATAGCAGTGCCCTGACTTAGATCAGCCCAGAGGTTGTTTCAGGGTTCTATCTGTAAGATAGCAGTGCCCTGACTTAGATCAGCCCAGAGGTTGTTTCAGGGTTCTATCTGTAAGATAGCAGTGCCCTGACTTAGAACAGCCCAGAGGTTGTTTCAGGGTTCTATCTGTAAGATAGCAGTGCCCTGACTTAGAACAGCCCAGAGGTTGTTTCAGGGTTCTATCTGTAAGATAGCAGTGCCCTGACTTAGAACAGCCCAGAGGTTGTTTCAGGGTTCTATCTGTAAGATAGCAGTGCCCTGACTTAGATCAGCCCAGAGGTTGTTTCAGGGTTCTATCTGTAAGATAGCAGTGCCCTGACTTAGAACAGCCCAGAGGTTGTTTCAGGGTTCTATCTGTAAGATAGCAGTGCCCTGACTTAGATCAGCCCAGAGGTTGTTTCAGGGTTCTATCTGTAAGATAGCAGTGCCCTGACTTAGATCAGCCCAGAGGTTGTTTCAGGGTTCTATCTGTAAGATAGCAGTGCCCTGACTTAGATCAGCCCAGAGGTTGTTTCAAGGTTTAGCGGAGGTTTTTAAGGATTCTTTGGTTCTGTCTCACCTTTCTTACGGTAATGGAGAAAGCTTTATCACAGCTGTTACAATTAGCAACATCTTCGTCAACCTCCCACCGACGTGTAGTCATTTGATTGTTCATAATCTAAAAAAAGCACAAAATGTGTGTCGGTAATGAGATTTGTGAGATTCATGCTGATTGATGATACCAAGCAATAGAATAGATTCTGGTTGATAGCAAAAGACGAGCAGGCTTTCAATCATTCCCATGGGAGTGAAATACGAAAAGACAGGGCGGCCATGTTGGATGATATACCATAAGATTTCATTGTTTTATTCATCGAAGATGGCGGCTATGACACTACCTGTAGATTTTGATTTTCTTGGGTGAGTTCGACCATTGCTGCCTGGGAGTCTTCGAATTTCTTCTTTGCCGCTATCAGTTCCTTCTTAATCTTATCTACATCTTCTTCACTTGCAATGCATCTGCAATGAGGTTAATATGAGGGTAATATTTTAGTCAAGAAAGTAAGAACGAAAGAAAGAGAAAAAGAAAGAAAGAAAATAAAGAATGGAGGGAGGAAGGAAGGAAGGAAGGAAGGAAGGAAGAAGAAAGAAATAAGAAAGAAAGAAAGAAAGAAAGAAAGAAAGAAAGAAAGAAAGAAACGAAGAACAATATTCATATACGTTCAATTTTAAAATATAAGACTGTAATATTTTCAAATGTCTCAAAATTATATGTACACATAATTATTAAATTATTAAATCGTGCTCAAAATACAACAACAACAACAACAACAACAGAAATTTTTTTTTAAATCTACGAATTTTTTTAAAAATAAAGAGAAATTTCCTCAAATGAAATATTTGGAACGAACTTGAAATCAAACTTGGGCAAAACAATAAAATGGATAAATGAACTTTTTTGAAATTTATAATTCCTTTAATCCGTGATAACATCAAAAAAGCAACTTACCTCTCTAAAAGTTTTCTTCTTTCATCTAGATTGTTTTGAATGGTTGCGTCCAAGACTAAACATTAAAGCAACATTCTCACATTAAAAAACTCTACCAAATATATATTTTTATTAATTTAATCTAAGCTTTATAAGGGGATTGGAAATGATTCAATACAGGTTTTGCAGGAATAATACAATCGCTGTACATGAGAAAAATAATCACTTCCCAAGAGCAAAGGGATTTCATTGTTCTGCCATCTAACCACAGGCAACCCAAGTTGTTTTAAGGATGTTGGCACGTGATAGTGCAAAACTTCTATATCGTCATCTGCGCATGTGAAATAACAAACGTGCCGGTGTGAATGACGTAACTTTTAAAAGCCTCGGTTCACTATCCACACTAATAGGACGTTTGCACGATGACATCAATGACCTCTAATACCAGACTCCCTTGCACACTTTCTTTTGTTCAGTTAATTAGCACCAATTGTTTTACCATTCTCATGAGGGAATACGAATTTCAATAAGAAAGAAAATTCGCGAAGCATTTTGGTAGTGGTAGTAAAATGACGCCATCATGAAAACGTCCTATTCGTCTTCAAATGCCTCCCCTCTCGTTTTCAAGGAAAGACTAAAATATATCAATAAGTCATGTTTTGTAGTGTGAAAAGAACAATTATGGTCTAAGTTTCATGTCCTAACACCATTTACCTAATCGGCTAACGTGTTGCTATAAACGTTACCACCCAATTCAAACCACATGGGACTAAGTTTCATTGTTCGTTATATCTTGGTTTCACAATTGAATTCGTAGCGACAAACGCTTCTATTCCCAGAAGGTTTGAATTGGGTGGTAATGTGCAACACGTTAGCCGATTAGTCCTACTCTTTGGGTGGGGCATGGATTCATTTCACGACGATTAACTCGAAGAAAACAAAAATTGGTCTGAAATTAGGAAAACAAAAACGACTAAGGTCCGCATTTCATGAAGCTAAGAATTATGAGTGCTCCTTTCTTAAAGACTTACCTGCGTTATCACCTCTGAGAGCTTCGTTTTTCTTCTCTTCTTTAAATAATGTTTCTTGGTTTTGTCTTGCCTTGTTTTCGCTTGCTTCGGCCTCTGCTCTTGCAGCTGTTAAGTTTTCAGCCAGCGAAGCCAACTGAATGTTTAAAAGAGCCTCTTTCTGTTCACCCTTGTCTTGGATCTCTTTCTTCTCTTCAATCTCATTTGCCTATCGATTTAATAGACCAATAAACCATGGGTTTATGGGATAAATAATGCGGCTTGCATCTTCACTTGCACAAAGGTTGCCGTTTTAATCGCAAAACAAATAACCTGCAATGCACATTTTTATTTCAAGGAGCGAATAAATAATTACCAACAATAGATGAGCGTATCTCAATTGCTATTTTTACCGAGACCTTTTGATGACGTCACATACAAAGGTAAGCTGTTAGATAAAATATATGCTGAGTTTCAATCAGCTGATAAAAGTCTTTGGATCTTATTATCTGCGCAAAATAGTGGCAAACACTAGCCCGCATGTGCTGTCACCAGTAAGAATTCCATTGAAAACTTGCGAATAAGCTGATAAACATCCACACGGGACAGGAAATGCGGTCAATGTTAAACAAGGAAATATAGTATATGCACTATTACCAGACATACCAGTTTTGTCTGCAGAGCTGTTTTTTCTTCGTTCAGTACCATTTGCACTCGTTTAGCAACTTCCTTAGTTTCTTCGTTTTCTTCTCGAGACTGGAAAAAATATTGCAATGTAAAAAATGAAAGCAATAACAGCAGGAAAAGCTAAAGGCAACAGTAGCAGTGGCAACAATGACATGAACAACAGCAGGAGCAGTCGATGACCAGGAGAAACAGAAAGCAAAGCAGCAATAATATTAATAGAATTCATACTAGCAAAAGCTACAGCTGCAATACGTTATGATAACACCAAAAACAATCTGGAAAAGCAACAGCACAGCAGTAAAAAAACAACAAGAATAGCAGAAGCAGCAACACCAGGAGCAACAACAACACCAGCAACACCAGCAATCTGGAAAAGCAACAGCACAGCAGTAAAAAAACAACAAGAATAGCAGAAGCAGCAACACCAGCAACACCAGGAGCAACAACAACACCAGCAACCTCAAGAACAACGACTGCAGCAACAATAGAAACAACAGCAGCAGCAATAACAACAACAGCAACAATACAGCAGCAACAACAACAACAACAGGAACGACAACAACGACAACAACAACAACAACAACAACAACAGGAACACCAGCAACCTCAAGAACAACGACTGCATCAACAATAGAAACAACAGCAGCAGCAATAACAACAACAGCAACAACAACAGCAACAACAACAACAATAACAGGAACGACAACAACGACAACAACAACAGGAACAACAACAACAACAACAACAACAACAGGAACGACAACAACAACAACAACAGGAACGAAAACAACGACAACAGCAACAGCATCATGAGCAGCTACAATATCAGCAACAGCAACAGCAGCAGCAACAACAACAGGAACGACAACAATAGCAATAACAGCAGCAGCAGCAGCCGCAGCAACAACAACAGGAACGACAACAATAGCAATATCAGCAGCAGCAGCAACAGCAGCAGCAACAACAACAGGAACGACAACAATTAGCAATATCAGCAGCAGCAGCAGCAGCAGCAGCAGCAACAACAACAACAGGAACGACAACAATAGCAATATCAGCAGCAGCAGCAGCAGCAGCAACAACAACAGGAACGACAACAATAGCAATAACAGCAGCAGCAGCAACAACAACAACAGGAACGACAACAATTAGCAATATCAGCAGCAGCAGCAGCAGCAACAACAACAACAGGAACGACAACAATAGCAATAACAACAACAGGAACGACAACAATAGCAATAACAGCAGCAGCAGCAGCAGCAGCAGCAGCAACAACAACAGGAACGACAACAATAGCAATATCAGCAGCAGCAGCAGCAGCAGCAACAACAACAGGAACGACAACAATAGCAATAACAGCAGTAGCAGCAGCCGCAGAAACGATACCAGCAACACAAGAACTAAAGCATCACTAACAAAATGTCACGCAATTACATCACGTAAGTACAATACCTTCTCAAGATCCTGTTGAACACCTGTTAATCTATTTTCTAAATCAAGTTTCTGTGTAATCAGTAACTGCTGTTTCTCGTTTGCTTCCTCGGATTCCTAAAAGAAGAAGAGGTAAAACAACCATATTTACTGCAAACATGGTAGCTGCAAGCCGCACTCTGAAATCCTTTTTTCGCTACCGACAATCAAAAATAATCAGTCGGTGCCTTTTATGTTTTTGAATGGCAGTAAAAACCAAATTTCACGACAAGGCGTTGGAATGTCCGAGTTCGCAGAATATGGAAAAACGCAGTTAATCAAGTATCGACAAGTATTATCGACTAAGTTTGTCTCTTTTTACCTTTTCTTTTTGTTTTCTTTCGTCTTCCAAGGTCTTTCGTAGCACAGTTACTTGACCCTCTAAACTTTCCCTGAAAAAGTGGACGTAATCTTTAACATTGTCATTGCGATTTCAATGTAAAAGAAATGTTGTTGTTGTTGTTTTTCTTTTCTTTTGTTTTGTGAATTTTTGATAGTTTTTGTTTGTTTGTTGATTTGTTTGTTTGTTTGTTTTCCTTTGTCACATCATATACTCACCTTACTTCTGTCAGGGAATTATTCAATTTTGTTATTCCCTCTTCTAGCGATTCCTGTGGAAACAGTCGAAGTTCAGTTTAGATAAAAATATCGAAAGAGAACGCAAATCTCCAAAAATATTACTTTATTAAACTGATCGTGAAAATCCAAAAACCAGAAATGACTTTTCCATTTTGGGGCCAAGATATAGTGTCATAAATAATACAAGGAACAATCAAGTAAAAATGAACTGATATTGACTAATGGTAAACTAGTTGGGATTGCGAAGACGTGTTGAAGACAACAAGTGAGTAAGAAGGAAGCTTAAGGCTGGTTTTCACTAGCGACATAAGCGACGGAAGCAGAAGCAGAAGCATGAGCATAAGCAGAAGATCGTTATGTTCTAGTGTAAATGAATGTGACGGAAGCATAAGAGAAGCAATAGGAAGTTTCCGTGAAGGAGACTGAGTACGAGAATTTGATTGGCTTACCACCATTGTGCTTCTGTATGTTAGCGACGGAAGCATAAGAATCTGGTTTTCACTAGCGACATAATAAACGGAAGCAGAAGCATAAGCATAAGAAAAAGGAAACTTTCCGTTCCTTCTGCTTATGCTTCCGTCGATGTTCTGCTTCTGCTTACGTCTCCGTTTCTTGATTTTCACAGGAACATAAGACGTCTTACGCTTCTGCTTCTGCTTCCGCTTCTGCTTCCGTCGCTAGTGAAAACCAGGCTTTAAAACTTAAACACATTTTAAAAGCTTGCAACTGTACTGACGTTTCTAAAGATAGTCCTTTGTTAGGGTGAAATGAAAGGGCGACTGACTAACGTCCGGCATGTCAGTACAGTTGCAAGCTTTTTTACACCGTTCTGTTTCTGATTTTCTTTTTATTTGCTTGTTAGAAATGTATTGCGAAATCATGTTTTCCTATTTCAAATACTATACCTTTTGTTTCGTTAATGCATCTGCTCGATCTTTTTCAGACTGGAGGTCATTTTCCAAGTTCATAACTTTAGTTTCTAGACCTATTTTAACCTGGTAAAAAAAACGCATCTTTTTTTAAACCAAAATGACAAGTGGTAAGTGGTACGAATGTCGCGGGGGATCTAATGGAGGTTCATGAGAATGAGTGGTGGCGTGACCGTGACGCCGCCGTCTTAGAAGCATTCTGATTGGATGAACAGTAACCTCGCGCCATGTTATTGGATCAGCACCTAAACGTTTCGTGCCATGATCGTGATCTTGGCCTTCATGTTCTAAAATTCTGATTGGACAAGCAGTGTTATCGCGTGCTGTGATTGGTTCAAGGTGATGCTCTGATAGTGGCCCTACTCCTTCATGGTCTATCATTTATACCTCATTCAGTTGTTCAACAGTTTGTCTTAGACTTGACTCTGTTTCCTCTGACTTTATTCTTACAAGTGACAGCTCCTCCTCGCCTGAACTGATCTGAGTCTGCAATTCCTGGGTAAAATCAATAGCACGAAAAGGATTTTTATACGCACTTCAAAAGAAATAAAATAAAAAAATCAAAGTATTTTGTTGTGTGGCAAGAACCTGAAATGATCTGATTCTGCAATTCTTGGGAGAAATTCATAGCATAAAACGACTTTTTACGCACTCCAAAAGAAATAAAGCCAAGAATAAACGTATATAGTTGTGTGGGAAGAACAATGAATGTAGTGTTTTAATGTAGTGTTTTAAGTGACAGCGTTCATCATTAAAGCAACAATGCTATATTTGGTGAGAGAGATGATTTCATCGTCATCATCATTGACAACAGCCTCTTCCCCCTCCTAATCATCATCATCATCGTCGTCGTTGTCATCGTCATGGATAACCTCCTCGTCATCATCATCATCACAACACCAACATCATCATAGTCAATGTCAATATTGGTTCTGTACCCTTATTTCTGTTGCCAAGATTCGTTGTTGGGATTCAAAAGCATGGACTTTTTCTTGTTCTCCCTAGACAAATAAATAGATAACTAGATAGTTGAACGACATCTTGAGATCATGGAAGACGGTAGGCTCAATGGGATGGGATAGATACTTCATACACAAATAAATAGATAACTAGATAAATGAAGACATGGAAAACATGGACGGAAGGATCGATGTATGTGGTGGGGTGGACGAAATAACCGATAAATGGATAATTATTACCAATAACAAATACCCACGAAGATTTTACCTTTAACGATGCCTGTGTTTTACACAACTGAGATTCGTAGTTTTTACAACCTTCACACTGTTTTTGGAGTTCAGCTTCAAGTACCTAGAAGGGAAAAAATCGTTTTTGTTTTTACTTTTTTGGAAGTCAATATGATAATCCAAATCCGTCTTTATTGTTTTTTTTTCTTTTGTTTTTATGTTTGTTTTCTGATTGTTTGTTTGTTTTGTTTTGATTTGTTTTGTTTTGTTTGTTTTGTTTTGTTTGTTTTGTTTTGATTTGTTTTGTTTTGATTTGTTTTTGTTGTTTTTTTTTGTTCTTCTTTTTCTTCTTCTTTTTTTTTTTCGAGTGAGTCAGAGATATTTTTTTCAAATAGGGTGTCGTAAAATACCTCGATTTTTCTTTGTAGTTCAGTCAACTTTTCGTCCTTCTGTTCCAAACGCCCTTGCATTTCAGTGATAATCTTCTCTTTCTCCGTGATCTAGTAACACATCAAAGAGTGTATCAGTCATTGTGTATTATACTTCTAATATCTACCCCAAATAAAGAGGAAGAACGACTTCCGCCCCACCACTATACAACCAAACACACAAAAATAACAAAACAGAACCACAAAATACTTTTACTCAATCCACATACAAAAGCAAAAGACTATCAAAGTCGATCAGAAAAACGATCGAAGTCCATCGACCCCCCCCCCTTTCCTCCTCAACCACCCATGTCCAACGACAACCACCCCCTCCCTCCACAACTCTACCACCACCAACAACATCAACATAAACAGACCAATGGTCATAAAAACAAACATACTGTCGTGTACTAACCTTGCTACTGAAGTCTGTTTCCATTGCTTTTGCCGTAGTAAGATGTGACTGGACATAGAGATGAAAACACAATTTGGTCAGTCTTACATTAATGTGTGTTAAAAAGATTTGTAGATAAGGGACCATTCTTTTTTAAGGGTATTGAGTGGAGGGGAGGGGGGGGGGGGGTGGGATTTTGTGAATTGTATGTACAAAAAATGTATGTCCTTTTCCAACCTGACTTTTTTTATGTAGCCCCTATTAAAACAGGATATCTATAAAAACAATTTTCTATTAAGCTAATTATTTTTGTGGTGCCCCCCCCCCCCCCCCCCCAACACCTCCCCCTTTACTCAAATCCCAACAGACCCTGTAAATCCCACCAGCCTCCCATGCCCGTAAAGAATAAACGATCCCTAAAGTCCTTACCTCGCCTAGTTCTAGCATCGCTTCTTGTGACTCACTAAGATCATTACTCAGCTGGATGATCTAGATACCAAACAAACAAAAAAGGTGGTCAGCACAAAAATTAGAAGGCAGAAGAAAACCATTTGGTAGAAAAATTAACAAAGACACTGGATTTTTCAACAAGGGCTCATATTGCACTTATAAAGTGTAGTTTTATCCCACACCTCCAAAAATATAGCCAATCAGTTTTCCAGGAACAAGTAGCTTATTCAGAGGTATCTAAAGTCTGTTCATTTCCATCAGATATTATGGCCAACGTGTTTTCTATGGTGTAGATAAAAAAGGTTTTTCGATGTTTTCTTGTGGCAAACCAAGGAATATCCCACGTGTATTTTTCTTCGTAAAACTCATCCAAAGCCTCGTCGGTACGTTAAAAAATCAAGTGCATTGTGGGATATTCCATGCAATAATTTAATATTCAAGAAAAATATAAACAACTAAAGACAATCCTTACTTGTTCTTGTTGATCCTTAACTTGAACTACTTTTTCTTCATACATTGTCTAAAAAGGAAAAAAAAAAGCAATGTTTCTTTAACGCTGCACAGGACCATGTTGGCGGCCTTTAACCGTTCTACCAGCCTATCAGTAAACAGTCACAGAGGCCTCGTGTCTAGAAACGAGGGCTCTGGAAACGAGGATTTGAGAGGGGAGTCGGAGATGGGGGACTGGTGAGAAAGGGGATGAACTACTCAACCCAAGACCCCATAGTCGGGCATAGCAAGCTAGGTTACCATAAGCGAGTGTTACCTTTGTTTCTTCAAGCTTTTCTTTTACGTTCTTCAGAATTCCCATTAAATTTGAAAGCTCTTGTTTGCTGCTTTCTTCTTTCTCAGAGCTTTGGGTTCTCAACAATTTCTTGGAAGAAATAATATTCAATAATGTTCAAAATTCAACACTTGATGGCATCAATGACAGCAGGTACAGCAGTCTTTCTACCCTGGAAAACATCCTTTGGAAAAATGTAATTTTTCTCATGCAAATCAGATTAGACCAAATTCAATTGTTCCTATTTTGTCATGGCTGCCATCACGTGACCTCTATAGATTAGATATGAAACACGAAGAATAAGGCACTTACAATTTCGTCATTTAATCGACTCGTCTCCTTCGTATATTCAGCACTCTTCTCTTGCAAAGACTTGAAAAATAAAAATGATAACTATGAAATCTGGTTCATAAAAAGGAGGTTTAAAACAAGTGTTTCTTGTGTCCAGTATCCCCATACAGCGCCCCCAAATCGTTCGTCCATCTCAATGCTTGCGCGGTGATGAGAACTCTGCAATTATTTCTTACCAGTGTTACCAAGGCAAGCTGTTCATTCACGTTGTTTTTTTCTTCCTTTACTCTTTCAAGGTCTTTCTCCAATCCAGCTAGTTTTGCATCCTACATTAAGACATTGACACTACATCATTTTTTTAGTTCAAAGAAATTTGTACTTATTTTACATTAGAGGATATAACTAGCTAAAAACTAGTGTGAGCTGCGTCGGTGTTTCTAATGATTAGTGGATTTCAACACTAAACCAAACCTTCGAGTTTCAACAGCAATCCTTAGTGCAGTGGCACTGGGTATAAAGTACCGGTCGACTGACACGCTACACAAAAACAACAAGCCTGAAGCGAGATGACGTTTTACCCCCGACTTTATACCATAGTTTTTAAATTTTTTCATATTAAAATTTTTGACTCCTTAGAGAATACAGCACCAATAGTCATATTTAAAGAACAAAAGCAGTGTGAAAAGGATTATGGTCTAGAGATGGGGGTAAAACGTCATCTCGCTTCAGGCTTAACAATTATCGGATTTACCAGTCAGCTTTCAACTTACTTCGTACTACTGTTGTGTTAGATGTGGACTCGTGTTGCATACATTTAATCAACGCGCAAAAAACTCGTCCTCGTTAATCGTCCTACATGTAATGACTTACATCACATACACAGTAAGACATGCAGTAACATTGAAATGGCTTCCCATTGTCTTCTATTAATCCTTGAAATCGCAACACGTGGTTACCGTTACGGTAAAATAATGAATATATACGACTACAGTACGTGTTTGCCGTATTGTTTTCCACACATATGAAACCCTTTTATTTACCTTATCCTCGAGCTGTTTCTGCGCCGTGGATAAAGAAGCAGTTAACTGTTCCTGTTGAGTTTCTAAGCCTTTGATTTGCAAAGAAGACGCTTCTCGAAACTAAAAGAGACAGATTTAAAGTTTAAAAAAAATTTAAAGTATGGTTTTGTTCCTTCCGAGGGATTGAAAGAGCTAGGTTTTTCGAATTCTAGTCCTGACAAGTACGTAAGCAATCGAAGCATTGTGTTATGGCTGTCATGTAAAATTTAGGAAGTCCTTATCGGTCGAGTAAAGCGATTCCTGGCAAGCATGAAGTGTGTTGTTTTGTTTTTTTTAGTTTTGCGAAACCCTGTTTAGACAAACGCTAACCGAAAAAACTGATTGGGATAATATTTTTTTTTTCTAAGTTAACGAACCAGGTATGTTTTCTAGCTTTGATACAAATATTATCACCAACCGTCCATAATTTAAAAAAATGGCCATTGAAGATGACAGAAAATGTGTAAAACATAAATGGGTGTAAAATTAAATGGGAAAGAGTAAGAACAAACGAACCTTGTGCAATTCAGTCTGGACTGAGGATAACATTTTCTCTTTGTCGTTGAGGGATTTTTTTAAATCGCTGATCTGTTTCTCGAAGTTGTTTCGATCATCTGCTTTTGATGATTCTAGATGTGTAATATTTAATGCCTGGGAAAACAAGATTGAGCAATACAGTATTGAACAGGACTTGTGAAAAGTTTTGATTAAAAAGGTTAACATAACAACATATTAATTTCTTCCATGACGTTTGTTCTGCGCATTTTACGCCATCTCTCCCCCCCCCCCCCCTCCCCCACCCAAAAAAACGAACCTGGAGTGAAAAACCATCCAAGAATGAAGAAAACTAATAAGAGGCCTCCTTAAAAAATTAGGTTAAGAAGTCAAATATTTTTTTAACCTACAATTCACAAAACCCCTATGCTCCCCCCACCCCCCTCCCCAAGCCCGTGAAAAATAAACGGTCCCTTGTTGAACTATAATGGTTTGCACATATAAAACGCTCCTCAAACCGCAGATATATCAAGAAGCTAACTTTTATATATACAAGCAACAAAAGAGAAGGCCGTCCAATTAAAGCATTCATAAGAACAATCTACCAAAGATTTCATGAATATCAACCATCACAGATTCTGAAAGAATGCTTTAGACTCCACCATAACAGCTTGGCTTCAAAGTAGTTGAACTTACTCGAGTAGAGTGAGAACTAAATGTTTCTTTAAGAGAAATAAGCAATACATTGATTGATTGATAACACCAACACCCAACCCAACCAAAGATCTTATATGACTCCTTTTCCCCTGCAAATGATATAACTTTTTTCGCAGTAACAGAGCTGGATTTCAATGAGTAATTTAACAACTTTCGCCGATTTGTGAACATTACCTTCTGTTGTATCTCATTTTCTAACTGGGAACATTTTTTAGCTCTGTTTTCAAGTTCTATGACAGAAGACTGAACTTCGGACTCCAGTTTGGCCTGCACGGTTAGTGTTGCAGACAGTTCTTCTTTGACCTAAAAAAATATATTTGTCAATTTTTCTACCATCTTCCATAACGGTTATCTGTATTTGCTGATGCGCGTGCATCGATGCGCATGAAACTTTAGGAAGACTACTGACATACTCGAGCGTATTGATGCTGAAGGGCGGTCAGCTCTGATAGCTTTTCTTGGAGCGATTCTTGCGATGTTCTTAACTGGTTGTCCAAAACTGACTTCTCTGCCGCCTTTGCAGCTTCTATAGCCACCAATGCCTCGCTCTACAAAACAAAATTATAATCTATTGACCACTTTTCATACATCAGTTTACTGGCAAAATATAACGCTCTCGGTCGAGGCTGTAAGACTGATATTTGAAGAAACTTTTTCAGGTGAGGGGTTAAATTTGATTTACGCCAATACTTACGTGTTTTTTTGTTGTTTTGTTTTTGTTTTTGTTTTTTGTTTTGTTAGTTTTTTGTTTTTGTTTTTGTTAGTGTTGTCTTTTTGACTTTCATAAAACAAAATACACGTGTCTACAAAAAGCACAATGAAACCACAAGTAGTTTGGAGCAGAGTAAAGCGCAGTTTAAAATAGCAGTATAAGGTGGAGAAAAGGTTTACTTATCAGAATCACAGAATCTACCTTTTCTCGTAGGTCGTTTGCAAGTTGTTCACTTTTTTGTCTCTCTTTTTCCAGCTCTTGCTTGGATTCTTCACACAGTCCTTTAAGCCTTGATATCTGTTCCTTCGATTTTGCTAGCTCGTCTTCAACCTTGAGAGGATTAAAAGCAGTCTTCTTATATAATCGTGGTTGTACGAGGGTAACAGTAGCTAATAATCCCGTGAACCTGAATTGGAATTTGGAAGTTGTTCCATTGCAGGAAGAGGAAAACTGGAGGATTGGACAAAAACCCTTAAAGCAGGAGAGAACCAACAACCAACTCTACTAACATGTGACGGCTGGTCCAGGGAGGGAACTGCTAACTAGCAACTTTAGAACGAGCAAAAGACTGGAGCGAGTTTTAATTTTAATCTGATTAGCAAAATACTTTTGTCATATGATAATGCATCTCTATATTAGTAAGTCTGTAAAATTTGAACGCGTTTGGTAAAAAAGAAACAGAGTTACAAGTCTTTAAAAGTGTGGAAAATGTACAAAGAATCTACGGTTATGGGGGAAAACTTGCCCCTGTAACCATACGTTCTTTGTAAATTTTCGACACTTTTGAAGGCCAATAATTCTGGTTCTTTACACCCAATCATGTTCAAATTTGTCAGAGTTATTAATTATGCTATGCTTTCTCAAATGACAAGTCCAGTCCCTTGCTCGTTTTTTAAAGTGGCCGATACCCGCATAGCCATGAGAAATGCCCGCCATTGCAATAACGATATGAAACTCAGTAGTCATTGTGTTATTGTTATCACCCTCTTATTAACAACGCTATATCTTATTTGGTGGCCTGGAAATCCATTATTTAAAGAGGAAAAGTGGCATCTCTAATTTTTCAAATTTTCTTGATCCTGATTGGCTAACACTTTTTCAGGCCCACATGCCTGGTCAAAATGCCATCACAAGCACGTTAATGCGAAAAACTTGTCAATCAAACCAAAGAGAGTGAGCCTGGACCGCATTAAATTTTTGAAAACACATTTTATTGTGTTATTGTTATCACCCTCTTATTAACAACGCTATATCTTATTTGGTGGCCTGGAAATCCATTATTTAAAGAGGAAAAGTGGCATCTCTAATTTTTCAAATTTTCTTGATCCTGATTGGCTAACACTTTTTCAGGCCCACATGCCTGGTCAAAATGCCATCACAAGCACGTTAATGCGAAAAACTTGTCAATCAAACCAAAGAGAGTGAGCCTGGACCGCATTAAATTTTTGAAAACACATTTTATTGTGTTATTGTTATCACCCTCTTATTAACAACGCTATATCTTTTAATTGGTGGCCTGGAAATCCATTATTTAAAGAGGAAAAGTGACATCTCTAATTTTTCAAATTTACTTGATCCTGATTGGCTAACACTTTTTCAGGCCCACATGCCTGGTCAAAATGCCATCACAAGCACGTTAATGCGAAAAACTTGTCAATCAAACCAAAGAGAGTGAGCCTGGACCGCATTAAATTTTTTGAAAACACATTTTGTGATCCATCTCACACGGAAGTGCAGGATTTCTTGTCTTCTTTAGTATTTTATGTTTGAAATCTTTACCTGATTTTGCTGGCGATGCATGTCTTCAATTTTCAAGGAATGCTCTTTGGTCTGTGTTTGTAAGGTCTCTTCAGCGTCGCTCAATCGGCTCTCCAATTGTTCCTGTATCCAAAAAAAACTACTTCATGAAAAAAAGTTTACTAATACGTAAGACTGAATTATAATAGACGCATACCATCAATTACAAAAACGTTGTCGTCGACCGGCTCAAGCCAACGCGTCTGGACCGAAAGGAATATGGTTAAAAAATCACTGAAGCGGTTAAATATTCGTTCTGAATTGAATTGTTCCCGCTAATAATAAGATAATGAACAATCCATCAAATGCATGTCTTCGGGTTTAGGGAAAGAAAAACAAAGTAGTTATGATTCAGTTCACAATTCCGAAATACGAAAAAACGTCTCCTTTAACACTTCCCGTTCGCCTACGAAGGTTCGAGCTATAAACCAGGCATAACTAGTCAGATAAAATCAAACACTACCCAGAGTTCCTTTCGGTCCAGTCGCGTAGGCTTGAGTAGGTCGACGACAAAATTTTTGATTGAATGTACATGTATACACGTGTGCTGGTCTGTCATTACAATCACAATGTGAAAGAAAACTCTTTAGTGCTTCGACTTATTACGCATTTCCCTCTGAAAAATCCCTTATTAGTTATTGGGTACCTTTTCCTGTTTGATCTGCTTGATGGCAGTTTCTGTGCCTTCTCCAGCTTCGATCTAACAGGATGAAAAATACGTGGAATATTAGAAGAATGTGAGTAGGTACCTTCAGTATAGAGAACGTAAGCAAGCAACAGGGGCTCTAGGAGGTCGTATGAAAAGAAAAAATTCTTACAATAACCTTCGCGAAATAACAACCTCCGTTTAATAAAGTATGTCCGCTTTATAGAGGTTCGTACTATTTGGAACCTGTATTGTGCCCGCTTTATAGAGGTTCGTACTTTTTAGAACCCGTGTTGTGCCCGCTTCATAGAGGTTCGTACTTTTTAGAACCCGTGTTGTGCCCGCTTCATAGAGGTTCGTACTATTTGGAACCCGTGTTGTGCCCGTTTTATAGAGGTTAGTTGTACTGTAAGTATATGGGAAGAACATATGGAAGCCCCGCAGGTGTTCGTTGATTGAAGAGTGCCCGCTTTATAGAAGTTTGTTTTACTGTAAATATATGGAAAGAAACCCCACAGGTGTTCGTTGATTGAAGAGTGCCCGCTTTATAGAGGTTTGTTTTACTGTAAATATATGGGAAGAAGCCCCGCAAGTGTTCGTTGATTGAAGAGTGCTCGCTTTATAGAAGTTTGTTTTACTGTAAATATATGGGAAGAAGCCCCGCAGGTGTTCGTTGATTGAAGAGTGCTCGCTTTATAGAGGTTTGTTTTACTGTAAATATATGGGAAGTAAATTTGGAAGCCGTGCAAGTGTTCGTTGAATAGAGTGCCATAAATACTTGCTGTCCGTTAAAGTAAGGGTGTCCGCTTAATAATGGTTCCACTACATTTACCTTATGATCACTTACCTTAGCAATAAGGTCAGTTCTTTCTGTCTGTAGTCTCTCCGCGTCTTCTTTCTTTTGAGTTAAATTTGCTTCCAATTCTTTAAGCCTGGCGTCTCTGAAGAAGACACAGAACGTAACAACTATAACTATAAAACTCAGTACCAAATTTCCAAGAACTGTTTGGAATGATTGATAGTTTCCCATGAACTTAAAACTATTAATAGAAGAAACACGTTCCAGAAGAACTACACTTTGCTGGGCTGAGAGTTTTGGGAAAGACCGAGAGCTTTACTACTGCAATAAATTAAGTAACTTCAAGAAGCACACTTATAGGTAACCATAACATTAACATCTGAATATTTATGACTTTTTTAATAATAGACTGGAAAATCTTCAGAGCATGTCTTGTATTGTAGCAAACATCGCAAATGTCCTTCAGTGATTAAAGTCATTTTCATTTATCCTCCAAAAACTATGAAGTCTTTCTTTTTTAATTACCAAGGGTTTTATAGCAAGAAAGAAGTTTTCATTTGGAGTTAAGTTGACTCCTTTGTTCGCCTTGGTGAAGTCATATCAATAACTTTAATGTGTAATATTTTCTCTTTTACTCACAGACAAAACAATCTTTGCACGATCATAATTGACCCCTTTCAGGATCACTCCGGGGAAGGACTAACGTCCGAAACGTCAGTTTCACAAAGCTTTGTAAGGCCGGTTTAGACAGCACGATTTTCGCCTACAACTCTCGCATACGACGCGCTCGCTCCATCCTACAACAACTTGAGTCTACAACTCGCCTATGACAGACGCAAGCGTGTTGTATACGACAGCTGTAACGAAAATCGTTATCATCCACTCCTTTCACGATTATTATTGATACGAGGCTAACAAAAGAAATCATCGAATTTGCGTCTATTCTTTGCAAGGTTTTCCTAATTTATTCTATACTTTCCTCACCTGCTTTTCAGCTGTCTTTGGTTTTCTTCTAGTTGGTTTTGAAGGTTTCTTATTTGTTGTTTTGCTTCGTCCTTTTCTGTTACCTGGAAGATGGTGAAGATGATATTTTAAGCAAAGGTGAACTCAATAGACCTCTTTACCTTGGGTGTAATGTTTTCCCATTTCTTAATTGAATTTATACTATACCTGCTTTTATCTGTACAATACGGATTATCAGTTTATTCCAAGTTAATTTTGAGCGTACAGATCATCAAGAGTTTTGGTCTTACAGAAAATGTATTGACTTACGAAAAAATGTTTAAAATTTACCTCAAACGCCTTCAAGCTTTTATCTTTTGCTGTTTTTTACTCCTTCATTTTATTTTTGGATATCAAACAAGGTATTGTCAACATTGTCTGATCAGCCTTCAGCAAAATAAGTACGTTTTTCCCTCTGGTTACCCCCCAAAGACACAAAGGATTACGGGGATGTGAAAGACAAGAATTGGGAAAAATACTACGCCCAAGGTAAAGAGGTCTACTACAGTTTTGGTGAAACAAAATTGCAAGATAAGTTAGAAAGGACATTGCATAGTGCAACACAATCAACAGGGGGAGAGGGGAAGGGAGAACGATTGCCGTACCTCTGCTTGCAGTTTAGTCTTCATTTCCTCCTGTTGTTTTTGCAGGTATTCAATAAAAGTGTCCTTCTCTTTCAGCAAAACTTGTGCCTAAATGAAACAAATGCCCTTTAATACCAATCTACTATTTTTAACTCAAAAAGTCCCATGATGCATTGCATGGGTGTGACAACCGCTACAAAGCTTTTGACCAAAAGATAATAGATCATCTTAGCTTTAAATGCAAAATGCCTATTTCAGATCACATTACATTCCCTAGAGAATTGTTCTTTTATGATGAACATGTTAAAATATTTACACATGAAAGAATCAACTCCCAACTTGAGCGGCATCACATGATCAGTGAAATGTGCATAACAAATAACAAAGCTAAAGAGGTCTAGAGTGCACTGGTTGCCATGTCCATCAATTTGGACAGGACAATACAATACCTTATTCAAGTCATGCTGCAAAGAAATGATTTGTTGCTGCTGTTCTTGTGCTTGACTCTGGGTTTGTTTTCTACTGTCTGTTGATGCAGAGATGGCAGTCTGGAGACTTTAAAACATGACAAAATGTAACTAAATGAATGAAAAAATATTGTTCAGGGAACGTAGTTGCAATAACATGGTTCCTAACTTTCCATTAACAAACTTGTTTAGCGGTCAGAAAGGAAGCAGTCAAACAAGGCTGAAAGGTTTACAATTGAAGATTCACCATACATTGGTTCACTGGTCCAACACAAAGCCCTCAAGCAAGGCGCCAAGGTACTTTCAAAGAATTATTCAATTTAGAACCTTACAACCTCCACTGAATGATTTGTGTTTGACCAATGAACCAATGTATGGAAAATAGTGAATTGCATTTTAAACAGGAAGAGCACTTCTGGTGTGACCAGTGAACAGATGTATCAAAAGCGAATCTATAGTGAGTTTTAATAAATACTTTTTTTCCAAGTCAAATCTTAAATAGAGTTCAAAATTAAGTGAAAATATAGGAAACTATTTTACCTTTCTATTTGTTCTATTTTCGAAGTCTTTTCAACTTCTAGCTCCTTGACTTTAATCTGCAAACTGAAGGTCATTTACATCACAACTTTTGCATTTACAGATATTTTAGCTACATGAGAGATGGATTAATTTTATTCATGACAATTTCCTTTAAAGGCTCCCGGTTTTCCTTACTCACTTCCTTCTTCTTTTCCTCTTTAGTTTGTTTGGTATTGTTGAGAAGCTTTAAAGGCCAATGAAGTTGTTAAAAATATATTTAAAAAAAGAGTGAGGTAGTGGTAGGCCTCTCATCTCTAACTAGGAAGTACCATCACATGTGAGTAGAAAATTCAAGAGTTCTCCAAAACCCCACTCCTCCCCCCCCAAACCCACCCACCCCCCACCCCCTAGAATAGGAATCAAAGAAAGCTCCAATACACTTACTTGTTGATCTGTTGTAAGGAGGTGTTATACTTGTCCTGCCATTGTTTTTGTTCTTCATCTTTCTCTGATCTCAGAGCTGATATATGTTGTTGAAGAGAAGATATCTTGTTTTGAAGATCAACTACTTCAGTACCCGAGGGTCTGTGAAGAAGGCATGGAAAAAGAATGAGAAAATACTCAAGATTTGATCACTCATTGCTCAATGGACTACATGTCCTTTGACTTTATGGCAGCCATATTTGATTGCAAGACATTATGAGGTGGCTGCCGAATCATTGAAGTACTCCATAATTGCACAGAACAACATAGACTCATTGGTATTCTCTGTATTCAGGCTCAATATCAGTATGAGCTTAAACTACCTTTGGGATAGCTGGTTTTCAAGATTTTCATTCAACTTTGTCCTGTCCACCAATTGTTCCTAAAATAATAAACAGATACAGGTTAATTTCTAACAATATTATACTTCTTACTTAATCACACAGAGAATAATAGAAAAATATCAAATGCCCTTGGCGGGAATCGAACCCACGTCGTCTGCGGTATTCTAGTCCGATGTGTTAACCACTACACCTCAAGGATCAACCATGTTGGTAACGCAGCCGGAATATGAAATGTAGGGTATTCGTGAGGATCCCAGAGCGATATTTTTTCCTATAGGTAAGTTGAACATTGTAAATATGTATGCAAAGAAGAGACATAGTATAGTAGTAATAAAATGTGTTTGGGGTGTGTCATGAAATAGAGAGAATAAGAGAAAAATATAAAATGTCCTTGGTGGGAATCCTCAGGAGTACACTATATTTCATATTTCGGCTGCATTACCAGCGTGATTTCATTATACGCACCAAAAAGCATATAATTTATTTCTACTATACTTAATCATACACCTACTTTGAGTCTACTGATCTCCTCCTCAAATGAAGTGCGTTGTGACTTCTCTTCCTCTAGTTTTGCCTTTAGGCCAGCATTTTCCATTGCCTGTAAGGGAATGTTTTAGAGTAGGGTGGAGGTGTGCTAATGTTTTAGACATTGTGGAGATTACAACTTACATTTCTACCCCCATTCCATCCCATTCCATCGTATCCCAATCCATACCCATATCCATACCCTCCCATCTCTTCCTAACCTAACCCAATCCATCCATATCCATACCCCTCCAACTCTTCCCAACCCAACCCAACCTACAGTATTACCTCCCATCCAATACTATTTCATACCCTTCCATCCCATCCCATTCCCTCCCTTTCCATCCCATTCCATCCCATCCCACTCCATCCCATTCTATCTCAATTGTAATTACGGCAGTTAACACAAACCAGTTGAGATTCTCTCAAAGCTGTGCTCTTCTGTTCACTTGCAGTGCCTGTGCGTTCTTCTACAGCTTTAGCTAACTCCACTTTCAGTTGTGCAAATTCTGCCATTGCTGTTAAAAAATATTTTGAAAACATATAATATTTTTAAAATGTTTCATACAAATCATTGTCTATAAATCACAGAAATTACAGCTAAATAAGAAACCTTACATTTCACATTATTTTCTTTCTCTTCCATCAATTTCTTCGTAAAGGTTTCTTCCATTTCTTCTTTTTCCTGAATAAAAAATGTTAAATTCACTTTTTCTGAAAATATCTTTTAATTAGTAATTTTGACACAGCAAGGGCACCAGAACTTTACAGCGCAACACGCAAAAAGATGACCACATATGATGTATTCGCATACACTTCTATGAATGGGATGATTGTTGCCATTTGGTAAAACCAGCCAGCTTTATATTAAAAGCCAGTGCATAGAAGTATTTGAAAATATAATACATTAAGGCCCTGGTGAACAGCAAAAACATTTTTTGCTTTTTAAAAGCAAAATTTGTTGCACACAGCAATGTTTTGCATGTGGCTAAACTGGGAAACATCGAGGAAACATGCACGCCTTTCGCATGTTTCTTTGTTTAGCCAGGGCCTAAGATTAACTATATATTACATATTCACAAAAAAGGTAATGCAACAGGACAATACAACCAGAGCCAAAAATCATAATTCACCTTTTCATGCTGTTGACATTTCTGCTGCAGTTCATTGTTCACCTTTGTGATTTTTTCAACCTCTTCTTTTAATGCTGCAGAATACCACTTTTCTTCCTGGAAATAATTTAAGGACTTTCTTAAATACTTTTTGGCAACAGTAATCTATCAACAGTTGACCTAACGATAACATAGCAACAATCTACCAACAACCTTAGTACTAGTGACCTACCAACAACTTATGAATGCATCTTACTGACAACCTACCAACAACCTACTGACAACCTACCAACAACCTACTGACAACCTACCAACAACCTACTGACAACCAATGAACAACCTACCAACACCTTACTGGCAACCTACCAACACCTTACTGACAACCTACCAACACCCTACTGACAACCTACCAACACCCTACTGACAACCTACCAACACCTTACTGACAACCTACCAACACCCTACTGACAACCCAGAACCATCCTACTGACAACCTATCAACACCCTACTGACAACCTACCAACACCTTACCTGCAACATACCAACACCCTACTGACAACCTACCAACACCCTACTGACAACCTACCAACACCCTGCTGACAACCTACCAACACCCTACTGACAACCCAGAACCATCCTACTGACAACCTATCAACACCCTACTGACAACCTACCAACACCTTACCTGCAACATACCAACACCCTACTGACAACCTACCAACACCCTACTGACAACCTACCAACACCTTGCTGACAACCTACCAACACCCTACTGACAACCTGCCAACACTCTGCTGACAACCTACCAACACCCTACTGACAACCTACCAACACCCTACTGACAACCTACCAACACCCTACTGACAACCTACCAACACCCTACTGACAACCTACCAACACCCTACTGACAACCTGCCAACACTCTGCTGACAACCTACCAACACCCTACTGACAACCTACCAACACCCTACTGACAACCTACCAACACCCTACTGACAACCTACCAACACCCTACTGACAACCAACATACAACCTATGTAAACCTACCAACAACCTATTGAAAACTTACAACCTACAACCTACAACTACCAACACCTGACAAACACACAACTGACAACCTACCAACACCGTACAAACATACTTAACTAGCACCAATCTACTGACACATGACCAACACCCTACAAGCAACCTACCACTACTCTGATAGCTTGACAACAATTTTGTGTTGTGACACAATAATGCTAGAGACAATGACCACAACTTGTATTATTTTTGCAGACCTTTAGACTGCAGCAAATTTATAAGTCAACACATTGAGGAATTCAAAATCTGGTCTTACCTTGAGAGATGCATTAACATCATTCAAATCCTGTTGTAAATTTAAAATATCTTGTGTCTTTTCTTCAAGGTCTTTGATTTGATGGGACAAAAGAGACACCTCCGATTCTTTTCTCATGGGCAATTCATTATCAAAGGAGATAAGTGAGCCTTGGTCTTCATTCCATATCTTCGTTGTGCTGTGTGGCTGTGGAGGTATATCTATCGCTGCTGCTTGCACTTCTGATGCTTTTGATGGCTAGAAATTTAAATTACACAATTCCTTACATTTTAGTTGAAATATCAATGGTATTTAAACCAATATTTGGATTTTAGCATTTACTACCACTAGTCTAGAGTACATACTGTACCATATACAGTATCTGTAAAAAACTTTGTTAAACAAAATTGTACAAATTTGCACAAATTAGTAAGTTCAGTAGACCTTAGTAGACCGTATAGACCTACAAAACATTGCACTAATTTGAACGATTTTGTTAGTTAATTTTTTCACGGATATATTGTATGCACTCTACCAGAATCCCTTTGCAAACTTTCTTGTCTGTCAATTTGAGGATTTTAATGAGATGCTCATTGAATACAACTGCTTGGTTTAAGGGGGTATGGCCATATGACCTCTCAATATAGGAAGTGTCCATGATTTAAATACACCATTTGATGGTTTTCACAGCTGCCATGTTGGATGAATTTAACAAAAGATTTGTCAATTAGCCTCTTAATTTATATCATCTAACATGGCTGCTTTTGTTTTTCGCATTCTCCTGCGATTGATTAAAAACTGGCAATAGATATATTGTGACAGCTTTAGATTTGGAATGTTATATAGTTGAATATGTTGATTATATATTATTTTGTTAGTGACTTACAGCAATAACACCTTCATCTGGATTATGGTCAGTATCAAAATGAGATTCCAGTTCAGCAGATGTATTAAAGGTCTTACTGCACATGGGACAAACAAAACCCTAACAAGAATAAATAAACAGAATGATAATCATTATGGATTAGAAATTAAATGTGAAGTTAATGAATAAATTAATTAATTAACAAAATAAAACTGAATATTGGCTTTGCTGGTCCAGTAGACCTCCTCTGCTCTGACGTAATGTTATCCCATTTCAGACCATGTGTCATTTCCTAGAGTATGATTTCTTTGCTTAAGGTTTGCGCTTGGTTGCACATGAGAAGACATGAATATTGATACAACTCAAACAAAGAATATTAATATTCTGAAGGGCATAACACATGGTCTGAAATGGGACAACATTATGCTCCAGAGCTGAGGAGGTCTGTTGGTTGGGCACACTTACACAAAACATTACTTAACTGTACTGTCTCATATAAAACATTTTACCATATCTTGAGGCACTGCAAGATGGGAAGTAAGAGCCCTGCACTAACACCTAATGATTGGCTTACAATGTATCATACTATACCTTGGTTTCCTGTGATTCTTCTGTTGGACCTTCACCTTCACTGTGAGCCATAACAAAGTGAATCTGAAGAGCATCTGGAGACTCAAATGCCACCATACACAATGGACAAATGAATCCCTATCAATAGCAAAACAACATTTTAGACAATTACAGTCCCAATCCTATCAATTATGACCTCAAGATTCACAACTGGAGGGTTGCTTTTCACATTCTGACGAGAAAGGCAACTCATTATGAAGTGTGCTTGTGTCAACCTTCATTATCACCATGCTGGCTCCTGTCATGAATCATAAGGTCCCTAATATTCTCCAACAGCAACCCAAGAATCTTAAATAGAACATTTGTATATATGTAGTCTAGTCATATGCAAAACATTTCAAACCTCTCTTAAGTAATGAAGCAATATTATGTCATGCATGTTTAATGCATGATTTGGTTTGGCAACCAATGCAGTGTTCCATTCCACTGCGATCCCTGTCAAACTTAATGTGTTTGCCATACCAAATTAAAACTAATACATCAGTAAGTTATGTATGTCCAGCAAAAGAGTAGAGTGGTCTGTAAAGAGGGCCTATCTGAAAACAACTGAGTTTAACATATGAATCAACTATAACAACTCCACTTAGATGACTTTCTCAAACTACAAAATCAACAGAGATGAAGTTGTCATTTAATCTTCTAATAGAATCTTAAAATAATATCACATTTTTGGGAGGATGACAAAAAAAACTTAATGATTATTCATTTCAATTGAGCGTTTCTTCTTGCTTGACTGAATAAACATTTAAAGGAAAATTATAAGAGCTTATGACAAAAATACAATTTAGTTTAATACCAATAAAATAGTAATTAAACACGATTAACACGAAATACCAGGGTTAAAGAATAGAATCTTTTGATCAATGATATTATTTGTTCACTATTGAAATGCTTCATAAATATATCAATTTTATAAAGAATTAAGCTTACTTTAAAAAGTTTTACAAATAAAGAAAAAAAGTAAGTAAAAATGAATGAATAAACTAACCGATGCTTCATCGGGCATCGAGCGAGACGACTGCAAAAGTAATAGTCAAAAGATTTAGAAAAAAGATGCATTTAAAATCCATGCAACACGATATGCAACGATAAAAAGCAACACTTTCGAACTTACCTCCTCAGGTTTTGCAGCCCCTGCCTCTTTCTTGAACAAACGTTTGAACATCTTGATACCAAATGCAGCTAAATTTAAGCTTTGAAGTTCAATAAACAACTATAAAGCTTGTTTTTTTGTTGCATAACGGTCCTGACTAAGACGCTAAACGACTCATACTAACTCAAATTTGGTACCAACAAAGATGGCGCCCAATCGACTTGTTCATACGTAATTGAGTGGTGGGTAACCTGTGGTAAGGTATGGACGAGAGGGGCTGTAAAGCTAGATATCATTTTCACTTTTTACTTCTTTTTCAGTTTTATTCAAGAATTCTCTCTCTCTCTCTCCCTCCCACCATGTAAAATCAGATTTTGTTTTTCAGCCAATTTCTATTCATTTCGTAGTTGCGTTAAGTCCTTGAGCAAGATGCCGGTCGATAAAGCGCAGGTTTAGATGATATATCATGTCGATTGCTTAATATGAGGTCCTCGGATTCGAGCACCTATAAATCTAAATTAAGAGGGAGCAATCAAATTGAAGTACGATACATTCCAAAAACAGATTTTTTCAGGAGTAGCTTCTATTACAGAGGCAAGATGTGGAACTCTCTCCCCTCTGAAATTAAATCTTCTCTTCCAACGAAGAATGAATTTAAAAAACGTCTGTTGAGATGGCGTGCTGCCAGTGCTCAGTAGGATTTTTCTCATTGCTATTTAATTAATCATTTCTTTGTTTCTAAAAATTTTCAACTTAGTTTTTAGGATTATATATTCATTTTTCACTGATCATATTCATAACGACTTCCATGTAAAGAAGTTTTATGCTTATGGAATTATCGTTTTCAGTCAAATAAAGGTGTATCTATCTATCACTCTCTCTCTCTCTGGTGATGTTTTTCTTGTCTTTGTTTAAGTTAATTAATATAAGTGAACGCAATTTTATTAAGGAGTTGCGATTTGCCATAAAGGCTAGTCAGTCATTTGGATTTACCTAGTAACTAAATTCAAAAGATGCAGTGATTACTATGTGTCCCAAATTTCCCAACCAGGGAGTTACCGCACCTTATGTTGCGGGTGTTAGTGGGGTAAGATATGGTTTCCCAGGTATTTTCCGTGTTGCCTTTCAAAAAATATTCCTTATATATAGACAATGGACTCGCAATACGATTTCACAACGCACACGCTTCCCGGAGGCTCTATATTAGACTTACGAAGATATTGGGAAACGAATATGAGAAACGTTGTAAACAAAGGTTAAAACATTTGTTTGATATACGATGCATGATTGTAAAGAGTTTGTTTATGACTTCTGTGTAAAGTGCTTGAAACCCAAGTTTGTACCTACTAAACCAAATAAGTATATTTGTTGTGGTATAAAGATGCTAATAGAAGATGACACGTCAGCACAGTGTTACGAGTGTGGTAAGAATATTCGAAACGCCGTACCAAATGCTACCAGAGAGCAGTATTACGCCAACGGAGGCCGTAAGAAGACTCCATACAAAAGAATAAAATACTTCAGAGACTGGATGAGTCATATCCAAGGTCATAGGCCGGTATATTTAGACGACAAAGTAATGGAAATGATTACGCTTGACTTAGAAGAGCCAACCCCGCAAAGTCTACGGAAGACATTGAAAAAATTAAAGCTAGGGAAATATTACAAAGCTATTCCCTATCTTTTGTCTCAGATAACCGGTGATTCTATTCCTGAGGTTTCTGATATGAGCAGAGTCGAGTGCATGTTTTGTCGGTCGAATAAGGATATTCCTTATTATCCTAATGTAATTTACGAAATATTTTACAAAGAGACCCCAACCACCCCCTGTTAGGATGGATTCCGAGAAGATGAAATATGTAAATAGAATCCTATCACGATATTTATTGAGCGAGTTTTCTTTGAAGCTCCTTTTTTGCTTCTTGGTAGATCTTTTTGCGAGATTCCTCGGAAAGATCTTTTACAACTGTTTTTTTATTTCTTATGTCCATTTTTAATTTCTCGTACTTTTCCTCTTCGGCTAGGATAAGCGAGAATTCTACATCGTCTATCTTTCTGTCACGCAAAGCCTTTGAGACAAGGTCGGTAATCGTATTTACTTTAGCCCTAGACAGAGCTATTGTCGTGTCATGGTTGGATATTTTGCTTGACAACTGTTTCATAATACCCGTAGCAACAGCTGAAATAATACCACAGGCTGCCCCAACGCCAGCCAAAGGAACTCCAACAACTATTCCCGGTCCAGTAAGGGAAGTAGCAACGCCAGTGCCTGTTAATGCTACAGACATGGATCCTGAAGTTATCGCAATTTTATGTAGCGTACTCCGGGCTCTGACGTATTTCTTTCTGACGTTTTCGTAATGTTTTGTTTGCCCTTCCAAGTAAGCCAGAATTAAATTCGCTTTATTTAAGCGGAAGTTTTCAGCGTTTAATTCGTTTGAGACCTCTTTGGGAAGTTCAGGATAAAGTGGAGGTGCTGATGGTATAACATCCATTATATATACTAATGTACGACGCTTTTGGGAATGATATTGGATATTGAGGAGCAGCCACATCATGACAACAGGGATTATGCTAACTGGAGGGCCTTCAGGAAGATGTTTCCCGGCGGGTGCTGATGCCAGTAAGTTTGAGCGTAGGCCTGATGGTATTTACCGTTAGAGGCAGAAGAATATACACCAATGCGGAGTTGGAGCCTAAAGAGGTAAAGAAGGCAACCATCAAACATCCCAAGACGGTAGAGCCAAACTTTCCAAAGAATTTATTACCGGCAGCAGAGGATTACCCATTTTACGATAACAAAGGCGGAGCGGATGACTTTGCTAAGATGGTTACCTCAAGAGAAATCCCAGTGGGTCCTACGACTTTTAAGACAAAAGTAAGAGACATCTTTAGAGAAACCCGAATGAAGCACACGTCGGGGAAAGAATCCAGAGAATGGCTATCAGGTCCCAGCATGCGATATTGGCCGCAGCAGTTAAACTTTACTGTCTGGGCTGCTACTAAAGGATGTGATATAGCCGCGGATATGCTCCATATTCCTTTCCTGAGATTTCATGTTGCTTTTACTATTCGCAGAATATTGTATGAGCTAGGCGCGCCACTTCCAGGTGATACTGTCTTTAACCCAAAGGATAACAAATATGACAAAGTCGCATGGGAGCGATTAAGAAATGAGTTTAAGCTTACCAACCCTGACTTTTGCAACAAAGAAGGTGCCGCCCACGGTTTAGGAGAGACTTACACTTATGCTTAGTATGTCGGAGCCAGCATAGAAAGTCCCGGCATGGGATATCCCAGCTCCTACGAATTCTCAGACATGGGGGGCAGCGGAACAAAAGGAAACCTAATTTACTTCATAGAAAGCAAGGAGAAGTATCCATGGGCGCCTTTCTTTGCTGCGAAGGGCATTGGGCTAAAGAATCTAGCAAGGATTAATCGAAGCATCGAAGCCTTTGTTTACTGCGTCCTAGGAGCCCCATCGTAGATGCCAGTGGTGCTTCACAGGAAACGCAACAAGTATTCATTGTCCTCTTTGAAAGCGCTGTTATTGAGAATGAGATCTCTAAGTCAGTTCAAAGGTATCAACTTGCGGTGCAGCAATCAAAGGTTAGACTGGATTATGCCTTGTCGCCCGGTTGTTGGTTAATGCCAAGTAATTTGGTCATCAACGCCGATTCCGTAGTGGGTTACAACAACAAACTTCAACGAGCAACCAAAGACATGAAGTTTGGGGCGAATGACGTGAACTCTGACACTCTTAGGAACATTCCCCATTTCGTAGAGAAGCCAAAGAAGGCACACGTACCCCAAGAAAAACCGCCTGTAGAGAAACCATCAAAAAAGGCTCACGTTGTGATACCTGAGGAATATGACCATAACTTACTTAAGGCCGGCTTAACAGCTGCAAGCATTGGTCTGAGTTATTATATATGGCGATGAACAACCCCTACGTAGCTGGAGTAGATTGTGTTTATACGACTTACACAGGCGAGAAAAAATACACCCAGGCATCTTGGGTTGATGTTACTGGGATGTCCGTGGATTTGAACTACTCAGGAAAGAAGTTAATCCTCTGTAGTATTTGTATTAATACGGATAGTCACGCCAACGTCGGCTTCCGGTTTCTAGATGAGAATGGAGTATTACAGCCCATGCGCACGAAAACGAACAACAGGGAGCCCGCACATTTTTCCGTAGAGCCCACCCCTCGAAGCGACGAAAACCTAGCCGTTTGGACTTTCCACATGGTTTCCGATTGCCATGGGAAAGTAAATCTGCAAATACGCGTAGATCATACTGGTGTAGCAACGGTAAATAGCATACACGATCAAAGAGATGCTGTCTATAATCACGCAACCATTAGCACTTTAACGGTAATAAGTATTTAGAAGGGAATTTATTCCCTGAAATATATGAATCCACATGTAAAGGAAGATTGGTTTCTTCATGATTTAGAGGAGAGAAAGTATGTAAATGATAATTGGTACGACACCGGATTGTGGGTGAGGGTTGGGGGCTTAGGGGTGATAATATGCACTATTACCATTAACACGGGGTGGAGTTGTAATGTCGGCTTTAGGATCCTAGACGAGACCGATACCCCATTGCCGCCTTATAGGATAAGAGGTAATAGGCATTCAGTCCATTTCTCATGTGAGCCCAATCCATTTAGTGGAGAAGATCTAACACCAGCGACTTTTCACATGATAGCTAATTGTCAATATGCGAAGTTACAGATTCGCCCCAGTGATAAGTTTAAGTCGGGTGCCGGTGCCGGTAATCCCGGCATCGTTCGGATAAATGGTAAGTTTGAAACGGCCGTAGACGCTGCTTGGTGTTATAAGGCTATTAGTACTATGACTGTCTTACCTTTGGTACCAAATTATCAAGGCGGTGCGAATACTATTTTTACTTATCCCAAGTTGAGGACGCCTCGAATGTCCGATGACGATAAGCCCCCAGTAATACATAAGGATAAGGTTACACCTTCATCTTCTTCAGGAGTACCACCCCAATAGCGACAACTAAGATCCAAATGTTATTCCCAACGAACTTTAATAGTTCTCCGCCGGCCCTAAGTGCCAAACCAATTATAGAACCCAGCAGCCCTGGTAAAGCGGCTGCCATCTTTTTTCCCAAGTCCGTTAGGCCTTTACCTACTGCCTTTACACCTGCGCCCGTAGCCTTAAGGGAGCGAAGGATCACACCTACTACGCTTGAAATGGCGACCGCAAATGCCAGCGGAACACCATATTTCACCAGGGCTCTTTTTATTTTTTCCTTGGTGGTAAGTCCCAACTCCCTTTCAAGGTTTTCCTTTTGCGCCTGTAATTCCGCAACCCTAACCTCAAGGACTTCTACTTCCCTTTGGGCTGCCTCCCTTTCCTCTTCGGGGCGAGTCTGGTCGTTCATTACCTCCTGCTGTTGTTCTATTTGTCTTTCCAAGTCTTTAATGGCCTGATCTTTTTGCCGGATTTGCTCTTCTTTAGTATTGATTTCAGCAACCAACTGCCGTCGTTCCTCCAAAGAGCCGTCTATGGTAACATGTAAGTTTTTGGCTTCTTCCTTGCTTATGCCCAGCTCTTCTCTAGCCAGATTGAATGCCGTTTGGGCTTGGTCCCTATCGCGTAGGGCATTGTCTCTTTGTTCTCTAATTTGTACTATTAGCTGATTTTTGTCGTCAAGTTCTCTCTTTGAGCATCAAGGAGTAGTTGGTTCTGTCTCATGTAATCTGCTTCCCTTTCTTCCAACGTTTTTTGCAGGTCCTCGACGTGTTTTTCTAACGCAGTCTTTGTGTTTAACGTCTCCAGCCGGTCTAATAGGCTTCTGGAAGCTTGCTGGAAGCCTTTTAATCTCGCCACGTCACCCCTAACTTCACTATTCTCATCAAACAGTAATGATGAAAAGGTAAATTATACACCGTGAAAAGATGAAAAAACTTACTGACGTTTCGGACGCTAGTCCTTCGTCGGAGTAAAAGAGAAAGAAGTGGTAGAAAGGAGTGTATATATGATAGAATAAGACAAAAGAAACCAATGAGAGCAAGGTAGGCAAGGAAACAAAAACAAACAATCAAAAGACAAAAGGAAAGGTTAGTTGAAAATAAAGCGTTCATTAATCCCGTTGGGACTAAGAGTGCCCAATAGGTGAATAAGCCGCATTTCTTTGGTCTTGCGACAATCATTGTTGCCGTTAAGCAGAGAAAGACCGAAAACAATGAAGTCAGAAAGAGAATGGTTAGTTAGATTAAAATGGCGGGAAACTGGTTCCTCTAAACTCGTCCCTCTAATGACCGCATTCCTTTCACTCTTACGTATCATCCTATTAACATTTCCATTAAGCCCATTGTTAACCGCAACTTTTCTCTGCTTGACTCTGATACCCGCACTTCTGCTATTTTCAACAACCGCCCTCTCTTTTCCTATAAACGTGATCGTAATCTCCGTTCTTTCTTGGTCAAGGGAGTTCTTCCCTCTAACAAAGAACCTGGTACTTTTCGCTGTTCTCGTAAACGTTGTTATACTTGTCCTCACATAGCCTCTCACACTTCTGTTGTCGGTCCCAAATCTACTGTTAAAATCACTGACCATTTTGTTTGTACCACTTCTAATGTTGTATATTGTATTAAATGTACCCGCTGTAATCTTTTATATGTGGGTGAGACTGGCCGCCGTCTTGGTGATCGCATTTGCAATCATCTTTATGATATTCGCAATAATGATCCTACCAAACCAGTTTCCCGCCATTTTAATCTAACTAACCATTCTCTTTCTGACTTCATTGTTTTCGGTCTTTCTCTGCTTAACGGCAACAATGATTGTCGCAAGACCAAAGAAATGCGGCTTATTCACCTATTGGGCACTCTTAGTCCCAACGGGATTAATGAACGCTTTATTTTCAACTAACCTTTCCTTTTGTCTTTTGATTGTTTGTTTTTGTTTCCTTGCCTACCTTGCTCTCATTGGTTTCTTTTGTCTTATTCTATCATATATACACTCCTTTCTACCACTTCTTTCTCTTTTACTCCGACGAAGGACTAGCGTCCGAAACGTCAGTAAGTTTTTTCATCTTTTCACGGTGTATAATTTACCTTTTCATCATTACTGTTTCATTAGAAACACCGACGCAGCTCACACTAGTTTTAGCTAGTTATACCTTTTTATTCTCATCAAAGAGGGCCTGTGGTTTGGTCCAGCGGTTTTTGTCAGGAAATCTCAGGTCTTGAACGCTTATGAGGACTTTGTTTCCGCGTTCTGTTAGCTTTATTTCGTCGGTCTCAAAGCGGGAATAGCGCTGCCTTAGCTCTTGCGTTGCCCACTCTACGGTTTCTTGTTCGGGTTCCTCATTTATGTTTTGAAGTTCCAAGTACTCAGGAACGGGGCCGCGGTTTTTTGATTGCCACATGCGATTTAAGGCTGCCTTAAAGCTTCTCCACCTACTGCCATACTTGCTTCCAAAGGCCATGTCGTAAAGCAAAGGCTTTGCCTCCGCGTTTTTAGTCCATTCATCAAATTCTTCATCATTAATATCAACTTGACCTTCTTCGGTAAAGGGGTCAAAGTCTTCGACTTCCATTATATATGATAAGCTCGAAGTTAAATCCCAACGTATTACCTAAGCAGGTTGGCGGACTAAAGGCAGAACGCACCTTTCACAGGGTTACCTTTACACGTTCTAGCGCCAAACCAGGAGAAACCCTGTACGTAGGCGTACCCCGTCTAACGGATAACTTAGTGCGGAACCCGTGCGCGTACCGCAGGAGCCCCCTAAGAGAAGTAAGATACCCGAAATGGAATAGCAAGGTCATTCCATTTGGTATAACCTTCTCGCTTTGTAATATAATGTCTACCGCATTGAAAACTGTTGAAGAGGCAGCTATCATTACTTCCATCGTTGCGGGTATTGGTTGGGTAGGTAAGAAAGTGCTCAAAGAAGACTTTACTGAAGACCCAAGCAAGAGCTTCGCTGGCTTTGCTAAAATGACCGCCGCTGTAACTGGAGCCGTATTGTTGAAGGACTACTTAGAGAAGGAGAAGTACCTGCCCAAAATCTAGAAGGGAACTTGTTCACTGATAAATATAAATGGTCAGCGTGGTTGCAGTCGGAGTTATTGCAGCGTTAGCATTCACTGGAGCTAATTATGGCGGTCAGTATTTGGATAGATTAGTCAGAGGCGATCACAGTGGTGCTGCTGAGAGAAAAAGGCATGATTTGGCGCTGGAGAAATATCAAAGGGACGTTGCAGCTTGGAATGAAAAAAGACAAGCTTACAGGGATTGGTTGGACAAGAACTACCAAGACAAAATGCAGGCGGATAAAAACTTCGAAAATACGGACTAAGCCTTTAAACTTTATGCACAGACGCACCCCGCGGCATTAACGGGGTTGAAATGGCCTCAGTTTAAGAATTACTACCAGCCTTCTAAGAAACAAAAAGACAATGAGCTGGTATTCGTAGGAGTTGCAGGGCTGGCAGGAGGCGCCGCTTTGGCGTATTTAGTTTGAGCGCGGCTCAAACACTAGTGACGCGAAGTATGAGCGTCTAATATATAATGATCGTCTTTTTGGAAAGCGACAAAAATAACTTTACCACTTATTTGAATCCCCCCATCAAAGCACATACGGTTCGGTTGGTCAGTTGCTCTTTGTACAATTCTTGGCACAACTTGGTCAATGGCATGGTCACCGTGCATAAGGGAGGATCTACCTATCAAGGTGAAATGCTCCCAGATGGACATTACACCCCTATAACGCTAGCTAAGGAGCTAGCTAAACGCGGTTATACTCTCACCACAGGATTGCCGCATGAAATGACCCTCAAACATAATATGTCAAACTTTTCAGTAACTTTTGGAAAGTCTGACCCATTGGGATCTCTATTAAATGCCTCAGGCAAAACGATTACCAACACAGCAGTTCCCGTAAGTTGGAAAGTCGCATCTTCTTACGAAGTCTATTGCGATTTGGTCCACAGTTACAGCAACGAAAAAAAGTCTTCTCTTATGTCTAAGTTTTCACCCAAAGGTAATCCATTTGACCTGGTAGAATACACTCCCATTTCTTTAAACTATGATCTCTCTTGTAATTTGGTAGAAAGCATAAACATCACCATTAAAGTGGACGGAAAGACGGTGGACTTCAACGGACGCAAGATCAATCTTGTTTTAGAATTCATATAATGGGTCGAACTGAGGACAAACTTAAGAGGATTTACTACGGGCCTGAGGGCTATTGGAGAGGAGTGGCGGCTATCAAAAAACTCACAACCGCAGCCAGGGTATCCGAAGAAACGGCTAAGAACTGGTTAAAGAAACAAACACTCTGGCAGGTTTATCTTCCCGTGCCCAAGTACATTCCCAGACCCAGCTTTATCGTAAATACCCCTAATGAAGTTCATCAGGCAGATTTGCTTTTCTTACCGCACGACACGGTGAGAAGAAAGACCTATAGATACGCTTTGACCGTGGTTGATATCGCAAGCAGATACAAGGACGCCGAACCCATAACCAGCAAGGATTCTGGGGAAGTCGCAGAAGCCCTAGGTAAGATTAATAAGCGCGTTTTGAAATGGCCTAAGCTGCTGCAAGTAGATGCGGGGACAGAGTTCATGGGCGTGGTTACCAAGACCCTGAAAGACCACAGCACTAAAATAAGAAGAGCCGAAGCAGAGTACCACAGGGGTCAGAGCATCGTCGAAAGATTCAATAAAACCCTGGCAGAGCGTCTCTTTGGATACCAGTATTGGAAAGAGTTGGAAGATCCCTCCAAACGCAACAAGGAATGGACTCAGCGGCTCCCCCGGGTCGTCGCGGCCTTGAACAACGAGGCGGCCAGGGCTACGGGAATGAAACCCAAGGATGCCATAAAAAAGAAACACGTGGAACACAAGTCCTACGTTAGAAGTTCGAGGGCGGTCTTCCCCCATGAAAAGAAATTAGGTAATGTCAAGGTCCGATATGTCTACGGACCGGGCGAATTAGAAGGAGGATCCAAAAGAGCTACGGATCCTAATTGGTCTTTGGAAACTTACCAGATCCGAAGCGTAATAGCTAAGAAGGGTCAGCCCATCTTGTATTATCTTCACGATGGTCCCACGCGCGGGTTCGTCAAGGAAGAACTGCTTATTGTGTGATGTCCAAATGCTTTCGTGTGCACTCCGTCATCACACATCCATCGCTTACCGTCAAATGCAGACAGTGACACCTTCTCCTGCGTGACGTTATGTATCTGATGGTGAAAAGACCGCAGGGAGTTCATGTGGTGCTTTTGAGGAGTTTAGCTCCTTAGCACGTCAAGGTACGATTGGTGGGTAAGTTGTTTCTTTAACACGTACTTTTTTACGCCTTTTGCTTTCTTATCCGCACCATCCTCCTTAAGTACACTATACATCTTTGGTTTTAGCCCTACATATTCCACGATGGGCTTGCCGGACATTTCATCCTTCATCTTCCCGATTACTTTCTTGTTTTTAGCAGAGTAAAGTGGATGTTCGCGGGGGTAACCCGAAGTATCGTATTCGTCAAGATCTTTGAGGTAGTCCGCGTAAATGTCGGGGGTTTCTATTTCCATTATTAGGGAGTCGGTGTCTGTGTAAAGCAGGCGGCATTTATCACCGTATTTTGGTTTGAGTTTGTCATAGTAAAACTCATACATCAGCAGCTTCGAGAGTTCCAGCACGGTAAACCCGGTGTAAACAGGTTTGTTTAAGAAGAGGTTGGCTTTTTTCATGTGTATTACGAAGAAGTTCAGCATGTCCACGCAACGTACGAACCCTGGTTGTGAAACATATCTTTCAGCTTCCTCGCGGGTGTTAGCAATACGTATGCTTACCCGCTTGCGGATGTTTTCCATCGTCTTCCCAAATACGCTGTTATTCATTAATTTGAATAGATTTTTCTCAAAGTCGTTTTTAGCAGCAGTGCGCTTTTGTGTATTAAAGTCGATGTAGGGCTGCATCCATGGTTCCTGGCGAAACTCCAAAGCGCGATGGATCTTCGTTACGCGCATTCCGTGTCGCACGTAGAATTGCAGGTTGCGGTAATGCACTACATACTTCTTTTTGGGCATTAGGTTTAGGGTCAACTTCCTGTAGGGTTTGTAATTTGGGCACAACTTCTTTTGAAGCGGGGATAACTGCTCAAATGATATTTCAGTTGCTTCTGGGGCAAGCGGGTAATCGTCGTGAAGGGGGTGAAGCTCAGGTGGGTAGTCCAGGTCGACTTCTAGGATAAATCCTTTCCGACTGTCGGGTCTTATCCGCATGTAGTACTCTGGTTCACGCGGCTCCGCCCACTCAAACTCCCGCACGGGAAGATGCTGTGACATTGCCCAGCCGTAAAGGTTGTTAGCGTCCAGGTAAGAAATGTAGGTGTTGGGCTTTTCGGGGTCGTACCCCTCCACATGGGGATTGTTGGCGCGCGCATAACGGCGGCTGGGTCCGCAAACACCTCCACGAATTCCGTCTTCCATGAATCTATACATTTCGTAGTCGGTTAGGAGATCTAGTTGGGCGTCTGTCTTCTTCAGCAGGGCACTCCAAGAAAGCCCGGGAGCTGTGTAGAAGTTCGATGGATCTAACCCGTAGTAATACATGGACATCTTTCGAAAACTTTGAAATACATCCGCGAGGAGGACGACGTCGGATAAGAGATAGACGTCGTGGTAATCACCCAGGTTGCGGCAATTGCGCTTTTCCCACACCTCCTGCGCGTAGGCATACTCAGCGTTGGATATTCCCGACTCAATCAAACTGCTGTAGAAAGCCTCTTTGGGTGGTAATTGCTCCTCCTCGAACCGTTGCCAAGAATCCATGTATTCTTATGGATACACTCCTTTTCTCTCGTACTCTTCGTACTCGTCGGAAATGGGTGAATCCTCATTATATTTTGTTAGGTTGGCTAATGAATCCGCCATTAATTGCTGGGAGTCAAGGAACTTTAGCTTGCCAATAGTTACGGACATATACCGTTCTTTGTTGTTTGGTATACACTTTACGTCATGACCCTCTACTCCCTGAAGAAGCAGGTGGGAATCGTATCCTCGGAGGTTGTGAAAGAACACAGGAATCTCCATGTTGGGGTCTATTCGGTGCCTACACTTCCAGTGCGCTGCACCTTTGTATTTGCCGGTAATCTCACAGCAATCCATTACTTTATCCGTGTAGAAGTCTTCCTCCAGGGGTTCACCGCAGTGAAAGCAGTGTGTGGAAGGCTTGCCGGGCTTCTCCCCGTTTTTCGCATATCGACCGCAGGTAAGATGTGCTTCCCCTAAGTAAGCCCCATCTTTATCCCAGGCTTTCTTTGTTCTGCGCCCGTACTTTAGCAACCCTAAGTTGCAAACGTGACACTCTTGCGCTGCGTGGTATGCTTCCAGGTCTTCTTTGGATACTTTAGCTTTCTTTTTAGTAGCTAAGCGGCGGCGAATTTCCTCTTCCTCTTCCTCTAAGGCGTCAAGAAACGTCCTTGCGGCGTTGGGCCCCCGGTAAGTCACGGGTTCGTCAAATTCTCCGTTACATCTAACTACCACGTATCCATATGAACAAATCTCATGCAATGCTGTCTTCTGGGTATTACCAGCTTCCTCGTACTCGGGAGTAAGCAAAGACTCAAAGTCCGCGTAAATCACGTAAGGTACTTCGTTTTGACGTTTGTGGTCGTTGTATCGTAAGTCCTTGTTCTCTGGTAATTGAATTCTCTGCGCGGGTTCTTCAACTCCTCGGCAAATTTGGTCGTGCCTCTTTAAGGCTTTCAGGTCTTTAAACGGTAATAGGCAAGCATCACAATAATACCTTTTGTGCCCGTCTTTACTGTGCGTTGCAAATAAGCGACTTAGAGATTTTACCCATGAGTAATGCTCTCCGTGGTAAAAGAGGTGTATGCGCTCTCCATCGTTGTTCGAGATATGTAGTGGTACTATAGTCTTTTCTCTAACACCGTAAACGTTTATCGCTAGGTCATTTCTTTCTTCGAAGTCGGGTATAGCACGCAATTCCATTGGGAAGACTACATTTGACCAATCTAAGTCGTCACTTGGGTATTTCGATGTTCTAAAGGCGTTTTCTTTCACTGGATATAGCGCAGACCTCACAGCCCAATTAAAGCATTCATTATCTTTATTACGTACGCTAATTATTGCTTTTTTACGTTCTATGAAAGTCGGTAATGGCACGTAGGATCCTCCTCGAATTGGCACGTAACGAGCAATGCTAATCGTAGCACCTTCTATCGCTGTCACGGTCCAACCCGAGCCTTCCCTGGTGTACTTTGCTAGCGACTCTAATAACGGATCTACTTGTGAGGGTAATCTTTCTTCTAAATACATAGATTCTAAAACTGTCAATGTCTTGGTGCGTAACCAAACCGTGGCCTCTGTGTTATCTTTCATCAAGTTAACCTTCACAACAACGGAAACTTTCACAGCACCCAACTCTTCCATCCCCCTTTCTACTACTCTTTGTATCCTCCTCATGTTCGTTTCCCAATATCTTCGTAAGTCTAATATAGAGCCTCCGGGAAGCGTGTGCGTTGTGAAATTGTATTGCGAGTCCATTGTCTATATATAAGGAATATTTTTTGAAAGGCAACACGGAAAATACCTGGGAAACCATATCTTACCCCACTAACACCCGCAACATAAGGTGCGGTAACTCCCTGGTTGGGAAATTTGGGACACATAGTAATCACTGCATCTTTTGAATTTAGTTACTAGGTAAATCCAAATGACTCAAGGAACCCTCGGGTTTGGTGGGGTGAATCAGAACTGGTATGCCCTATACTATTCACTTTGTACGTTTCTGGTTAAAGTTTCACCGTGTTTGATACAGGTCCCGTAAGGGTTTCGGTCTACAACAATAACGAAGACTGAAATCTTAAAATGAAATTTGGTTTTTTCGCTTTTTTAAACTTTTAAGAAAAAAAGAGCGGACTCTACCTGAACCTGAACCTGTTTAAGCCACCTGTTCACGTAAACGATACCACGACAGAATATATGGAAAATTAATTTACTTCTTATTTTCTTTCTTCCTTGACTTTTATACTTTACTTTGAATTTCTTTTTTTCTTTTTTTCGTTTCGGATCAGTATTTCTTGTATCATTCGTTTTTCTATTCGCCATTTTTCTTTTCAGTCTTACCTTTTAATTAACTTTTTCTGGGTAAATTTTTTTCCACGTACGTCGGTACCTTTTAAATTTTTCTCATTTTTTCCTGGCTAAAACACATGTCTGGTAGACAGCATATCAGCACGCATCGCGCTCTTCAAATTTCATACTGGCACGCAACACACAGTTTCAAGTTGTGAAAAGTAATTCAAAATCGAGACTTTACTATAATGCATGTATACGTAGCTATACTCGATTATCAAATTTTCTTCAAACCACTTCTTATAGTCTATTGAGTTTTCTTTAATATTGCTTTTCAATAGTATAGGTTTAAAAAAATTACGAACATTTAAGGTGGTGCATCAGTACCAGTACATTAAGGGTGTCATATTATAAATTATTCGTGTGCCGTATAATACACTCCTATAAATACTACTCAATAACTGTATGTTAAAATGAGACCAGACAACCGTCGAGTGCAGTTCACATCCTTAAAGGTACGTACGGCAGGATATTTTATTGAGTTTTTATTCGTTAATGATAAGAAATGCAACAACCGCGGCAGCTAATTTCTGATCCAGACCTGGAATTTTAGAAAGGAGTTCAAAAATAAACTCCACGCTGAAAAAGGCTGGCGCGCTCGGCTTCATATGGGGTGTTCCAATATCAATGAAAAGCATAATTGGCTTCACACTGACAAGATCACACATAGGGCAGGGGTTCATCCGAACACATGGAACTATCTCTGGATCCCTACTGATAACCAATTTATTTTTGTACCGTATCCATCGCGTGACTGTACAGTCATTTTATTAATTGGGTGAAATATACATAAATAGTTATTATATTAGGAAACTATTTTCAGTGTTACGGCATTTCGTACCGCGTACGGTACTATATTCAGTCAGTATCGTATCGCGTTTCACTACTAATACGAAAACCGGTTAATATGCATTTAATATTAATTATTTTTCATATGCAAGGAAGATAACAATTTGCCACTCAACAAAGTTTTTTTGCCGGAACAACAAGCAATCTCGAGATGAAAACAAGTTGATTAATAAACTCCGCGGAATTTCTTATTCCGAGAAATGTTGGCTTAATGTTAAGGTCGGAGCTTACATCCGCTCGAAAGGATAGTACCTCTCGTAAAAATTTAGTTTTAGTCAACTTTTTTATTTTATTTTATTTATTTATTTATTTTTCTTTTCTGTAAAATGCGATGAAAACGGTTCCGAGTAGGGAGAGCATCGTTATAAATCCAAATTTTGGACCAAAGACGACGAGATGCAGAACTACAATATTACGACTTTATTCAAGTCATAGTCATGTGTGAAAACAAGACTACAGTAATGATATTTACATCAACGAGCTAACAATAACAAAATAACAAAAAAATAATATATTTTTTCGTATGAATTATTTTCCTTTCTGTAATCACTCAGAATTAGTGATATCTTAAAAATGTACAGGAAAAAATATAAATAAATTTCTTTGTTTGACTAAACAAAGGATACGCAAATTATTTCTTTTTTTTAAACGACGTGGCGGTTTTCAAACGAGAGATTGATAAGTATATATTCCATCAACCTTTAAATTTTATCCATAACGCGTCCACACAAATAAGCCACGCTACAGGGAACCCAATTGAGATAAAAATGAAAGGTGGAAAAAAGATTGGCCTGGGAAAAATCGACTTTAATTATTAGTTTATCGAGGTTCAACACTAGCGTTTTCGTACTCAGATCTTCTCAGGGAGGAGCAGCTCTAGGTAAGGCCCCGTCCACACGTATCCGCAATTTTTTGTATCCGCAAATATTTTTTTACGGATACGGGTTGCTTCCACACGTGGACGGATAACTCATAGATCGAACAGGGCTGATCTAAGTCAGCGCACGGCTAACTCACAGATTGAAGCCTGAAACAACCTCTGGGCTGATCTAAGTCAGCGCACGGCTAACTTACAGATTGAACGTACCCTGAAACAACCTCTGAGCTGATCTTTGGCAGGGCAGGGCTAACTCACAGATCAAACCCTGAAACAACCTCTTGGCTGACCTAAGGCAGGGCAGGGCTAGCTTACAGACTGGACCCTGAAACAACCTCTGTGTTGATCTAAGCTAAAGTCATGCAGGGCACGGCTAACTCAAATATAAAACCCTTAATTCTGAAACAACCTCTGTGGGTCAATCTGCCGAATTAAGTCAGGGCTCGGCTAACTCCAGATCAAATTGGAAGCGTTTTTGCCGAAGGCGAAAAACTGAAGAACCCGGAAAAATCCCTCCCAGTTAAGGCAGAGACCAAACAAACTCCACTAATATGTCGTTCCGAGCCGCCCATGCCAGGAATCGAACTTGAGACTCCGAGGTGAGAGGCGACTGCACTATTGCTACGCGGCAGCCTTTATTTTAGCCTTTAACTTATAGAAGGCTATTTTTTATCTCCCATAGTTTTGGACTGTTGAAATGGCGCAACTGGCACTGTTTTTGACAGTGGCTGCTGTCATATTGATTGGAGTCGAAAGCAGCATTCATCAGGACATATTATGGGCCAAACCTCTGTGTAAAATGGACGAGATGATTGACAACATTCGAGACATCGGTACTACTTTACAACGACAGGGTACAAATTTAAACGTTCTTGAAAAGGTTGTTGAAGAATTGAAAGCTTTACCTCGAAAAGCAGAACGGTTCTTACATGCCAACTTCGATCTTCAAGAAAAAAAACAGCAGCTGCATACAAAAGCTAATCACGTACACATCTTTTTCGATTTTTAAACTTGATGACAAATATGCATATTCTTTTGCAAGCTTTTGGGAAGCTCAGCGCAAGTTGCACGTCATGCAAAATATCCAGTCCTCATTAAAAAGCTATTTAAACTCAAGTAAAGATGCATTGCCATACCAATATCACATAGTACTTCCTTTAAGAAAGGTGTGTCTCGATGTCATTAAGACCTCAGGTCAACCGAGAAAACAAGAAACATCTATACGCCGTATCTGTAAAAATGTCAAGTCGTGTGATCATACCACAATAGTTTCTTTGACCCATACCCCTATGTCTGGTCACACTGACTGGAATGAAAAAACGTTGTGCGTAGACAACTATTTCTGCCTGCCTTGGGAAAATACGATGCCATTAATGACCGCCTTCTTCTGGCATAAGCTCATTATTTGGTTTACAATGAGAATGTGTCCTAATAAATGCAGCCAGTTTGATGAGTGTCCAGTAGAATCTTACTACACCGACCTTTTGGAAGAAGCGCATATATTCATTGCTTATGTAGACATCCTGAAAGACCCATGGAAGTCCACATTAAGATCATTTTTTAAAACAGCAGTACAGAAAAAAGCATACTTAAACCTTGACGTGGCTTTAACGTTTGTCCAGATAAACGAACAATATTTCGATACCACTATCCTGGCTTGTTTTGTGCTCAAGGCTACGTCTGCATGTCCTTATGCCGAAGTCTATCAGGCATACCTAACCATCAAAAAATTCAAACAGCACCGAAAACAGTCCCAGATGGTACGTGTAAAGAATCTGCAGTTCCTATCGCAAGATGATCACTCCAAAATGCTTGTAGAGCTCAAACGTCATACGATGCAGTATTTTAAGCTAATTGGCACCATGAGGAAGTTTGATACAAATTTGCAAACTTCTATTCCAGGAATTTCAAAGTATTTCCAGGGCCTTGATGCTTATTATGAGAAAATAGCTGATGCCGATAGAAAGTTCATCCTAGATAAGTTTAAAGATTTCAAAGAGGAGATCGGAAAACTTTTTAAGAACATAAATAAAGATATTACTGATGCTTTTAAGCACATGAAACAACTAAATGTTTCGACTAGAGAGCTAACAGAAAAGTCTACTCGGCTAGCAATCGCTCTCGCGTCAAACGCAAATCCTCTCAAGCTCCTTTTCGATGGCCCTAAAATCGAAACCATCCATCATCTAACAGCAGAAGTTACTAGCATCAATGCGACAACTCAAAAGCCGGGAAAGGAACTGGTTTCAGCTTTAACTGAGCTCAAAAATGATACACGGACTGTGGCCAATGCATTTCTTGGAAGTAAGAGAAAAATTAGCCACACTATTGAAACGGTGATTAACAGTATGAAAGATGGACAGCTAGTGGATGATATTGCCGATGCTGCTGACCAGTTTATAAAAGAGTATGATTCTTTCCAACCGGACAGAGAACTCTCAAGAAACACTTTGGCGAAAAACGATGCTCTTTGGTCAGCATTCAAAAATGTCGTATGTGATGTCTTTGATTCTGCCGGGATTTCTGGTTCATTACACAAACATGATATCGATCTTTTGTGTGGGAGACTAGAAGCGCACTTATCCCAATTTTTCATTCTGCGAGTGGAAATGTTTGACTTCCAGTTTCAATTGATAGACGCTGTTGCTGCTGTGGCTCGTGGAAATATGGCAAAAAGACTTTCTAAGAGCTTCAGCCAAGGGACTGATATTGTCAGTGCCAAGCAACTGATGGTTGGGTTTTTTATGATGCAAAGCAAATTCCAAAGAACGGTATCCCTGTACTGCGACTTCTTGGAATATAGACGATATGGAGAACAAACTGTTGGCGCATGCTCCCAAAGGAATCATGGTCTCTTCGAGACCAAAGATCTTGACGCCTTGATCAATTATAAAGACAAGACAGCCATCATACAAATGGAGAGAGAAGTCTACATCCCCACACGTGCTCAATTTCCAGGGGACACTGGCTTTATTGACATGCCAGCCTTGTCCAAAGGAGCAACAATATCGTTTAGGCTACCATCACAAACTAAATGGCTTTTAGAAAACCGTTGGCTTTTGGAGGGAGAAAAGGCTATTCCTTTTGTAGAAAACTTTGAAATATTCCTACCTTTAAAGCATTACAAAACAGGAGCACAAAGAGAGTTTACTACCACTGTAGTCAGAATTGCCTCCATTGCAAGTAGCCTACTGTCTCCACAAGCAGAGGTGGCGTACATCCTTCCACAAGAAGACAACAAGTTTATGAACGTCTACGAAGAAGGCTACGCAAGCTGCCCGTCAGCAATTGAAAATCCTTACAGTCTTTGCAAGAATCTTCCTAAAATTTGCAGCAAATCTTATTATAGAAAGGAAAGACATAGTCTCCTTCCTACCATCCTTTCTACTTGGAGTCTGAGTGTCAGAGTTCAACAAGGCTGGCGAATGTTACAGTGGGAAGCACCATCTCCCGCAACAACGCTGCTAATAAGAGGGAAAGTTAGGCTGCGACTGAATTTACAGCAGGTTATGCCAGACAAGAAGAATTCGATTGCCCCGTGTGCTTCAGTACTTGGCTGTTGCTCTGGGAATCGTTACAGAATCTCGATCTACAATAATACCTGTGTCCCTTGTCCAACTAATTCAATATCAGTTCATCATGGATTGTACTGCCAAAACAACTGATAACACCGTCGAATGAAATGGTCATAGCTTTGGTTATAAACAAATATATTTTTAATGCTTTCCATGCTTGATTAAGCAAGTCAATAACATAACTATATTATTGATTAGTATAAGATAAATCATTGATTGTATTAGCCTTTAAAAAAACTTTAACTGAAATGTCTTCCTGACAAAAAAGCTTTACTGTTGTAAAACTGAGTTCTTATAACAACAATAACAAAAATAACACTGAGTGATAATCATATTAATTAATCCATTTTAAATCATCAATAAAACATATTTCAACGGTTAATTAACCGATTGAGAATCATGAAGCACTCTTCAATTTATAAAATATATGGTGCAGTGATAACCAGAGTTGGTTCTAGCCAGAAATGGCCTTCAACCCAGGTCTTAACATACTTTAGTCCGTAAATATCAACATGTGAGTTGAGTGATGGTTCAGTTATAAAATGTAGTGGTAGTGTTGGACACCAGGGAAAAACGTTTGCGCATGCGTGTACTTCAGCACGTTTTCTAAGGATTTTGAAGAGTTCGAGTGAGAAAATAAATGTTTGTTTTCTCCAAGTAAACAAAAAATAAATCGCGAGTATACTTTTGTCAGACCAAGATACTGTATTAACAAACTTCTCCTCATTTCCCCAGTCCCAATCCCCTTCCTTCCCTTCCCTTTGGGCCGCTACGCAGGTTAGAGCATGCGCAGACGCTTTTCACTCGTGTTGTAGTGATGCGTCTGGGAGGGAACTTCACGGAAGAGCCCCACACGACAGGGTTGTAAGATAAAAGTTTTTTTAATGCTGAAGTGTAAACAAAAAAAGTAGACACCCTTTCTATTTAAAAAAGAATGCTATTTGCTTGAATTATTAATAAAAATCTTTATAGAAAATAAAAAAATAAAAAAAGATGCAAGAAAAATCTAAGGCCGAGTGAAAAGAACAAAAAGAAAAAAATGAGTACGTCTCTTAATACGATGGGAATCGAACCCACGTCTAGGAACTTTAAGTAGATAATTAATTGCTAAATGCAGAAGAAAAAAATATATAGTGCCTTAATTCATGCCATATCCCCGAGACATCCGCTGGGGCGTCGTATGGACCTCGGACCTGACGGCAGGGGAGAGACTAGCCGGCCCCCAGACCATACCTACAGCTAATCCCTTGCACAACCTGCCACGCACTGGCATGTTGATTTGAAATGGAAGAATAATCTAGTCTATCCTTGCCAGTGGATTGTTTTCTTTCTTGTTATGCTAATGTCCTGAAATCGTGGCCGAGTGAAACACAATGAGTCATGAACGTTTAAGGGAAATTGCCACTTAGATGGGTGACCTGATGAAATTTATATTTGCCAATAATTCTTCTTTTGATTTTCTTCAGTTATCATCGAATAGATAATTAAAATAGACATTATACTGAATGGTTTTTTTTCTGCTTTTTCTTTTCACACTTTTATAATCTGTGTAGCCGTCGTCCCTGTCTACCCAAAAGTTTGAAAAGTCTCTGAGCAACCAGATTTAGTTCCGTTTTGTTTCTGACTGTCCTTGATGATTTTTTGGCGTTGTCATTTGTCATTGCTTTCATTGCGAGGTAAAAGATTGGAAGTGGCGATGGAACTCAACTGAACTAAAAAAAAGGATCAATTGGCCAAGGCAGGTGAGGCGCTATGATAAAAAACAAAGCAATACCAGCAGAACATATTTTTTTCAAATCAAATGAATATAACAAGGCAAGCTAAGACTCTTTTAACGTTTTTTACTTTTAGTAATTTAGATTATTAGTAAGAGAGAGAAAATAAAGAAAATATTGGAAAATTGACTCGTGACTTTTGGACTTCCGCTCAAAATATCTTCGGGGGGTCCTAGCCCTTAACAAAGCGGCTTTACCTCTTACGAAAAAAATATCGAGCATGGCTGAAATAATGTCTCTAAAAAAATCTATATGATTGGCGAAATTTTTATTTTTATTTCATTCTTCGTTATACCAATACTTAAGAAAGAGGTATGTGTCATTTCTTTAGTTTTTTGGGGTGTTTTAGAGGTGGAAAATCGAGGATGAAGAGAGCAGGCCATTGAATCGTGGCTGTCGATCGGCGTCTACGTCCGGGGCTTTCTACATTCGGGGCTTTGGTTCATTCACCAAGACTCAAGTTCCCGTACGTAGAGCTCGAAATTCGAATTTGTTTTTGTTTTTAGGACAGGAAGTGGATAACTCACATTGCCAGGACAATGATCTAAGGACTAATAATGGACTCAACTAAGGAAAACTGCGAGGAATCTGAGATCGCAATCGAAAGTATACCTGGGGAAGGTCCTTGTACGGTTGATACGAAAGAGATCGAGCCAGACCAGGAAGAGGTCGAAAACGATTTGGAATTTGATTCAGAATTTTCACAAGAACATGTTAGTTCACTGTCCGATCTAGGTAAGCTTATGCATACTTATTTCAGCAGTCAAGTTATTTTTCGAATATTATATTTGATATATTTATATTTACAAGTAAGCTTATATTTATACCACTATGAAGTAAAGGATATACTAAGGATTTTTTTAAAGTTCCATGCGTTTGAGCTAGGGTTTTAATTATTTTCAATCCTCGTAAAATATTTACAAAAATATATACGATCTATATAATATTATTCTCTGAACACCTTATTTTATTTCTAAGTAGTTAAATTTTCCATTTTTATATTGCTGCTATTCATACCTAGAATCGTAGAAATTTTTTATAGGAGACTAACACTGAATGCTCTTGATATACTCAGAAGAAAACATGATATATTAATTTTCTTAGGTGTAGATGGTGGTGGTGGTGTTAAGCGAAAACATGAAGAAATAATGCATATTGAAGGATCTGAAGCTAAGAGTGCTCACATTGAAGAGCAAAGAAGTGAAGGATACAATGCTGTTCAAGATCTGGTAATAAAAACATTGTCCAATTAATAATAATAATAATAATAATAATAATAATAATAATAATAATAATATAGTTTCTTCAAACTGCAAAAATTGTTGTTGTTGTTGTTTTGAGAAAATGAAATCTGAAAATAATTCTGAGAATGAAAAAAACATGGTGGTTGCATATATTATTGTCTCTATAAACCTATCACACTATGGAATTATCAAGTTGTATGTGGGATTTTATATGCCTAAAGCTTGTTTTACAGTTCGGATAAAACATTTGAGAGAAGAAATGTGATCACAGTGTACTCGTAACACTTGTTCAAGTTCTTGGATTGATATTGTATACGAAGCTGCACCATTCAAATCATCTAGGGAGGGGAGGGACTGGAACTTATCTGGAGCTGGACTGGAGCTTTCCCTAAATATATAATGCAGAATCTTGTTATGGAATACAAAAAAGACTTATACAAAAATGTTTTTACTTCCTAAATATGCACTTTCTTGCTAAAAAAGATAACTGGATCTATCTGTACCTGTAGAAAAAATATGAAGTTCATGGTACCTGACTCTTTTCTAATTTCTCTAATACAGGAAGATTCATCAAATTCACTGGAATCATCAGCCTTAACCCAGGAGCAAGTTATATCATCTATATCTCAAACATGTCAAGTTGATCCTCTCAGCATCTCTCAAAGTCTGTCTTCGGTTGCTGGACAGATGAGCCATGAACCGACACTCCTACCCAATTCGTCTCTGGTTGAGAGTCGAGAAGACGGTGTTAATCAAGCTTGGTTTACTACTAAAGAAGACAAGGACAGCTTACAGGGAAAAGGTAAAGTTCATTGACAGTACTTAAACATGTTTTTTTAGCATGCACTCTCCAATAAGATGGGATCCCTGTGGTATAATATATAATCTATTCGAGCCTCCCTCCTCTTGTTCAGTTTTTCGGTTCCTTGACAACCACAGTTACTCCACTTCAGAGAAGTGAAAACAGCCTATGTCACATCCGGAATTTTCCCGGAATTTTCTTTGTAAATACCAATGGTATTTATAGTCGGAAAAGTGTTGGAAAAGTGCTGTAGTGTGGTTTGAATAACTTTCCCAAAGTCTATGGAACTATGTACAACAGAGATGGAGAAGATACCATAAATTCAATACATTTTTTTATCCTCGTAGGACATTTTGTTTTGTTTGTTTGTTGTTGTTGATTTTGTTGTTGTTTTTTCGTTTTTGTTTTCTTTTTTTCATAGTTCTTTTTAATAAATTCCACAATACTTTCTATTTCGAGTGCGACGTCAAGTTTTTTTTTTCCGCGTCAAATTTATTCTGACGTCAAACGCGGAATATAAGGCATTGTGGTATGAATTTTGTTGGATTGTGTTACGGTAACCATTTAGTTCGGACATTGTTCTCGGATTTCCGTACAAATGTACTGACTTTAAATAAACTATTTACCTGGTTTGCTTAGTTAATAGTAAATACAAGTAAAATATCATTTTTCTATCTTGATTGAAGCTTTTCTTACTGCTGTTAAGATAGCTAGCTAAAGAAATCTACCTAAATTTTCTCTTTAAACTCAGTGAATTTGTATGGGAATCCGAGAACGATGTCCGAACTTTTTGATGACCGTAACACAATCCAAAAAAGTGTTTACGACGTGACGGCTATCGCCGAAAAGGTGAATTCATTGAAACGGTATATTGATTCTTGTGTGGTACCTAAATTTAGGTGCGTATATTCATACTCACATTCATTACATATCGGTTTTTAAAAAGTCCTTAAAAAGGGCGTTATGCATGAGTGCAATCCTCATCAAGGACGCCACATGTGAGCTACGTTTGTGAGTTTCATTACAAATCGATGCTTTACGACAAATTGCAGGTTTTGGTGCTTTCTTAGGTTATGATGTACAACATGGTGCATCGATGATCCGTATTAGTGCAGTTTATTTGCGTGACTTATTCCTATAAAAGTACTCGTTAAGTACATCATTGACGTAAGCCGAACGGTATTGTTGATCGATGACAAGCTAAGGAAAAAGCAGTAAATAAATAACAAAGCTTTTCCAAAACATTAGGAAATTTTTCTCTTCCTTACTACAGTTGCATGTGACAAAATTTTCATTTATTTATTTATTTATCTTTTTAACCTTTAAGGTCTTGATAAAACATGTACATGTATGTTCGTGATAATTGCGTAATAACGCAATCCTATTGTTGTTTGTTAGTTTTCTATTATATTAATATTCAGTTGGAGACGGATTCGCCATCTTGCTTAACATGTCGAGTTACGTTTCCTTTGCCATTCGTCGCTTTAATCGCCCATTTTACCTCGAGAATCGTTTTGTTACCTCGTTTTTACATATTCGAAACTCAAGCACAGTTGAAGCTTCGTCCCAGTTCTTAACAAGAATGAAAATCCTGTCAAGAATTTCGAAGACATACCAACTCCTCCAAGAGTTCCAATTTTTGGAACCATGTTGAATCTTATGTTTAAAAAAGGCAGACGACCCTTAGCTAAGTACATTCTCGATATGCAATTCGAAGGAGTGAAAGAATATGGAAAAATATCAAAGTTCCACGTTCCTGGGTTTACGACTCCTATTGTTCAACTCGCCGACCCAAATGAAGCACACAAGCTTTTCCAACTGGAAACAAAGTACCCAAGACGTATAGAAATGCCGGTTGTTAGCAACTTCTTAGAAGGTGAAAAGAAAACTAAAGGAGTGTTCTTTGCTGATGGCCATGAATGGTATCGACACAGGAGTGTGATAAGTAAGAAAATACTAAGACCAAAAGAATTGGTCTCCTATTCACCCATGTTTAACGATGTCGTGTCAGACTTCATGGTGAGATTCGAGAAGGTCAAGGAGGAAAATGTCGGCACTGAATTTGAGAACGAGATAAAGAATCTCAACAAGGAACTTTTTAAATGGTCTTTCGAGTCTGTGTGTTATTTTCTCTTTGAGAAGAGGTTGGGTTGCCTTGCAGACGAGACAAATGAAAATGCACAGAACCTCATCCAGGCTGTCCATGGCTTTCTTACTTCTGTTTTCCCGGTCAGCCTTTTACCAGCTTCATTATATAAATACTTCAAGACGAAATCTTATAAACGTTTTATAGGATCTTTTGAAAATATGTACAAGTATGCAGAAATCTTTATTGATGAGAAAATAAGAGATCTGAGGCAAGAAGGCAAGTTTACTGAAGAAAATCCTACAGGAAATTTGGAAGATCAAGGTGCTGGCTTTTTTGAGTTCTTGATCGCAAACGGAAAGCTCTCCAGAGAAGATATAACTGCAAGTGTTATAGACCTGATGTTTGCAGGAATTGAGACAACGTCAAATACCATTCTGTGGGCTTTGTACATTCTTGGTAAGAACCTTGAGAAGCAAGAGGTTTTGTACCAAGAAATAACGTCTGTGCTGCAACCCGGGGAGCTCCCATCTGTGAACACCTTGGCCAGAATGCCGTACGTCAAGGCGTGTATCAAGGAAACTCTACGATTGTACCCGGTACTTCCAACTCTGGTGCGAGTGTCGCAAGAAGACCAGGTGTTGATGGGATACCACGTCCCAGCTGGAACCCACGTTAATGCTCTTTTCTACTACATGAGCCGTGATGAGAATTCTTTTAAAAATGCAACCAAATTCATCCCTGAAAGATGGTTAAGAGACTCTGATAATCACACTCCTGGAGTTCCCCAGGCATTCGCTTCATTGCCTTTTGGTTTTGGTAAGCGAATGTGCGTAGGAAGACGGATTGCAGAACTGGAGATGCACCTTTTGTTGACTAGGATAGTACGAGATTACCAGGTGTTGTATCCTCATGCTGATGATGTTGAACCTGAAGCTCAAGGCGCCATTGTCCCTGATCGCCCAGTGAGAGTCAAATTTATCAAGAGGAACACTTAGAATACGAGCTCATGAAGAAATATAAAATACTTCGGTCTGTTATGTAATTTTAACAAAGCTCCTTTCACACTCATTATGCCGCACCCATTAGTCGTGCATAAAAGGGTTTAAGAAAGTATTTACTCTCACATCATATTTGCAGTTAACTGAACGTCAATTGAACGGGAAGGCCTTGTAAATCGATTTAAAAGAGAGAAAGAAAGAAAACGTCAAGTGAATCACCCAGTATATTCTCTCGTTTTTACCTCATATTTGTATCACTATAAACTCTATAATTATTCATACAAAATGTGCTGCAAAAGTGCAAGTTTTGCTGTAAAATTTTCTTTCTATTTTCCTAACATTATATTATATTATATATTAGTTTTTACAAGCAAATCTTTCAGAAGGATTTCGTTAAATGTATTAAAATATTGTATTAAAATCGATTTTTCGTGACAATTTCACTTTTCATTGTATCATTTTTCTCACCTAAATCCGGCCAAAAATTACATTTTCGCGCGCCTCTGTTGCATCTGGAAAGCAAACCCTTACTTTTTTTTTAAATTAAAAGTATATATACCTCGTACGAATATAACTCCAATCTTTTTTCCTCTAAATAAAATAGTGTACGGTATTCTTCGTTTGCAATAGACTGTAGGCTGTATATATGACACTACCTTAGAGTCCTCGTCCTTAGATTTTGAGAACAAATTTAGACGTTACATTATCTTTTTCTTTCAATTTTAATTCGTTTAGCTCGCTCTGATTGTGATTTCCTCTGTTTATACTGGCTATAAACATGTCATAAATTTCGTCCATCTTGTTGTTTATTGTTTGTAAAACTATTTTTTAGAATTATCGGATAAAATTAAATTAAATTCAGAAGAAACAACGGAATTATAGATTCAAACTTTAAAGTAGTTTACTCCGGTCATTTTCCGGTCATTTTTCACCAATCCATCTTAACCATTATACAGGCCAACAAAAGCTCATTATTTCTCCGTTTCGGTTTATGTAGGCTAGAAAAAACGCTCACCTTTTAAAATTTGTTTTTGCAGGTGTAAAATGGAGACAAGGAATGTGGTCTAAAGAAGAGAATGATATCCTGAAAGAAAATATCCTCAATTACTGTAAAGTAAGGCTCTTATAGATTAAGCCTCAGCAGTCATAGTTCCCTAAGTCGTTCAATTACTCAAGAGAGGCCTACATATTGTAGACTCGGAAAATGCTCGAAAAATGCTTAATAAAAATAGCTGACCCATAATGCCTTTCAGGGAGCGTGATTAACTCAGCTGGAAGCTTTTAATAGATCAGATGCAGCAAATTGCATACGTGATTCATATAATTTAACGAATCAGTCACAATTACAAAATTGTAAATGAAGAAGTATTGGAGGTCAAGCAAATTCTCTTTTTTCCATTGAAAGCTACTTAACACTAACGAAAAAAAAATTTCAAAAAGGCTAAACTATGAAGTGTTTTCCTTGCAGGATAACAATATTGCAGATCCAAATATCATCATTTTCGACATGTCTAAAGACGACAGAAAGGACTTTTACAGGACCATAGGTAAATTACATCAATGCAAAATCTAGAACCTCTATTTGATACCACTTTTGTCCTCCAGAAAGATTCGTAAGAAATCTCTTATCCTCTCTAACATTACCTCTTTTTTGCCCCACACGCAGATGTTAAGGTTCATAGTAAAACCAATTGAATTTGTTATTTTCAGCTAAAGGAATAAAGCGCCCATTATTTGCTATCTATCGTCGAGTTCTTCGAATGTACGATCGACGAAACTACATTGGTAAATACTCACCTGAAGAAGTCAAGCAACTTAAGTCACTGAAGGAGAAACATGGCAACGATTGGGCAAGTATTGGCGTCGCTATGGGGAGGAGTGCTTCTTCTGTGAAGGATAGATACAGACTGCTAAAAGAAAACTGTCAAGCAGGTACATTGTTGCACGTTGATGCATTTATATGACTGTAGTTTGGGGAGGGTGCTCAGGACTGCACGACTATTGACATTGCCATGGGGAGGATTTACTCTTCTGTAAGGGATAGGTATAAACCACTAAAGGAGAACTGCCAATCAGGTAGAGTATTGCTTATTGATGCTTTGTACGAGTATAGTTAGGGGGCAAGGCGTCTTCTGTGAAGCCAGGATATGTATTATAAAGACTAATCAGCTGTAATTACCAGGATTAATATTTGTTTCCTTTCTCTGCCATCTCACAGGCAAATGGACGGCAGAAGAAGAAGAACGTCTATCTAATGCGGTACATGAATTAAGTGGAACGCAAGCAGGAGATGTTGTCACTACTGGAATTTCATGGGCCCTTGTGGCTGAAAAAGTCCAAACACGATCAGAAAAGCAATGCAGGTCGAAATGGTTAGTCAGGATACTCAGTCTAATATTCAAATAAAATTTAAAAAGGAAAAAGAAAAGAAAATACTAAAGGAAAAGTATTTATTATAATGTCTGTAAAACTATTCTAATTCACAGTCTCAGTGCAACCACTCTAGATATTGTAATCTTACTTGATAAAAATGATCTTCATGTCATCGAATCCTTTGGTATCGGATTTTTTTCCTCAGGTTAAATTACTTGAATTGGAAAGAAAAAGGAGGCAAGGAGTGGACAAAACAAGACGAGATAAAACTCATTAACAGGTATGAAGTACGACTATGTACATTTAATTCTATCTTATTTTCCCTTCCCGTTTTCCCTTCTTCCTCCCTCATTTCTTCATTCTTTCCTCTCGCCATTCCTTCCTTCCTCCTGACCCATCTTTCTTCTTCCATCCACCTATTAGTCGTTCTGAAGTTTCCATCTTAATCTCGTTTATTAAAGAGAGAGATTCAAGTGTCCAAATCCCATGGAAGCCATTGAGTTGTTTCCCAAGTTGGTTTTGATATTAAACAAACCAATTCCATTCTATCATGTTTTTCAGGATTTACGAATTAGATGTCGAAAACGAAAATCTCATTGATTGGAAAACGTTGATGACAAACTGGACAAGGTAAATAAGAACGAATAGGAGTACCATTTCTTTATCAGTAAACTGTCCTTTACTTAAGTAATAATTTCCAACCCCAGTGTCCGATCGCCGCAGTGGCTTCGCAGCAAATGGTGGGCAATGAAAAAACATATTCCAGCAAATGATATGAGCTTTAGAGGTAAGTGGCGTACTTCAAAAATTGTTTTGTCGAAAATCTGCTCTAATTCCTCTATGAAGCTCCGTTTACACTAGCGATTTTTGCTGCGATTTGCTTGCGAATTTTTCCATAATAAATAATGGTAATGGTTTCAGGATACCAGGATTTTCCTAGAAGAATGTCTCTTTTGAACGATTAGACAAAAGATTTCATATTTCCGAAATTTGCCACAAAATCGCAGCAAAAATCCCGCAAAAATCGCCAGTGTAAACGCGGCTTAAGTATTGACCAAGCTGTTTCTCTCGATCTCTATTCCAGATATAGTAGGATACTTGCACCTTCACTATGTAGACACGTTACAGTCAAAAATAGAAAGACAAGAATCACGGTACAAGAACAGGCTTCCACAAGGATATGGATCTGTGCTTAGAAATCTTGAAAGATCCAATACACACAATGCTAATATTACCCATACTATTACAGGTGAGATTCATTCCTTGGCCCATTCTCAATCGATACTTTGAACAATAGCGTAGCAATGGCAAACGATTTCTTTTCCCCTTTTACTGTCCTTCTACTCTAATCGTGAACACTCGAGTTTGTCAACCAATCAGATTACGAATCGAATAAAATGGAATTCGAATTTCATGTGTTGAAAGTCTATAAAAGCTATTAAAGGAGATGAAATAATGAAGGAGAGAAAAGTATATTTACACAAATAAAAAATAAATAAATTCGAATGTTCGCGGTTAGAGTAGAACGACAGTTATAATCAGTCTTCCATTGTTATTTTTTTAAGTTGTCAAGCATGGTTGAAGTGGCTGGGAATTTTTTAATCCAAGTCGAGATAACAGGAAAAATCATTTTGGGGCTTTCGATGTTGATGAACTTCTTGTGGATTTGGTGTGACAGTCCGTGCTAAAAACGCGCGCCCTGCCTTATAACTCCGGGACTCTCACTGCACTACTGACTTCAGTCAACCTATTGTTTGTTGATAATTTCAGTGAATAGTGATGGATCCATTGTTACAAAAGACGATAATTCCACACACGCAATGACGAATCCCGGAAGGTTCGAGGTTTTACAACTCAACAACGTTTCAATCTCCCGATGGGGTGTTCAATACTCAGGCCAACCAGCTCCAGCCGTCATATATAATTCACCCCATGCAGCCTTCCTCGATTACTGGACAGACATATATCATACAGCAACCCACTATTGAAGTAGTAAGACACCATGACACAAGTCAAGTAGATACTGGTGCAGTGCATGGTGAACAGGTGAGTAGAGAAATATAGGAATGGCTTGGTTAATGATGCTTACTCAATAGACGACTCGTACTAACAGGTCACGTGACCCTACCTCCTTTAAAACGAACAGTTTTGTCAACAAGAAAAACAGGAATGAAAATAGCATCTCGTCATTAGTAGGGAGGCGGTGTTTCAGCTAATAATAAACGAAACAGGAGAAATGGTATCGATATAAAATTGAATGTTTTATAAGGATTTGTATGGGAAAATGCACTTATGCCCCCTTTTTTCCAGGTTCAAATCTCTCCTCAAGGTGTTGTCATGACGGCCGTCCTTCATCCTCATCATTCAGTACGCTGCTTACCAGAAGTAAACCCTGAGCTGGCTCAAGCTATCGTACAGACAGACATCTCTGGACCTGTTGAGGCTACCCATCATTTAATACAACATGAAGTCCCTGCCTCCATGAACCAGCCTAATGATCAGCAACAACTTCAAACACAAATAACCAACCAAGTCAACATTACCAGCCATCCAACAGGGACACTCATTGACAGTGCTAACAGCCACGTAGAATCTAATTCTGAAGAGATCAATCATGGTGCTGTTCTGGTCGGTATTGCAGACAACTCACTGACAACCCAGAATACTGAGGACATCAGTACGAATAATCCAGATCAGCCTATTAATACTACTCAATATCAGCAAGGTACGTAGTCGCTTGGGGAATGCACTAGCATGGTCAACTCTCATTTCTGATTCATTATCACGTACGAATAGAGTTTGTGGGGTAAATGTCTGATCTGCGTCCGGTTTCTCTCTCGGTGTTCCAGTTTTCCTTTCTCCCCAAAAACTATTGTACTCAATATACCGTTTCCTCAAGGTTGCGTGCGCATCCAACTTGACGGGCCACAAAACTGAAAAACGGAAATTCGGAAAAATTGAGAAGACAGTTTTATATTTAAAGAGGAGAATAATCGACTTTATGAATTCTTATAGGAAAAAATGCATAAGAAATGCACGCGAATCGTGTTCTGGTATCGTGGCACGTCAAGTTCCTTTACCTGAATGCGCACGCAACCTTGAAAAAACGGTCCTGAGTTTGCTGCGTCCTGGATTTAATCAGTTTAGAGGTTGTTTCAGGGCTTGATAAAGTTGAAGCTAGAGATAACTAGCTTAAAAGTAGTGTGAGATGCGTCGGTCTTTCTAATGAAACATTAATGATAAAAGGGTAAATTGTACACCGTGAAAAGATGAAAAACTACTGACGTTTCGGACGCATTGTCCTTCGTCCGAGTAAAAGACGAAGGACTACTGTCCGAAACGACTGTAGGTTTTTTCATATTTTCACGGTGTATAATTTACCTTTTTATCATTAAAGTTGAAGCTATGTAAATTTACTAATACCCTTTGATTTACAGGTCCAGCAGCTATTGCGCAATCACTTGATGGTACAGAACTGTGCGCCACCGCTGTGAGTGGTCAGCAACTTACCTGAAGGAAGAATACTCCAAGTGTCCAACCTTTCCTCTTTAATCGCTACTTATTCCACAGCAGCTTTCTCAACCAGCACATCAACGAGTTCCCCCCAAGTGTCCCATCATGCTTTGCAAAAATCAAATACTGATAGTCAGTCGATCAGTTCTACTGCTCATTCCTTCCAAATCTCAGACGTTTCACCAACCACCGCCAATAACTTCAGGAGGTCGCACGGCAATTCCACTGAGCTCGTACATCATTCTTTACAAAGTGCAACCACTTTGTCCCATCATACAATACATGGTGTTGGCAATGATGAATTGGAATCTCGGCAAGTTTCGCATAGACTGACAAGCAGCAATCCAAACTTATCAGCTAGTGATTTAGTACCACAGGCAGATCTTCCTGAGCAATTTCTCCAGTCACAAGCAGACGATGCAGTAGAGTTAACATTACCTTCTTCAAGCAGTAACGACATTGCCATGTCTTCTGACGTTTCTGCTTGCGTTACCTCCATTCATCCCGACTTTAGTCACGCTGGTCAAGGGGTTACTATGGCAACCTTAAGTACATCTGATTCTTTGATGATGATAGGACAAGATGGGGAACACTGTGTCATAGTTGAAGAGGAATGTCATGGATGATGTTATATGCTAATGCCACTGATAGAACAGAATATTTTATGATGGAGCAAGACTACAAAGACTATGCCATATTGCAGGAGAAATACCATGCATTGATGCTAATCAGTGATACTGGTAAAAGTATACCTTAAGATGGGGAAGAAGACTATATCATAGTGTAAGAGGTATGCCTGTTAATGAAGATACTGAAATTGGTAAAAAGCATACTCTAAGCACACCAGAATCTTTGATGAAGGAAGATGAAGGACACTGTGTCATGTTTAAAGAGGAATATCACACATGATGATGTTATTAGCAAAGAAACTAATAAAATTGCATACCTGATTCTTTGAGAATGAAGAGGCAAGATGGAGACGATTGTGTCATAGTCAAAGACAGATGCCATGGGTGACCATGTTATCTCCAAAGACAATCATGGTAAAAAGCATGCTGCTTATGCTATGAAAATTGATGGGAGAATAATATTACACCCATATCAAAGATATCATTACAAAATGCTACATGCTCAACAATTGCGTTTTCAGAAGATGCCTGTCACATTATATACGATTTTATTCCCAACTATGTGAACTTGTTACATTTGTGAGCAGTTCAAATACCAAGTTGAACCCTTTGGGCAAATACACCATGGAGTCAAACAATACCCCCAAATTGGTTTAAAAAAAAGGTAAATCAAGGCTTGATGTTCATTGACATATTGTCAAATAAATAATGGTTTCAATAGCTCATTATCTAATATGAAAAACCATTACCCAAGTATGAGAAGTTTACTAGTTACAAGCATAGTATTACACAAAACTGTTAGTCTAGGGCCGTCATTGAAATCTAGTGGCCAATACTCCATTTTACAGTTCCATTCAGTAACCATTAATGATAGTTCCTAGCAGAGGCTGGAGTTACTGTGCATGAAAAACTGTGTATTTGCTATGCGCAGAAACTCCAGCCTCGGCTAGGAACTATCATTCGTGGTCACTAAATGGAACTGTTAAATGGAGTATTGACTTCAACTCCAGTTCAATTCAATTTGTCTTATTCATTGGTGTTATTAAAAGGGGCAAAGTGTTTGTTTCTTATTTTTTGGTGAATGAAATGAATAAAATATTAAAATTAAAGATCAAAGATAATCAAAACCCTTGTGTGTATTGATTTAATTGGATTTATATTAGGTTGTTTTTGATAAAACCTAAATATGGCTTTAAAAAATTCCAGACAAATTCAAAAATTATAAAATTCTAAATTGGTATATCATGTACTAATAATTACATGAACCATGCTTACATTGGTACCACTGTTACCATATTTTTGAATAGACCAATTTCGAATTCCAAATTACCTGCTGTTTCATAACTGAATACAGACTCTTTATTTACATAGGGTTAGCCTCGTATCAGTGTTTAAAAACTCATTAATAATTCATGAAGAAAACACAATTATAGAAATCATGACCGTGAAAGAGGTTTTATATCTTTTATAAACTTTAACTTGGATTTATTCTATCAAACTTGATTAATTCGTAAAGAATTATGTACAATATGAGAACATACATCATGAGTAAGTAAAGAATGCACAACTTCAACAATACGAACACTTTGAAACTCGACTGACCTAGACTGGAACATTAGAATATTCTGCACACCCTGTGCAAATGGGTTTGTAATCTAGAAACAGCGGTAATTTGGAACTTGAAAAGCATCTATTTCCACTTAAAATAATATAAAAACTGATCTATCAAGTCTTTCTTATTGCTACGATCGTTGCTTACTATTCTTACATGGTTAAAAAGGCACATGTAGCATTCACTATACTAACCATTTTTTACCTTTTAACAATTGATATTGCAATTATTGTTATTTTGAAATTGCAAATGTTTTATTTTAACTTGAGCAAAAAATATAATTAACCTGATTCAATGTTATTTAAAAATTATTAATTATGACTTATTATCAGTGTATATCTTATTATCTCTGTATTTTGAGGACTTTAGGAAATTCAAAACTTTTTATTGATTTTTTGTTTTGGTTTGAAAGAGTATGTTTTTGGCTTGGTTGTGCTATATTCGTCTATTCATCTAAGAAGTGCAAGTGAGCTAGAATTGATTCAGATGTGGCCAAAAAAACATGGCACATCCTTGAACTAATCAATAGCTACAGTGTACATACCCATGTGAGCTGAGGATAATTTCTGGACCTACACAATCAGAATGCAGCATTGATAGATCACTAGTTAGTTTTGACTAAAAAAGCATAGCCATACATGGAATCAAATATGGTCTCCAATAGATCATAATGCAGATGATTAAGTCTGGCCATTGAGCAGCCATTACTTTAGCCATGCTTTCCTTTCCCTTACAGTATTGTGTGGTTCCAAAAAATATCCATCCCCCCTTGGGGGAAATTCGTAAAAAGCCGCACTAACCCCAAAAATTCCAATTTCCTCCGTGGGTTGGGTATGAAGATTTTCTGGAACTACACATTTCAGACTTGTAGGCAGGCTACAACATTTGTTTTTGTAAGTTTTAAACCACTGAAATGATAAGAGGCATAGCCAGCTATAAAGTCAGCTAACTCAGGGTCAAAGATTTTAAAAGTTATGTAGAAAATATACTATTTGTTTTATTTTAGACTCTATCTATATAATAATATGAATATCTAAACTCTAGCTTCATTGTGAAGATTTCATTTTTTTATAGGAAGAAAAGCTGACAGCAGTTTTTTTAGAGGGAGAGGGGAGGGGGTTGGGGAATTAATTTGGGCTATCATAAACTATACTGATAACTCTCCTTCATAGGTTAATATGATGACATGATATCATGACCCTAACCCATTTTTTTCCTGCTTTAATGAATCCTTTCTTTATTAATGGGTATTTATTTTGGATATGATTTTAAACTTGAATATAGAGTATCACATGCTGTGATTGGTTAAGCAACCAGTGATTCTTAGCCAATAGCCACTGCTTGGGCGGTGATTTAAAGGTTTTCCAAAGTTAGCCAGAGCAAAGAGTGTCTAAAGCATTTCTTTTTTAATTCTAATTTTCCTCTTTTCTCTGATATTCAAGTCTAAAATCATACTAATGTTGGATTATGTTTATATAATGTTGGCTATTTTGGATAGTAAAAGAAATTAGCAGATAAACATAGTATGATCAATGAAAGGCAATTGAAAAGTATGAGTTTACGAAATTTAGGGTCCAAATCTCCTCTTTTGTACCAAAATATCTGTAAAAAGACAAAAATATATTAATTATTGCATGGTACAAAATTTAAAAAAATGTAGTTACTAATTCACTAGAAAAGCCACAGATATATAGCAACTATTTGCTAGTGAGGCTACATGCAACACAGTAATGATTGGAAAATATTTCTGAGAAAAATATGCCAGTGACCTTCATGACCGGGTTTGAACCCAATTGTGAGGTCAGAAATACTGGACTGAAAACCTTCATATGATTTATGTTATATTCCGTGCATTGTAAACACTTAATGCTATAAAGCCCTTATCTCCCAGGGTTCCTTCAAGGTACTAGGCCCATTGCTAGGAGTGGTTCAATAGTCCAAACGAACCCCATTTCTCCACCTTTGTAGGGGTAACAAATATTGTTCAGTCACTGTGATTATTAATGGATGGGTTCCTTGTGTTTAGCCCGTGCATGCGCATGGGTTGGCCTGAGCACATGGCTTATGGAGCACATTGTTGTAGTTTAGTTTGTTCAGTTTACCACAAGTAATAAAGCATTTAGTTAACCCTCAACTCGTTTACAGTGATATTTTAGTTTTTCCAGATATGGCATAACTAAGGTTGGTAGAAAAACGATTTCCCCCCATTTTTTTGCAATCACCAACGACCACGGATTATAGAGATTACAAATACCAATAATGTACACATCTGGGGGGACGTAGCAGGCATAAATAATTTTTAAAATACTATATTGTGTACATCTGTGGGTTTGGGTATCTGCACCATATACTGTAATTATTGAGCAACAAAACCAAGAAAAATCTATCATATACTTACTAAAGCTAATTCTCCTATACAAACAAAGATGATGGCGAAGGCTAGAAAGATTTTTTTGAATGGCGGAGGCCAAGGAAATAAGGAACTTATGAAGGTAAACTGAAAAAGATTAACACAATTATACAAAGATCAAAAATAATAACAATGAAATGATTAGGTCTGACAGACCACTATGATCAAAGCAAGCTTTTTAATTTTAAATACATATGGGATTACCACCGTTTTTATCGCTACACACTGATCAAGACAACTGTCATGAATGACAGGGAAATCAGGCGATATACTGCCGTCAATCAAATAAATTGATCCATACCTATATTTACTCGGACTGACATCAATGTAGTGCTACATGTAGTTGATTTCTCTTTTGTGGCTCACTGTCGTATCAATCAATGCATAGGAATGAAACAGCTGGGTAAAATATTTGCCAGTCAGTCACTGATCATGGTGACGGCCAAATAAGTTTAATAGCTGGGCCAAACCTTGTTTCTCACTCAATGCTAGTGGTCAAATGGACCCTACTCAAAAGTATCGTGGATGCAAAGCTAATATAAGAAATAGAAAAGAAATCACTCGTATCACTCTCACTCGTATCACAGGTAGCCCAAGCTTGGTTTCTGTGGTGTCATGTTATTTGGAAATGTATGTATGTATGGAAATGTATTCATCAAAATTTTCAATGAAATCATTGAAATGTGAAATAAAGCCTCAAAATTTTACCCAAACATTGAGATTCAAATAGCACTTCTTTTGCTCTGCGTGGTTATTTTTTGAATTTAGCCCATTTAAAGGACTTTGTCCCCCACCAGTACAAATAAGAGAAGGTTGGAGACTCAAGTCCCAAAAGCGAACCAACACGAGTCTTTGAAACCTCATACGTCTTCTAATTTTCTTTCCAGCACCAAATTTTAGTCATAATCCCTTCTCTCTGCCATCCCTACATAACTGAGAAAGTCGCATTTGAGATTAGTCCTTGCGTCTTTAAGCTATTTGTCTGTATTCACATACTACTTCGCTCGTTCTGACCCGTACTTGAAGCTCACTGTACACCAGTTCAACGGATTTCCTTCAGCAACCAACCTGAGGTCACGCCGGAAGTCTTCGTATCGTTAATGCAGATTGGATTTGGATATTAATCGTTCTTCTAAATTATAAGTTAAATACTTTTGTATCTTAGGCCGTTAAAAAGTACACTCACCAGAATTTCGAAACACCACCATGTTCTCAATGATCGGGTTTATTTCGCTTTATTTCGCGTTTTAATATAAATTTCATTGAGATTTTTGACGAATACCCATACATCTCCTTATAACATGACACCACAAAAACCAAGCTTGGGCTACCGGTGGTTGAATTTGTGGCATTGCTTTTGTATTTCCATATTAGCCTTACATTCAAGATACATTCAAGAAGGGTTCATTGACTGACCAGGAAAGGTTTTAACTGGAAAAGCAGACATTGCCTATAGATCATCCATTATTTCAAGTCCTCAGCTGTATAGTAGAGTGAACAAAGGAGATGCAGAGCAAGGGAAAGTATGTAAAGAAAGGATATGAACTGATGAAGTAAATATAAGAGAGAATTGAATATGAAAGATGAGAGGGAAGGAAGGGAGGAAATAAAGATGGAATGGTCATGTAACAAAACACCAGTGATACAAACACATTGAACTAGCAACTAGCTCCAACTACCTTTAATGATGACCAAAAATATATTATACTTACTAATACCAATATGCATGTGAATCCTCCTAGAAGGTAGCTTAAAAAACGATCCTGAATCAAAAACAGTACAATTGTGTTACTATTGAATGCCTGGATTACTATAGAATTCTGCAATATCATAAAGATATATTTATAAATACTTAATTATTAATAAACAAAATCTCGTCTTATATGATAAATTTAAATATTTAAAAGTTGTACATTCGAATTGTACAATAATAATAAAATCACAAAAATGAAATACGAACATCACGTGACCTTTTTTGGTACGCATAACGTTTATCACATATATGTCATCACTGAAAGTATCATTTTAAGATCTTATTCTAAATCAAGAAAACTTGCAATCACTATAGTATAAATTTCAAAACAAGGACTGGACATCTTAAATTTAATTTTCAAGTGTTACAATGTAAGCTTTGCATTCACTTGATAAAAAATCCTTCTCTCTTGGTATACATATTGCAAGCTTTATTGTATCCTGGGTTTTTGTATTTTAAGTATTGTGTAGCTCTACAATTCATTTTTATCCTTGGCTATTGTTTTATTATCTTCGTGCCTCAAGTGCCTTTCAACACCAAGAAAGGGCCATTAAATTAATTGAATACTAGTTAGTAATGTTAATATACCAGAAAGTTAAGCTAAAGTTGTCCAAAACCTACCCTTGGTCGCGTGTCTCCAAATAATGGGGTGTCTGTCCCAGCATCGTACATTGTTACTTCAATAAAAATTAAGCCTTCTCAATGATGTCCAGGATTCAATCCTCTAAGAGTTAATCTTGATTTGCCTTTTCAGTTTTTTTAAAACGATGCAAATACAACACTGTAACATAGCAAAATCCCCAGGAGCAAAATTATTATCACATCTCGGGAGATGCTGTACAGTCAAATCCTTGCATCCAAAACTCCTTAAAACTAATTCAAATAGTCCTTCAACCTAGCAAGCTGGTATAATGAAGGTTTAAGACCCAGGTAGACTTGTAAATTTGGAGTATTTTTGCAATCAGCAGGGAATTTCCTTGATGTTTTGAAAACTTTTTCTATGAATCGAGTCATGTGTTTTGTGAACAAACTTGCATTTTGATACCTGAACCCGCGATGTCGCTAACCAGCTGATTGATCCCGTACTCATGCGCATTAGTCTTCTGCCTTCGAATCCAAGATGGCGGCTTTGTCGCGTGTGTCTAGTTTACCTTCTTTACACCGAAATTTCTCGGGACTTTTTAGGAATTCTATTCTCCGATTGAAGCAGGTATGCCACTATATAACTTAGCACTCCAATAGTCGTGATACGATTTGGAAATCATCTGTTTCCTATTTGCATTTTGTGTAAACGTGGCATACATAACGTGATGTGGAAATTCTCATAAAATTCTACTTAGCTATTGTTTAAAGAGTTGCATTTTTTGCGATTGTGCTGGATCCTTCATAAAAGTGTCAAGATAATCAAGGAAATGTTTAGGTTTAAAGAACATCAAATCATCAAGATAATTAAGGCTAATGTTTAGGTTTAAAGATATTCAAGATGTATACATAATCATGCACCAAGCTCAGCTGTTGACATACGTATTTCTCACGGGGAGCTGGGGGGAAGAGGTAATTTTGATTTTTGTGAAAGTATATCGTCATCCTTCGTTTTCACGTTACACCATCTGGTGTATTTTTATAGCAAAAAACTTTTCATAAGGTGCTTTTTTAAAAGTCAACCAGCATATGGCCACCATTGTTTCTTGATCCTCTTGGGGAATGGTTGAAAACCACCAATTATTGTAGGTTATAGCTGCACATATTAATTTCATATGACCTCACTATGAATCTTTGAGGGTTAATAGGTATAAGGATGACAGCTTCCATAGTAACCATCAATAAAATCTTTGTAGGTTTCACCCGTCAGTGTTCTTCCAGTGAGATGGCTGAATCTTCATGAATATCAAAGCAAGAAGATTATGCAAGATAATGGACTTAATGTTCAACGATTTATAGTCAGTGAGAATGCTGAAGAATCAGTCAAGCTGTCCAAAGAACTAAGTATGCTTGTACTTACACTGTAATCTTTAGATTAGCACTGTTTCATTGCTACCCACGTTATTGATAGTAATAAATAGACTACCATCAATTAAAGTGCTAGTCTTATCAAAATTACACCATCCCTGGAAATTGTACGATATAAAACTAGATATGTAATATAGTTTACTGTCCAAATTCTTTTTCGATACGAGACTGGGAAGATGTTGCATTTAGCCGGTAAAGTCTGGCCGTTTGAGTCCGCCATTAAGTGATTGCGTTTCTGGCAACGTTTAGTGTTTCACAATGTGTAATTGCAACTAAATTTCGACTATTTTTGATTTAAAAACAAGCCTTGACCAAGTCATGCCTTCTACCGAGAATGCTGTAGAGTCAGTGTGGATAAAAAGGATGCCAGTTGCGCATATGACGTCACAAATAAATAAAAAATCGCTGCTCATAGAAATGGCGGACGAGCTTTTACCAATGGAAGAGTATATAACAGTTCCTTGAGAACCTACTCTAATGATTAATTTGGATTATGATAGCCTATTTCCATTTTCAACACAACGTACACTCCTAGTACCTACTAGCCATCAGTAGTTGTTCATCTTTTAACTATATCATGTTGGAATATAGATGCTGCTGAATATGTGGTGAAAGCTCAGATCCTTGCAGGAGGTAGAGGCAAAGGAACATTCAATAGTGGTCTCAAGGGTGGAGTACACTTAACTAGAGAGTAAGCACATGTTTAAAGATTTTTTTGTAGACAAATTTGTTCTTTATTTTCTCCCAAGAATAAAGGTTTTGAAGGTTTTTATATTCCACACTTGTAAATAATACAAAAAAATTAAGGAACTTGTACAAGAGAGAAAACCCAAAGGGGTTAAAAAAGGTACCATTGCACCCAGGAGAATTATAAATTGAATATGAATATACAATTCAAATTTAATGGGGCTCACTAGCTCATAATGGGGCTCACCACCTTTTTTATTTAAAAATATTGATACGTGGAATGAAGAATAAAAACTCAATATGATTCATAGGTAAAAAAAAATATCATTTTGAATCCCCATTTTGGGGGACCAAAATTCTTTACACAAATGATAGGTAATAAAATTGATTGCTTCTAGCCTTGAATTATGCATATTTTTATATATTTTTTAGTCCAGAGAAGGTTGGAGAGCTAACAAAACAAATGTTTGGATACAACCTGGTCACAAAGCAAACATCAGAGGAGGGTGTGCCAGTGAGAAAGGTAAGGACTTATTCTATATACTGCAGAATATTCTGTGAACTCAGATATTTCAATGGGAGGAGGAAGGAGAGGAGGAACACAAGTCTAGATTCAGTATAAAATCTTGTGTTACTTGAACTATTTTGGATAGCAAGTATGTTCTCATTTGTTACTGTGAGGACACTTGAATCATGAACACTTCAACTTTTTCTGCATTTTATAATATTCTGTGAACTCAGATATTTTAACGGCTTGTTGTGAAATTGGTTTTTACGTCCACCTAGTAATAAATATGAAAGATACTGACTGATTAATTTTGATTGACGGCAGCAAAAGATCAAATTTCTGTGTAGCTCATAAAAAAGATATCGCAAGACAAATTTTGATAACTGTTGGACTGAAACAAAAACAAATGCATGCTACTGATTTCCATAGTATGATACTTTCATGCAATATTCTGATGTTATCCCAATAGGTAATGGTGGCAGAAGCATATGATATCGACAAAGAGACTTATCTTGCCATACTGATGGACAGAGACTTTAATGGCCCAGTAATAGTCGGCAGCCCAAAAGGAGGAATGGATATTGAGGAGGTTGCCAAGGAAACGCCAGAATACATATACAAGGTACTTGGATATACCAAAGAAATAATAATAATAATAATTTTATTCTAGCGCATTACATAATATCTCAATGCTCTTACAATCATAGAATAAATCAATGGATAGCGAATAAATGAATAAATATATATGTACAAGTGTAATAATAATGATAACTAGCTATTATAATAAAATTTCTAAGTAACTATTATTATTAATGAGTCAATAGAAATGTCTTAAGTTTTCCTTTAAAAGATTCAGTGGATGTAGCGTTCCTTATGGATAGCTGCAGATTGTTCCACAATATAAGTGCACATATATGGAAAAAGTGCGAGAACCATTAATTCTATACGAAATACTCATTACTGTATAAAACAATTACAGAAATGGTTTATCATGAGGACATTATTGATGATAACATTGGTAATAGAGCTATTAAGATTTATTTATATTTCAAAGGTTCCTGTAGACATTGTGAAGGGATTGTCTGACAAAGATGCTAGATGGTTGGCTAGCAAACTGGAATTCACTGGTAATTTACAAGAAAAGGTATTTTTTTCCCATCGTTCTTGTTATTAATGGTGATGATCATTGGTAGAGGTGAACAGTAATAAAGTATTTTTCGAAGTAACAATATTTCTCGAAGAGATAATATTTATGTTATGATCATCCGGGTGGATGTAATCCTTAGAAGGACTGTTTGATGTGACTGACGTTTCGACAACCTGTGTGGAAGTCATCTTCAGAGTCAAGTGGAGAAAAAAGTCAGATATGGGTCTTATTTATACTGCCAATACAATAATAAAGTGTTGGTGGTGTTGGCAGCAATGACTACAGTTTTTTTCCCCTATTTCCTATAGGCAGCTCAACAAATCAAGAAGCTTTACAAGTTATTTCTTAAAGTGGATGCAACCCAAGTAGAAATAAATCCTTTTGGACTGACTCCAGATGGAAAAGGTACCAGGAATAAAATAAATGATAAATGAATAATAATAAAATCAATATTTATCTTAATAGAGTTTTTTATGAGCAATGCTTGCACAATAATTCATTAAGTTTGTTAAGCACCAAGCTTTACATTATGTATGATCAATCTACTAGATATTTTGATTCTGATTTGTCTATCTTCTAGTGGTGTGCTTTGACTGCCAAGTTCAACTTTGATGACAATGCGAGGTTTAGACAAAAAGGCATCTTTGCTCTTGAAGACAACACAGAAACTGATCCACGTGAAGTACAAGCAGCAGAAGCATGACTTGAACTACATTGGAATGGATGGCAACATTGCATGCTTAGGTAGTGAACTATTTTGGGTTATTTAAGCCTCTTTAAAGACTCTGAGTTATATTTTTAAATTCCTGAGTTTCATGTGGGAGGACTTGGGTCAAAACTGATAGTGTTTGAAATCCATGTATGACGTTGCAATTGTGCACCATGGGATTGAAATGTGGAGAAGCCAAGCCCAGCTCACATGCTGCAAGGATTTTTTGTAGTCTTGTTGTTTCCATTTCATGGAAGAACTGGTTTTTTGACTGATATTCTTTTACTTTCTTCTTACATGTATAATATTAAATTATTATTGTTAATAATCTTGTCCATAGTAGTTGAAGCCTTTATTTGCAATGTTTGTCTGCATTTTGATCACACTTTTGGAATGTTTTGAAGTTGGATGTAAAATGATGTTGATTAGCCTCCAGCACCACCTTAATGATACTCTTGTATCTATATCTTTTAATAACCGTGAAAAATGCTATTAATAATTAACTAGTTCTTTGAACTTCTCTTTTAAGTGAATGGTGCTGGCCTGGCTATGGCAACTATGGACATTATTAAGTTACATAAAGGTGAACCATCTAATTTCCTCGATCTTGGTGGTGGCGTCCAGGAAGAAGGAGTGCTGCATGCATTCAAGATTGTTAGCCAGGACCCAAGGGTGTGTACTGCATAACATAATGAATGCTATCCCATATCTTAACTTTTGTGTGTTTTCCTCTTAGGAATGATTGCAAGCCATTAAGATATATAATTTGGCAAATTTAAGACACGAAGAGTGACCCAAAACAGAACCCAAAATCAGGCCCCAAAATGAGATTGAACATCTGAATCCCAAGACAGTGATGCGATTTTGGGAATTTTCATTTCAGGTTTGAGTGATCATAGTAAACCAGCCCAGAATGAGAGAGCATGTGAATCCTAAAGCAATGATATGACTTTCAAAAATTTTCTTTTCAGGTTCGAGTGATCCTAGTAAACATATTTGCTGGCATTGTTGACTGTGCTGTAGTTGCCAGTGGTATTGTATCGGCCTATGAGAAGCTCAAGCTTGATGTCCCAATAGTAGTTCGATTAGAAGGTAAGAACTCATGACTGTTTGGTATTAAAAAAAGGTTATCCATATAAATTGTCTGTTGTTTGCTGTTTTGCTGTTTTATCTGCCAATGCTAGTTCTGCTGTTGTTGCTGCTGCTGCAGCTGCTGTTGTTGCTGTCGTTGCTCTTGTTGTCGCTGTTGTTGCTGTTGTTGTTGTTGTACTGCTTGTGCTGTGTTACTACTGTTGTTGTTTGGTGCTGCTGCTATTGTTGTTGGTGCTACTGCTATTGTCTGTACTGGTTCCATTGTCAGTGTAACTGCTGGCATTAACACTGCTGCTGCTCTCCAATTTTGATGGCTGATGGCATTACGGTCAATTTATCATAGGAAAAAATAATGGCTTTTATCCATAGTTAAATATCGTATTAGAAAATTTCTAATACACTCACTGCAGGGTCTCTCTATTGTTTATGTAGTCTTTGGTTTTCTACCACTCCACTTCTTTAGTCTCAAAATCATTGTTACTGATGCTAATTTGTTTTTATCTTAAATATTCAGGTAATAATGTTGATAAAGCCCAACATCTTCTAGAAGAAAGTGGTTTGCCATTGATTTCTGCCCATGATATGGATGATGCTGCCATCAAGGCTGTAGTCAGCCTCAGTGATTAGAAGATCATTGGCCTTCTGGTCCCGTTGTTCAAAGGGTGGATAAGCACTTATCCAATGGATACTTAAATCTTAGCCAGTGGATAAATTTATTGGATAACAGCATGGACTTATCCACTTGATAAGGATTTATCCATTGGATAGAGATAGAGATTTATCCCTTGTACAACTTGGCAATGGGGTTTTTAATGTAGTATGTAGTTTAAATTTACAAGCTAGTACAACCAGATAATAATATTAAAACTTATTTGTTCAAGGCAAAACAAAAGAAAATAATTGAAACTTATTTGGTTTAAAGAAGTACAGTTACAATGTAACATCCTTGAGAAGACAACTGGGAATTTGGTATGGGAGTTGCATCAAAATGTGACTTTTCCCTTAGTACCTCGGGTATGAAATGAATGGATTTGGACAACTCAAACTTTTATCAGAAATGTTATGTCGTACTGTATGTAGTTTTTTTGAAAGCCAAAATGCATAGTTCCAGGAAATATTCATGCATAGCAATGGAAAAAATTGGAAATTCTGGGGGAGAGGGGGTTAGAGAAGAATTAAATTACAGAGTGTTTTGGGGGTAGGGGGTCCTTTTACAAATTCCCTCCTGTGGTATTGATATGGATATTTTCTGGAACTATATGATATAAGGAAACTTGTCATGCCTGGACTGGAATTTTCTTTACTAGAGAAGTATGAAGAGCTACCTTCCTTTATTCCATACTTTAGGTCTGTTTTATCTTGAATTTGAATAACTTTGTTTAAACTGGTATATAGAACAAGTTCACTGAATTACTGTATAATTCTTAGTAGAACAGTGCTTTTTTATAAATGAAAGCAAAATCATTAATTAATGCTTTAAACTTATCTTAAATTCTTTGATTTTGACTATTTTGGCTCAAAATTTGCCTTAAATTTATAGATATTTGCACTTCACAGTTCCCATTGTAACTTGTAGCAATTTTGTTCTGAAACTTTAAGCTGTGTGGACAGCAAAGTATGAGTGTATTTTACAATTTGATGGTTTAGGTTTTTTTTTGTTTTTGTTTTTTGTTTTTGTTTTTTTGTTTGTTTTTTGTTTTTGTTTTTTTTTGTTAGTTTTATTATTGGTATTTTGGTTTTTTTTCTTATTATTCCCTCTTTCATTTAAAACTTGACTTTTTGGACAGTGTAGCCAGGAGATCATGGGAAAGCGTTATCAATATGACATTTAACAAGAAATATAATAAGATAGAAATTAAGAAATATGACTTTTTTGTATTGTTTATCATATGAACGAAAATAAAAGGTGTGATAAGTATTTTATTCTTTTGTTAGTTTTAAATGTTATCTAAGGCCTAGCAAACGTCGAACTTCCCATGCACCGAACTTAAATACATCAAAGAATGCCGCCTCATTATCACCTGATATCACCTGATAGCCATGATAGCCTGATAGCCAACGATGCAGATAAGAACGATAGCACTCAACGGCATGGAATGTAGAAAGGTGATAATTGTAGTATTGTTTAAACCAATCTTATTGGTCGAAACACGAAAAATGGAGGGAAAAGTATATTTTTTGTGATATTTAACTATTGACAAACTCCCTTTTAGTCTTTAAATCCCTTTAAATCTTCTGTGCTTCAATACGACAGAAATTCTATGTGAGGAAAATGACAAATTTGAGGCTTTTTCTTTTTATTGTTTTTGGATGTTGTGATTGTTTGAAAACCTCAAACTCAAAAGTAAACGTCTTAAGAAGCGACTTTTAGTTCATAGTTTTTTTACAAACATCTCTCCCTAGGTTGATACATCTCTCGCAGTAGAAAATCTCAAAATTCTGATGTGAGGCAAGCAATATGCCGCAGAACAATAGAAAGCGCTATCGTTCTTATTAGGAGCATTACTTAATGAGTTCGGTGCATGGAAAGTCATTGACGTTTGCCCTCGGCCTTAGTAATCAATGTACATGTAAAGTTGCATTTGATAATAATAATAATAATAATAATAATAATAATAATAATAATAATAATAATAATAATAATAGTAATAATAATAACAATATTTGTTTCTTTATGCGCGAAAAGCATGATAGAATTCAGTAATAGATTCCTTTTTGCACGCACGCACGAGTAGCTTGCCTCGGGTTAAGTTGCATTGGTATATAAAGTAAGTGACGCTAATTTAAATTCAGTTCGTCAAGTTTCAGAGCAAGCTACCGGGTAAGTTTGATCGCTATAACTTTGAATATATTTTTCTAGATATGAGTTAACCTTTTGCTTTTGGGTTGGCGAAACACGGAGAAACATGATGCGTAGCGGAGTGCTTCTCGAGTGTTCTAGCAATGCTTTATAAAATTAACTCCACACAGCGCATCAAGAAAGTTTTTCATTTCTTTTATAAAATACAAATTACAATAACATAGTAACCGACGCATCTGAAATTGCGCGCACTTGCTGTGTACCAGTCCCAGTCGCATCAAAGACAAACAAAAATATATTTTTTCATTTGCAAGAGTAAGGGGAGGGGGGTTATAATGTTGTAACGAGAGTTAGTAGCCCTGTATAGCTTGACTCATAGATCACATTTGTCAAAATTATATTCTTTAGTAACAAGCAAATACCTCTTCTTAAGATCTTGATTTATTTTCTAAAAATGTACATCTAACATTTCACTGCGATATTATGTATGCCATTAGGAATGGAAAAAAAATCAGAGTTGTGATCATTATAAATATATTAGTTCATAATTTTGTTATCATGTTCGTTTTTGTGACTTTTTGTCAATTGTAACCGAACGTTAAATGATAAGGCGCTGGAATTGGTAAACATGGCTGCATTACTTAGGTATTTCAATAGTTATAAGTATAGTACTCCATTGGAGAAAGGACGTGAAGATGAGTGAAAGGGGATGATAAACTTAAAAAGGAGCCGTTATACCTCCTAACCAATTATGTGTAGCAAATACCTTTGTGTAAAGCTCAGGCCAAACGTCGATTTTCACATAAGCCGCGGCTCATGTGAAGTTTGACCAGCCCGAGTTTTCCATGCTCACACAAGCAGATTTTGAAAAGTACACCAAAGTTATTTCTACGTTTACTTATTTTAAAATATAAAAGGTACTTTTTGACTGGATGAGATATGAAACGATAGAAATCCCTGAATCTTAAAGGTGCAAAGCTATACCACAAGATGTTTACACCCATTTGGGCATTTACCACTTTTGAAGTTCCATTCTTGACAATACTGTAATCACCCTTGAACGATGGAATTTATGACAACCCTAATTTTCTAAGGATGATAACGTGTTCGTTTGCAAAAAATAAAGCCAGACTTTTAAAATCAATTAAGTAAGGACGTACACAGTCTCCTTTCACTGGCGCGCATTCAAATCATTTCCCACCGTTGTAAGGAAAAATTGTCAGATTTTAACAAATCAAAAGTATTAATGCAGGTTTGTTTTCAAAATATAAACCTAAGGTTTTTGGTTCGAAAAATGGCCTCTTTCTTCATCCGCGACAACAATCAAGTTTACATGAAGACATGAAACCTCAAGCTAAAGTTATTTCAAATTAGATAGGCTGAAATTGATATATGCATGGTGTATAAGGTCATACGACGTCTGGCAGTGCGTTTTCAAATCGCTGCCATACAAAATACTGGCAAACTTTTGATTAAAAAGCTGTTTGTGACCAACAGTATAAGGAAAACGAAAATATGCATATTATGGGATATTCTAAGATATGCAATAGACAAAGGGTCACTTGATCAATTTCTCGCCCAAATAAAAGTTAATGAGTTAGTCGAAAAAAATAAAAATGCATTCTAAATATATTTTAAAATACAAGGCATTTTAGTACATGTTTTTGATAAGCGGAATAAAACACCCAAATAATCTTAGCCATTCTGTTACATACAGCTATTTCAAAAAGGTTTTGAATGGGAGAAAGGGCGAATGGTGATCGGTGATTGCGCGACCGAAAGGAACTGTGGGCACATCTATAAACGCGATTAATGGAGATTTTTGCGTCGACTACAAACAACACTAATTTCTCAACGCTAGTCTTTGTATTAATGAGGAATAAGAAACAACATCCTTTCCTGCTATTCCTAGATCTGGGATGACCTGTTTCCGATCTCCGTTCGCTCCTTCAATGTTTTTTGTTATATATTTCATTCAGGCGGGGGAAATCACGTGACTCTACGTAAGTAGAGAGTTTTCGTTATGTTGCAATAAGATTATCTAAATATGTTTCTCTTTGCAAAACTAAACTGTTCACTTTATGTATAAGAATATCAACAAAATAACCTCAAACACTAGAGTGATTCCATCTAAGCCGTGTAGCTTCCAATAATCAAGACGTATAGACTTTTACTCTAGACTTTTGCAGGACTTGAATGGAATACTTCCCTGGTACTTGAGGCAATTTTCAATCATGCGATGATAATTCACTGAATTGCGAATGCGTCATCTTTTTCGATTCCAGTATGATAAAAGTAAAAAGTATTCATTTTCAAAACTAAAAGCAATTTTGATTCCATTTATTAAAATGTTAGTCGCGTCGATATCCTTTCTCAATCTCTAATAACTGTTATACGATGCGTACATGTCCAGATCTTGGAATATTTTATACAGCAGTCCAATGTATATCGGAGAATAAGTACTGATATACGTAATACATATTGGAATTTTTTTAACAAAAAGACGGCGTAATTAACTGGCTCTTGATTATAGTATATTACATGTGGTGCTCCGTTGAGGAGTTGATACTGAGCCATTCGACATATGCTTTGAGTGTGATTGATTTTTCGAGATTTCGTCAACGATTTTAGCAACTTTGACCACGGCTTTAGCAGCAGCATCGCTATTACCGTCCACAACAGCCTGAGCAACTTCAGCAGCTGCAGCAGCCGCTTTCACTGCTTCATGGAGAATTGTCCGCTTTTGAAACATGCTGCGCCGTCGCTCCGGCGACAGCGGCTGCAACTGCACTAGCTGCCATTCGCTGGACCTGAGTCTCTTCGCTTTCTTTGGGCTCCACAATGTCGGCTATGTGAGGCTTTGAGAAGCTTAATATTTCAGCCCGTTTTCCTAGATCCTTGGATTTTCTCGTGATTTATAAAGCTTGTCTTTCTGGTGTCTTCTTTATGATTTGATGGCGAAGACTGTCGATGAAGAATTCTTAGATTGCTCTCGTTTTGAATATGGAAGGTGCTATCGGGGCTAACTGGAGGCTCCGGTGGGTGTATATCTCCTGTACCGTATAATATGCCGTTACACTGCGTGACAAGTTTTGTTAGTTGCGCTTGGTCGTACTGGTGTGAAAGCGCTTCACCAAAACCAGCGTCAAAATCCAAACAGATCGCGTGACTCTTAAGTTTAGTTTCAAGCTCGTTGTCGACGGGCCAGCTGGTTTTGTCGAACAGTAACGCAATTACTGGCTTGCGATTCTCAAGAGCAAGATTGATGTCCTGCTGAGCACGTGACCATTTCAAGTAACTGGGGAAAACAAAAAGAAGCTCAACACTTTTACGTTTACATGGTTATCCCATAGTTGAAAGATTGCAGCATGCAATAGGCCACTGGGGAAAAAAATGAGCACAGGGGGAGGGGGGGGGGGGGGGGTAGGAAAGGGAAGAGAGAGAAAAAAAATAACTGAGAAGACAAAAAAAGACAATACAAGGCAGGAGGATACATTAATGAAGACAAGTCTGGAAGACAACAGAAGAGAAAACAAGATAATACAAATGGAAGGAAGGGAATGAGAAAATGAGAAGATAAGACAAATCATGAACAGACAAGAGAAAAGTCTGGAAGAATAAGGAACAGAAGAGAAAACAAGATATTAGAAAAAGAAGGAAGGGAATGAGAAAATAAGAAGACAAGACAAATCATGAACAGACAAGAGAAACGTCTGGAAGAATAAGGAACAGAAGAGAAAACAAGATATAAGATAAGGGAAGGAAAGGAAGGAAGGGAAGGGAAGGGAAGGGAAGGAAAGGGAAGGGAAGCGAAGGGAAGGGAAAAACAATACTGAGAAGAAAAAAAAGAAGATTAGAGAAAAGAGAAGGAAGAGAGGAGAGGAGAGGAAAGGAAACAAAGAACAAAAGATTAAATAAATAACGAAAGAAAGAAACATGGCAAAGATGACAAGGAACGAAAAGTCCGGCGTAAATTCAATATGAAAAAACGTCAAGTAAGTCCTATTCCTATCTTTACATCCTACTATCAAAACATGTCCTTTACAAATTGAAAACTAATGCCTGTTCTACGTCTAACTTTTGAATGGTGCAATCAAAAGAAAGGAAAAAATATGTCACAATGTTAATCACGAGCGTTTATACTGGCAAAATAAAATTCGAAATGTCAGGTACTAAAACGTCTACATATCAACATGGTTAAGTATGAGACGTAGACGATGCTATCAATCACATCATACTACAGAAAAAACATCCTGAAAAGGATTGCGTATCGTGACTTTAGAGTCAAGTATTATGCGTAACAGTCTTTAAGGAACGATTTGCTGAGTCAGCCGTTTAAAGCCCCGTTTACACTAGGGATTTTTTGCGATTTTTTTGCGATTTTTTTTGCGATTTGTTTGCGATTTGTTTGCGATTTGTTTGCGATTTTTTGCGATTTTGTCCAAAATGAATGATAGTATTAAAGTGTTTTTCAGGATACCAAGATTTTCCTAGACGAATGTCTCTTTTGAAGGATGATAGAAAAGGTTTCATATTTCCGAACATTGCCACAAAAGTTGCAGCAAAAATCGCCAGTGTAAACGGGGCTTAAGGTTTTCAATCAAGCTTAAATGATGGCGTCCTAGTTTGACTCAAATACAAATAAATGATGGTCTTGATCGAGAGAAAATAAGATTGATCGATAACTATTACTCGGAAAATCCTAAGATGACGGTTCATCAAAATAAACTTCAAGCATACTTATGAGCGGCCAAGACGCCACAATCAAACGAAGCAGTCTCTTGCAGTTACTGAGAATCAAAAGCTCGGATGAATTTTTAAAGATAACTTATAGCTAAAATCCATTGAAAAATATGTTCTTTAGACAATATTCTATGAAATGTTGCTATAATTTATTGTTCGAATGTTAGTCACTTGAAAAATGGACATGCAAATGAGTAAAAATCGATATTAAAACGTATAATTTAGTGATTTTTGATAAGATGAAACTT
>WHPX01000934.1:600000-893746 GCA_011057435.1 Actinia equina | reverse complement strand
CGCTGCGGCGGTCCCTAGCGGGCATGTGCCAAACTCATTATCACTGATGAATTAGAGAGTCTGATAAAAGAGCAGCGTTTGAATCAGCTTAGTAAGGAAGTGCCAAGAATCTCTTTAACCTTGGCTAGAAAAGGTTCAGGCTAGTTGTCATTGTCTCTGAGATAAGATTCTTGGTTTGAGGTTGCAACAATATTCATGTGTAGTCTCGTGCGCAAACCATTAAACAAAGAAAGTTAATAATCTAGGAAATGACGCGTGGTATGAAATGGGGAAAACAGTGAATAATTAACACTATTGCGGAACCGCGGGAAACAGTGTGTTTGTGAGCCACACAAACACACACAACACACGCTCTTTCCCGGGTCAGGTCAATAAAGTGTTGGGTTATATACATGTGTCAAAGAAAAAATATCAGCTATTTGATCTTTGTTATGATTTCAAAAAAAAAACAAAAAAATTTGAAAACTAAACATTTCCGGTATTGATTATCACCGGACGAGTAATCAATCATATAATGAAAGGAAGAATATATTAAACAAATGGATCAATTTCATCCTGCAACAGCAATCCTATGAACTTCTTCGTTAGGAAATACGCCCTATCAATACCCCTTAATTGAAAATGCTCTCAATCTGTTTTTTTCTACGTGTCGTTGAATCGGTTCCTTATCGTACACTGGCCATGAGTCACTAGTGATTCGAACCTTTTTCTCTTTTGGCAGGGATCATTATTGATCTTATTGATAGAAAACTACATCAAACCGAATAGTACTGACGCCAACCACATTAGCGGTGTTCCTCTTCCTCGAAAACGAACGCAGTGATAAACTCTGGTAAGAAAAATGATGTATAAATGTATTGAAATAGTGAAATTGTATTTTTTCTTTAAAGTAATTGTCTTTTTTGTTTTTGTTTTTTGTTTTGTTTGTTTGTTTGTTTATCCATTTTGTTATTTTTTTATTTGTTTATATACCTTCGTTCGTTCGTTATTATTCCGTGTCGTCATTAGTCATGCTAATATTCTTCTTTCTTTTTCTTTTTTTACTTTATTTTATTCATTCTTTTTTTCATTTATTATTTATAACATCATTATTTGGATTGTTCATTGCATCGTCCATTCAATCATTCATCATTTATCCGTTCGCCCAAGCATTCTTTGTGTCAACCTGCTCGTTATTTCGATCAACCAATCCATCTTTTTTTTCATTCCATTCATCTTAGTTTATCAATCTTTCGATCATATTCGTTCCTTCGTTTAGTTGCTTAATTCATTTGAATTTCTTCGTCCAATCAATACATTGTTCCTTTCTTGATCTCATCTCATTCCATTCCCTTATAATCTTCCATGTCGCACAGCAAGTCATTCGTATACTCCTTTTTACATTGACTCACGTACCAAAATCAGTAACCCGATGCAGCTAGGAGCTCCTCAAAGTAGCTTCAGTAATAATTCTACAACCATCGATAACATCTTATCTCAAAAATAACACTAATCCTCCGTCTTAATGGTTTTACCAGGCGGTATTTGGACCGGATTTGGATTGTGTACCAACACCATCATGTCAAATCACTGGAAAACAAAACACAATTCTAACTGTAATCTGCTAAAAACTATTTGAATCCATGCGCGGAAAATAAACCCTTTGGCGTGTAGTGTTTTCCCCATTCAGACCATGTGCCATTCTCTTGAGAATAAAATTATTCTTTAACGGTTGCACAACTAGAACGAAGAATCTCATTCTCAAGAGAGTGAAACGTGGTCTGAAATGAGAAAACATTGCCCCCAATCTAAAATGAATCTATTCTGAGTATACGGTATCATTTCACTGTCGATGACAATTGAGGCGGGGAATGTTGACTAGCTTTTGACTTCATTCCTACGTTGTTATTTTCATTAATTTTCCATTAAAATCTAATGAAGAAGTAATAATATAAAATAAATCGTGAGGACAGCTAGGCTAATGGTCTTCAATCCTGAAAATGTGCTTTACGATATGCCTTCGAATTTGCATACAATTAGGATCAGTATAATTGAATTTGGTGATGTAAGTAACATGATTAAGCGAACAGCAAAAAGAAAACTTTTTATCTCATGATCAGATGAGTTTTCGATATACGATATACGATATATATTTGGGACATAAAGCTTTCTATAAGAACGATTTTCATAATAAAGCTCGTGATCATGATATGTAAAAGGAATGGCATTAATGGCTTTGCAGTTTTCTGTGAGTTTTGTATTCTACTGTGTATTTTAACGCCAAACTATATCAACTGAAATAACGGTAAAAACATATACAAGCTAGAGTCATTGGCAAGCTAGAGCATGAGGATATTTCGTTATACAAAGTCATGTTATGTAAAAGTTATGGAATGGCTTTTCAGTTCTGCATGCTGGTGTTTTACACCAAATCTAAAAAATAACAGTGAAGGGTGAATTTTATTATTTATCGGCGAATACATGTATGTGTGTTGATTTGAAAAAAGTTAAGTAAGCTTAACACATTATCCCAAGTGATTCATCGATCAATATTTAGATATTGTACGTTATATTATATTCTTTCTCTTTTTCTTTTTTTTTCTTTCTCTTATTCTTCTTCGGTGACTCGGTGACTCGGTGACTCGGTGACTCGGTGTCTCAATGACTCATCCCTAAACAGAACCAAGAAATTCAAGTCAGTTAGCCTGAAATTATCTAAATTTTGCTTTTTTTCATGATATCATATTAAATCCTGCTTAATAGGATTTCAAAAGATGTTTTATTCCTTGAAGCAGGAAAGTCTCTCCAGTCTATAATAGGCCTTTATCAATGATAAGATCATATGTACCAAAAGTCGTTCAATTAGACGTCGAAAAAATTAACTATCTTAGCCCTGCCTGGTCCATTATCAACACGCTGAGCACCAACATTCGCCTCAAGGGATTTCCTTTTACATACATGAGATTCTAATGACTAAAGTCTTCGAGGACGCTCATATCTGATGCATTTGGTTTAGCAGCTCGACGTGTGTACAACAAGTGCTGTCACTCGTCCTAATGTAAACACAGGCAGCTTAAAAGGTCTGTATTATAGTATATATCTTCCCGAGTTAAAGCTTAATGAGTATATATTATTTTGTGTTTAGACTATCGAGTTAACTGCAAAGTTGGTTGGAAGGGAAGTGTACGGATAAATATATTAGAACCTGGGTTGTTTAGCGTTACTGAGGTTATGAGATTGGTAAAAACGAATACACTGAAATATCTATCACACATTAGGAGAAAGCAAAAAACCACATAAAGATTAGAAACCCGATTTAGCCGTGAGTTAGCCGTGCCCTGGCTATGATCGGTACAGCCGGTTGTTTCAGGGTTCAATCTGTGAGTTAGCCGTGCACTGACTTAGATCGGCCCAGAGGTGTTTCAAGGTTCGATAAATTAAAGGCTATTATCATCTTTAGTTACGAATGTAAGTCAAAAAGAGTTGTCCTAGTAGGGCCTGTACGTGGTTAGCGTTTCGTGCCCTGAATATCACGAAATAGTTTTCACCCGCCCAATAAAATCGTATTTTACTTACTGATCGTTGGTGTTTTAAAAAGGCCATTAATGAAAACTCATGCCAGAATTCATTCATAAACACGTTCATTTTCGTATTTCTTATCTCGATGCATTTGTTACACTTTTCGTTTGTTTTTAACATCAATTTTTCATTATTTCATAGCTTAATTTTCGAGTACAGTGGTTGTGCTCTCATTTAGATCAATGAAATTATAGCTGTACAGCTACAACATTAGAAGGGAAATTTGGATAAAATTTAGAAGAGAAGAAAAAAGGAAGAGATATAGCTAATTTTCGAGTATCATGCGTGCTTGTGCTCTTATCCAGATCATAGAAACTTTAGCCACAAAACTAGAAAGAAAAAAAAGGGATAAAGTTTGGGATAAAAAATAAGAAAAGGAGCATTTAATTAATTCTTTCGATCTTGTCGGTTGCTAAGTAGTATTCTTTTGAAGTGCAGTATAAACACTCAGGAATATATTTAGTGTTATATGCTGGGAAATAGCTAGTACTTTCTCTTCATTAAACCATCTTCCTAAAGTGCATGTCTGAAACCTTGTTCGTGCAGCTGTCGCTCATTTCGTTCGTTCATTTTCTGGGAATACTCGGCAATCTCAACAACACCAGATTCTGGGAAGAAGACCAAGTATGGTAGCGAAACGTCGGGTCAAAACTGACAATTGCAGATAATTCCATAATAAATGAATGGACAAAATAAGTCCTAAAGCTGCATTATTAATTATATAAGACCAACATCCTCATTTATCATCAGGTTCCGTTTTAAAATCCCTTTTAAAGATTACACTTACTAGGCAATAGTTTCTTCTTCTTCTTCTTCTTCTTCTTCTTTTTATCATGATATGCATTAGTTGTAATGAGAGAGTCTTGTATCGAAAAGTGAAAGCGTGGTATATTTGACAAATAATAATAATAATAATAATAATAATAATAATAATAATAATAATAATAATAATAATAATAATAATAATATATAATAATATAGTTCTTACCTCATTTTCAAACAACGATAACACCTAATTTTTATATATGACTTGATATTTCGTTTTGCATATCGTCCACAATGGCGCCTCCAGCTTTGTCATATTGTCTTTTTTTCAAGACAGTGAGTTTTTAAAATTATTTAGTTAATGGACATGGTTCAAGGACAGATCAGATTTACTTAGCGCAGTTCAGTAGGGACTAACACACTAAATACCTAAAGTAGGTCAACTCCAAAGCAAAGCTTGTTATTATAATGCAAAATGAAATATTGGTTTTCATTAAGACCGGAAAATCGTCTACTCAATAAGCCTTTTCATAGTTTAAAAATGGATTCCACTGCACATGCGATTTTATCCCAAATTTCACACCTTCTTTGTTTAATTAAGAACAAAAGAAGGTTTAGACAAAGAGGGTGAGAAAATTCGGGATAAAATCGCATGCGCAGTGGAATCCATTCTTAAATTATGAAAAGGCTTATAAAACTCATCCATTCATTCATTTATTACTGCGATTCCCAGTCACACGCGACCCAAGTGAGACCAAAATCACAAACGAAGAATCGAGTTTTGGTGGACGTCAATCAAAAGGGTTTCTTAAACATGTCTAAGGATTTCGACTCCGAATTTTAAACGTTTAACTGCAAACTATCAGTATTGACTTATCCTATCTTGAAAAAACTCAAATCATAGCCATAGCGATAGCTTTGCAATCAAGCGATAAGATTCGGAGCCGGAATCCTGTGACATTTTGAGAAAATATATCCTGAGAGTGAGAAATTCACAGCGACAAGAAGCATGAGATAAGGACAACTATTTTGCACATTTGCACGTGTTCACGTGAGTATTTACATCAGTCCTGGTGTAGAAACCAATAGAAATGATAGAAACCCTTTGATTGACGTCCACTTGCAACCCCAAAATAGTATTTTCCTCTGCTTCCTTTATCCTTTTTTCCACATTCATGTATTTATTTCCTCGTATCATTAAATTTTTTTTTATACTTGTATACTTAAAATCTCCCATTGATTACAGTTACATCGTAACTGAAGGGGCTACCCTGGAGAAATACAAATGAGTTATCAATTTTTTTTATTATTGATTTTTTTTTTTCTTTTTCGTTTTTTTATAGGTTGCTGACTTTTCATAAGGAGAAGGATTAAAATATCTATCATTTAATCCACGATGCCCTCAGTAATGATTCACAATTCTACAAGCTCTCACAACCTAACACCAACTACAGAAGACTTTGTACAGCCCAAAAATGGTTTCAACATCACCATAATGGTGATGCAAGTATTGGTCATAATCGTCGCACTTCTCGGCAACATCTTAATATGCTCAGCAATACTCATTCACGAACGGCTTCGGACTCATTTTACCAATTATTTATCTTCTCTCTCTCTTTAAGTGATATCATAACAGCGATCATTGTGATGCCCATGGACGTTGATCAAGTGCTGAAGAACTATAAATGGACATACGGAGAAGCTATGTGTAATATATTCACCGTGGCTTATCTTATAGCTGCGCCATTATCCATGCTCAACCTATTGGCAGTCAGTATCGATAGGTATAACGCCATAACTAATCCGCTGCATTATTCGAATATCATGACACCCAAGGTTATTGTGGCGTCCATCTTCTCATTATGGACCTATGCGATCCTCTTTACCGTTATCGCAATGGCTGGATGGCCAATGTATCCTTCAAGCGTGTTATACGGTACTTGTCACTTTAATATAAAGCCTGCATACTCGGTTGTCAGCTCCGTGATTAACTTCGTCATACCTACCATCGTCATGTGCGTGTTGTATTTCAAGATATATAAAGTAGCTCATGCGCATGCTCGAAGGATTGGAAGGCATGAGAATATTTCGCACTCGGCTGTCGAGTATAACTCTGGTACGAATGGCGGGGGAACTAGTGAACGTCGTAGCATGAGCAAGAATATAAAAGCTGCAAAAACTATCGCTATCCTTGTTTCTGCGTTTTTATTCTGCTGGATGCCGTACACACTCGTATCAAGCGCTTCGATCCTGTGTGGAAGGAAATGTTACGACAACACACCAGAAGAAGTCATCACGTTGACTCTACTACTGGCCTACATGAACAGCGCTCTCAACCCATTCCTGTATGCCTTTCATAATAGAGACTTTCGTGAATCGTTCAGGCGTTTACTGAAACTGCAGTTTCATTACATTTAAACTTTTGAACTCCAATTTACTTAAATTCAGGTAAAAACAGGTACAATGATAGGGTTTTCAGTGAGCTAACGACAAAAGTCAGGAATTCTAGAACATTTTCGTGGTTGAAGTTCTAAAAATAGACCTCCTCGGCTCTGACGTAATGTTTTCCCATTTCAGACCACGTGTCATTCCCTAGAGTATCATTTCTTTGTTTAAGGTGCGGTTGCACATGAGAAGACACATGAATATGGATACAACTTAAACAAAGAATACTATTCTCAAGGGAATGACACGTGGTCTGAATGGGACAACACTCGAGGGCTCCAGAGCCGAGGAGGTCTATTGTTCCAAAAGCCAGAAAAATGCAAACAAAAAGTTTTAGACATTTACGGGTTACCTGTGGAATTCTGCTAGAGAGGCGCTGACTGAGACTATATACTGTATTTTAATCTGGCTTGGATTACCTGTTTATTCTTTGAAGTAGTTAGAAGTGAATCTAAATGGAATGGACGTTTATCACACGGCAGCCTCGTAAACTCATCTGAAGCGTTTGAATGCGAAGCTACGTGGGGGAAAAATCCATTGTTCCAGTGAAGATGGCTCCCGCGTGAGAAAAGTCCATTTGCTCGATGATCTATGAAAATTCAGGAAATTTTCAAACCCTGCGTACGAGCTTGTGGAGGGTAGAATCATTTTATTTTCGTATTCTCCGTTGCTCAGAATAAGCCTCGATTTTTGCTGTGTAGAATATTCATGTGTTCCACTGAAGTCCTTCAAATTTCTAAGTGTTTGTATTGTTAAAGTTGTACATTCTTTACTTTTCCTTTGGTATTTGTAAATATTCTGATACTGAACTGAGGCTAGTCAACTCAGCAGCCGTTTTTCGAGTTCGAAATTTCAGGAAAGATTTCAGACCGATACAACTAAAACGCCTGTAGAGGAGACTCGTGATCGGTCCTAACCATGACAAAATAAGTCTGTAATCAAGGCACACATCGGTATTGTATGAATTCGAAAATGTTGATATAGAAGCGAGTAATGTTGTCCTTAACTTCATTTCCATAGTCCATAGTATTGCGGGATCGTTAAACATTTCCCATAAACTCTGCCAGAGAGGTGAATTTACGATCATCGGGATTTTGACAAAATTTGTCACTTTTTTGTCTTTTAAAAAAAGGTACAAAATAAAGTCGTTAAATAAATTTGGCGCAATTAAACATCGTATGTATATCAAATAGAGATTTCCTTTGAATTCAATGTCTAAAGATTTGGTTTGCTGTGACAAAAAGTTCTGTTTTCATTAATATTATATTTTCACCAAAAAATGGCTTTAAATAATATTAATTCTTTATATTCATTTAAAAAGCCATTTAAGAGTGGTTGGCCGTTAAAGGTATTCTACAAACTGTATAGTATAGATTTTTTTCCGTCGTAAAAATACCAGTTCCAAAAGCAAGTAATGCATTTTAAGAAGCAGGTCTTGCTACAGCCCATGTGCTCATTATTAATTGTCTACATTTCTCAATAACAGGTATTGCTCTAGTAATTGAAAACTGTTATATATATTTGTAAACTGTTGAATGTATATATCTATATCTATATCTATATATTATATACATAAATATGATATATATTTATTGTACTGCGGTTTGCATAAACTTTGAATCCTTTTGTGCATATATACAAGTATATTAAAAGTATATCAAAAATTAGAGATATCACCCCTGATATTTTTTTCCAGAAAGCCCTTAGTAATGGACAACCCGAAAAAATATCAGGAATCATATCTCTTAATTTTTGATATAATTCTGATATGCTTGTATGTATGCACAAAAGTTTATGCAAACCGCAGTACAAAATAAATATATATAACATTATTTAAAAAGACATAACTTTTATTCGAATTCGATGTGAAAATTCCTTCCAAAAAGAAACAAATGTGGACGTTGAAAATAGACAAATGCATTCCTAAGAAGCAGGTTTCGTTACACCCATTAGCATGTCTTGCTACACACCGGGCACCCTTTTATTCTTATCAATGGCCCACGTTTCTCAAAAACGTAAGATCGAGGTGTTGCTTCGCTCAATTCCTTTGATCATCTGTCATCTGTCAAAAAATGTGATTTATTATCTTATTGCCAACACTCAGCAATTGCAGGTGTTACTCCACCCATTTTTCTCTATGATCTGTGGACAAAATTTCATAGTAAACTGAGAAAAGAAATTTGAGAAGAGAAGAGAACCCCCCCAACCCCAACACCGGTTGCATTGTGCTATGGTATTTTGTCCACAAAACATTCCAGAAAGGTGTTTGAAGCGTGAAAATCAGTTTCATTGATTTTTTTTTCTTTTTTTTTTTTACTTGTGTGATTAAATACCAGCTCGTCACGACGTCAGCGTGTAAATTTGTTCCAAATTGAAGCAAAGGTGGATAAATTATTGAAAATATACTAATGCATTCCTAAGAAGCAGGTTTCGTTACGACAATTAGCATGTCTTGCTACACACCGGGCACCCTTTTCTTCTTATCAATGGCCCACGTTTTTCAAAATCATAAGATCGAGGTGTTGCTTCGCTCAATTCCTTTGATCACCTGTCATCTGTCAAAAAATGTGATTTATTATCTTATTGCCAACACTCAGCAATTGCAGGTGTTACTCCACCCATCTTTCTCGGTGATCTGTGGACAAAATTCCAGAGTAAACTGGAAATATGGAATTTGGTTTTCAAATGAAACGATAATATAATGACAAGGAGAAAAAGCCGCTCATGGTGTAAGTGGTATTGGGTGATCGGCAGTCATTTTCAAAGTTGGAAATAGAGGATATGAAATGGCCGCGCGGAGATACGAATTTGTATACGAGTGTTGAGATGATATCTTGCAAATGAGCGATGAAATACAATTTGTACAAAAATATATATTTCATCGATGTTCATATACTAAGTATTAATTATTTATTAGTATCATTATTTCCTGTGGGAACCTTTTAAAAGTAAAACATGACTCCGTGCCTTTTAGCATCAATGGTGATATATGTATTTATTTTCTTTATTGAACGAACATGAAAGAACAGAATTAAGGAAGATGTGCAGTCACTGATTGATTGAACGATATTAGCAATCACTGAACCTTACGAGCGCTGGCCATAATATTAAATGAAAGATCACTTAACTGTTAACTACTAATTTTAGGTTATTTCTCAGTTAACTACTAGACCCATTGGCACCCTCTTTTAGGGGTTAAGATCAATATGTCTTTTTATAGATCTTTTGATTTTTTATTTATTACGCGTATACCTTAATTCAGGCTTTGTTAACGTTTTCGAAACCAAACCCCGATCACCCCTACCACTTGAGAAGAGGAATTACTCCCGCCCCTCCCCCCACTGGTTGCATTGCATATTCCAGAAAGGTGTTTCAGCGTGAAAATCAGTTTCATTGATTTTTTCTACTTGTGTGATGAAATACCAGCTTGTCAGCGCGTGAAATGACTTTAAACTTGTGGCATGAGATGGCAGGTAATGCCGGTTATATATAGGACAATTAAACAGTAAAGCATGTTATTGATAACTGCCCTTTTACTTGACACTAAGTAAAGTTGTATAAAGTTGAAACTCATGGTAAGATGGTTTGAATTTTACATTTGACCGTTATCTATTAACATTGTATTCCTTGGTATCGATGTAAAGCCTACAGGAAGTAACAAAGTTATTTTTTATTTAAAGAACTTTTTTACATTAGTCACTGTTTTTTAACTATTATTCTCTCTCTCTCTCTCTCTCTCTTTCATGTAAAGAAGTGTATGACACTTATGAAACTATCGTCCTCAAATAAAGGTGCATTCATTCATTCATTCATTCATTCTCTCCCTCTCCCCCCCCCCCCCTCTCTCTCTCTCTCTTTCCCTTTCTCTTTCTTTCTCTCTCTTATAAAAGCTTTCCTTTTTTTTCATTTTTAAACAACTTTTACTAGACAATCACGTATATCATATTTTACTTGCAAATGCGTCAAGTATGTAATGAGTTTTTTTTCCCCACAGAACAAAATGCGCTGCCTATTTCTACTGGTTGTAGCTTTGTGTCTCGATGATTGTTGGTTCGTACAAATCCATTTATATTTTCTTTAATTATTATTTTTCTCCTTTTTGCTTAATTGTCATGGTTTGAGTGGTTCGGCTTGAGGCTCCAGGAAACTTCTTAGAAATTATTAGGTCGAAACAAATAAAACTCGCACTTTTTAAAAATTTGAGTTCCCTGCGCCATCTTGAAAGGTAATCGTGCCTTTGCATCGAAGCGAGACGAACGACGAGCTTGCAATGTTAGAGACCTTTTTGAACACCTTGGACAATTGTTCACATACACCGTTCTCATAATGGCTGACAAGTCATTAGTTTACAATAGAAGATATAAAAGCACATGAAATGCGTTCATAGAATGAAAGTAAAGAAAAGTATAGAAATTGACTTTTTGTTTTGACCTGAATTCGCGCTATCCACCTTTATTTTGTATGAGCAGCTTTGCTCAGCCTTGCAAGATGACTGGGCGCCCTCGTTTTTATGCGCTCGTCAGCCATTATGAGAACGGTGTATGTCTCTATCATCGCAAGCTCATCGTTCGTCTCGCTACGATGCAAAGGCGCGGCTACCTTTCAAGATGGCGCAGGGAACTGCAGCTGATCTCCTTTAAGTAAATTCAGTGTATGAGGAACGAACTAGATGGTATCAAAAAAATTCCTTATACTCCCTTAAGAGTTTCTGATCTATCGTATTGCATTCCTTCTTCTCCAACCGCAAACAGTTATTCTCATTATCATTGTTTTAGGGGACGTCGTCTGCTCAAGAATACAGCATTTAATTCCTCTGCTCTATCAAGGTATGCCAAGAAACGCACAATGGCATCAACAACGCCAAAGTACTATGGTTGCTTTGAAGGCTCGCGTTTGTCATTCCAGACCACCCAGCTTAATATGAACAACAACAATGATATCTGCCAAGAGTTTTGTAAGAATGCCGGCTACATGTTCTCTGCTACTCACAAGGAAACTTGTGGATGTTTTTCAAAGCATCCATTGAATGAGGTTTCGGGACCACAGCACGGTGCAGATACAGTTCGAGTAATGAATGATGGCAAAAAGTGTAACATTGTTTGCCCAGGAAAGAAAGGTGTTGGTCAGTGCCTTAAAGAGGCCAATTGCTGCGGAGGTGATTTGACGTATACGGTCTATCAAGTTGGAGGTTAGTGACACGTGAAAATATAATTAGCAATTATTCTCCGAAGGCGAAGTGAATATCGGGGAATATTTACCGAGACGCGAGTCGTCTTCGAGCCGCGGTGAGGCAAATATTCTCCATATTCACTGAGCCTGAGGCGAATAATTGTTTTAGCATATACCAACTTGTGTACAGAGTAACTTATTTTTATATACAATAATTCAATAAAAACAAACAAACAGAAACTTTTAGTTTGCGTGACAAATTCACGCAAAATTTTTAGCAAAACTTTTAGGCCATACTTCGTTGCCTTTTTAGTATTGATAGGAATGCCATTTACTTTCATTTTTTCAATTTCCTCATCGGAAATTGTAGCAAAACGATTGCTGGCAGATGCCATTTTGTTGCCGACTCGATATTTCGAGATTCAGAGGTGAATATCGTACAATATTCACCTCCAATTAACCAATGAGCGTGCGCGATCTTAGGAAGTACACAAGTTGATATATGCTAACTTTAATATTTGATATATTTCCGGATCCAACTGATCACGAAAACAATTGACACAAAACAAAAAAATGTTTTCATTTGATCTTACCATGAAGACAAAGTCAGACAAATCTTTTTATAGAACTGGTCTCAGCTTTTCGTTTTGCTATTGTTTTATTGGTAAGGGAATGGGAGGGGGGGGGGGGGGGGGGGGGGGGGGGGGGGGGGGGGGGGGGGGGGGGGGGGGGGGGGGGGGGGGGGGGGGGGGGTGGGGGGGGGGGGGGGGGGGGGGGGGTGGAGGGGGGGTGGGGGGGGGGGGGGGGGGGGGGGGGGGGGGGGGGGGGGGGGTAGGGGTCAAACCTTTTGATGGTTGATGAAAGCTTTTTCTCATTGTATTGGAGAAGAGGGTCATAATTTTGAGGGGGGTCATGATTTTTACTAAATGAAAAGGGGGAGGGTCTACAATCATTAAAAAAAATTACTACGAATCCCCCTAGCCCTCCCCCACCTGTAAAAAACGTACTTTCCTCTAATTCAGACTCCGAGGTGCATCTTTTCCGTTTTTCACAAAACCTAACATTGAAGTTAAATTCCAAATCATATGCTGCATGTTAGTTGATTAGCCGTGTTTGACTTCGATCTGCCCAGAGTTTGATTCAGGTTTCGATGAAATTTGAAGTAAAAACTTCAATCATCATTTTGTCGATGGTATTGTCTTCCAGGAGTGAACAAAAAACGCTGTTCTACAGCCCTACTGGAGGAACTGCAAAAAAACGGTGTTGATTTGGCTAAGTCTACACTGCCTACACAATGCCCTGAACCTGCATCCAAACGAACTGAGATGTCAAAGGTACGTAGATTGTTAAACAATGTTATAATATACCAAGTCAGTTTCAAGTCAAGTTCATTTTACTACCATGCCACTTCTAATTGGCCAAGAAGGTACCAAGTGGTTAAATATATCACATTTTACTGTTTTTCAGTATATTGAACCGTTCTAAGAGGGTATCACATTTATTAGCCTGCGTTTAGTTAGTTAGGGCGGCTGTACGCAGGCTACACATTTATTCACCGAAGAATAACAATTACAAATTTCTCGCGCGCTGATTGGTTACTTTTTATCATCAATAAGAGGACAGGCAGATAAACTGACGTCAACGAGCGCGCGCTCTTTCCGTTGGTTGTTTTGATCGCTAAAATCGTTATCGTTTTTGTTATTGTTAAAAACAAATAGTTTTTTATGCGTCTGTCCTTTTATTGACGATAGATTCGGTCATCACATTGTCAAAGTGGTATGCGGATCCACTCAGCTACACCTCGTGGATCCACACTACTTCGACAATGTGATGACGCAATTTATCGACAATAAAAGGACAGACGCATAAAAAACTGATGTCTATTTGTTAAAGTGATATCACCGGAGAAAGCTCAGATAGTCACATAGCTACGAAGTTGTCTCTCGTAACGTCTGCGCATGCTCTGAATCCGTATGCAAATTAGTCAAAACATCTTCATGTAAAAATACGTAAATTGCCTTTCAAACATGCCTGAGAAAATGGACTTCACAATGCTTGAAACTTAAGGCTAATTCTTTCATATTGTGTTTGTTAATACAGTATCTTGGTCTCAAAAAAGTATACTCGCGAAATGTTTTGTATACTTGGAGAAAACAAACATTTACTTTCGAATTCTCTCTCAAACTCTTCTAAATTCATCTCGTGCTGAAAGGCACGTACGCGCAAACTCAGTGTCGTCCCTCGTATGATAAATACGCCTAATTATAAGAAGGTTGAAACATTATAAAACAAATTACGAAAAAGCAAATTAGAAATAAATAGCAATGAACTTCCTTCTCGTGCAGTTTATATTCTTCTTTTTAAAAGCTCCTTTTGAGCAATCTGCACCGCAAGGCAACCGTACGAAATTAATATTTTCAACAGGATGTTTTTTCATTTCTATTCATGTCAATATAATAATAAATAATTAATATAAGTTAGTATTTTCCTAAAATTATTATGTTTGACATGCAATTTGAATTAATGGTTGAAAAGGACCAATAAGAAAAAAAATTAGTATAAGTAATAGGACTCCATGTTGTCTAATTGAGAAATAATTGGACGAGGAAAATTCCGAGGACTGACAAAATTTAATGAAGCCGTGCTGGCCGAGTCCAGTTTGGCAGGAATTTTTCGAGTCTAATTATTTCTTGATTGGGGAGCATGAAATCCCATTACCTATTAATTATATAGCTGCCTAATTAATCCCACATCAACAAGACCTGTCCAATTAAGAAAATAATTGGACAGTTACCTATATGGGATTAATGAGAACCTGTGTAATTAGTAAACTTAGCCGACTACAGCCTTTCTCTTACACTACATCTGTAACAAAAAAATATGATTTAATATTATTTTGCCAACATTCCTCAATTTCTCTATAAATTATTTACTAAGTATTAGAAATTCTATTTTTCTGTTATAAGAGCCTACTTTAAAATAATTATTAACATGTGCAGTTGATAAAGGAGCTTATAGCTTTTGACAGATATCCTCTTTTCTTTCATTCTTATCTCATTTTATTTTTTGATTTGTTTTGATTTGATATTTTAGATTGTAATGGAATTGTAATGGATCCGAGTACGATAGAAAAGGACGAGAAATGTGATGAAAATTACGACACGTTACCTAAGCCTTGGGCGTGTTGTAGCCCTTGTTGTGACTGGCTAGTAAAGTTCTTGTGTATCGATGGCACTGTGGTGAAGTGTATTGATAAATGAATAAATGAATAAATGAATAAATGAATAAATGAATAAATGAATAAATGAATAAATGAATAAATGAATAAATGATAATGAATAATGATAAATGAATAATATGAATAAATGAATAAATGAATAAATGAATAAATGAATAAATGAATAAATGAATAAATGAATAATGAATAAATGAATAAATGAATAAATGAATAAATGAATAAATGAATAAATGAATAAATGAATAAATGAATAAATGAATAAATGAATAAATGAATAAATGAATAAATGAATAAATGAATAAATGAATAAATGAATAAATGAATAATGAATAAATGAATAAATGAATAAATGAATAAATGATAAATGAATAAATGAATAAATGAATAAATGAATAAATGAATAAATGAATAAATGAATAAATGAATAAATGAATAAATGATAAATGAATAAAGGAATAAATGAATAAATGAATAAATGATAAATGAATAAATGAATAAATGAATAAATGAATAAAGAGAATAATGAATAAATGAATAAATGAATAATGAATAAATGAATAAATGAATAAATGAATAAATGAATAAATGAATAAATGAATAATGAATAATGAATAAATGAATAAATGATAAATGAATAATGAATAAATGAATAATGATAAATGAAAATATAATGAATAAATGAATAATGAATAAATGAATAATGAATAAATGAATAAATGAATAAATGAATAAATGATAATAATGATAAATGAATAAATGAATAAATGAATAAATGAATAATGAATAAATGAATAAATGAATAAATGAATAAATGAATAATGAATAATGGAATAAATGAATAAATGATAATGAATAAAATGAATAAATGAATAAATGAATAAATGAATAATGAATAAATGAATAAATGAATAAATGATAATGAATAAATGAATAAATGAATAAATGAATAATGAATAACTGAATAATGAATAAATGAATAAATGAATAAATGAATAAATGAATAAATGAATAACATGAATAAATGAATAAATGATAATGAAAATGAATAAATGAATAAATGAATAAATGAATAAATGAATAAATGAATAAATGAATAAATGAATAAATGAATATAATGAATAATGAATAAATGAATAAATGAATAAATGAATAAATGAATAAATGAATAAATGAATAAATGAATAATATGACTAATAATAAATGAATAAATGTAGGATAAGATGGAATAAATGAATAAATGAATAAATGAATAAAGAATAATGAATAAATGAATAAAAGGAAAATAAATGAATAATGAATAAATGAATAAATGAATAAATGAATAAATGATAAATGAATAAATAAATAAATGAATAAATGAATAAATGAATAATGAATAATGAATAAATGAATAAATGAATAAATGATAAATGAAATAAATGAATAAATGAATAATGAATAACTGAATAAATGAATAATGAATAATGAATACATGAATAAATGAATAAATTGAATAAATGAATAAATGAATAAATGAATAAATGAATAAATGAATAAATGAATAAATGAATAAATGAATAATGAATAAATGAATAAATGAATAAATGAATAAATGAATAAATGAATAAATGAATAAATGAAATGAATAATGAATAAATGAATAAATGGAATAATGATAATGAATATAAGAATGAATAAATGATAAATGAATAAATGAATAAATGAATAATGAATAAATGAATAAATGAAATAAATGAATAAATGAATAAATGAATATGAATAAATGAATAAATGAATAAATGAATAAATGAATAATATGAATAAATGAATAAATGATAATGAATAAATGAATAAATGAATAAATGAATAAAGGAGAATGAAAATGAATAAATGAATAAATGAATAAATGAATAATGAATAAAGTGAATAAATGAATAAATGAATAAATGAATAAATGAATAAATGAATAAATGAATAAATGAATAAATGAATAAATGAATAAATGAATAAATGAATAATGAATAAGAATAAATGAATAAATGAATAAATGAATAAATGATAAATGAATAAATGAATAAATGAATAATGAATAAATGAATAAATGAATAATGAATAATGATAATGATAATGAATAAATGAATAAATGAAGAAATGAATAAATTGAATAAATGAATAAATGAATAAATGAATAAATGAATAAATAATAAATGAATAAATGAATAAATGAATAAATGAATAAATGAATAAATGAATAAAATGAATAAATGAATGAATAAATGAATAAATGAAATAAATGAATAAATAAAGAATAAATGAATAAATGAATAAATCTAAATGAATAATGAATAATGATGAATAATAAATGAATAAAGAATAAATGAATAAATGAATACATAAATGAATAAATGAATAAATGAATAAATAATAAATGAATGAAAAATGAATAAATGAATAAATAAATGAATAATCAATAAATGAATAATGAATGAATAAATGAATAAATGAATACATGAATAATGAATAAATGAATAAATGAATAAATAACGGAATAAATGAATAAAATGACTAACTGAATAAATGAATAAATGAATAAATGAATAAATGAATAAATGAATAAATGAAAATGAATAATGAATAATGAAAAATATAAATGAATAAATATGAAAAATGAATAAATGATAACATGAATAATGAATAAATGAATAAATGAATAAATGAATAAGGAATAAATGAATAAATGAATAAATTGAATAAATGAATAAATGAATACTGATAAAATGAATAAAGGAAATAAAGGAATAAATGAATAAATGAATAAGGAATAAGTGAATAATGAATAAATGAATAAAGAATAAATGATAAATGAATTAAATGAATAAATGAATAAATGAATAAATAAATGAATAAAATGAATAAAAATGAATAATAATGGAATAATGATAAATGAATAAATGAATAAATGAAAATGAATAATAATAAATAAATGAATAATTAATAATGAATAACTGCAAAAAAAAAATAAATACATAAAATGAATAAATGAATAATAAGAATAAATGAATAAATGAATAACTGAATAAATGAATAAATGAATAAATGAATAAAATGAATATGAATAATAAATGAATAAATGAATGAAACTGAATAAATGAATAAATGAATAAATGAATAAATGAATAAATGCTGAATAAATAATAAATGGAATAAATGAATATGAAAAATGAATATGAATAAATTAATAAAGAATAATTAAAAATAAATAAATGAATAAATGAATAAATGAATAAATGAATGAATAAATATAAATGAATAAATGACAATAATGAATAATGAAATAAATAAATGAAATGAAAAAACATGAATAAAATAAATAAATGAATAAATGAATAAATGAATAAATGAATAAAATGAATAATAAATGAATAAATGAATAATGAATAAATGATAAATGAATAAATGAATAAAAATAATAATGATCAATGATAAATGAATAAATGAATAAATGAATAAATAAATGAATAACTAAATGAATAAATGAATAATGAATAAATGAATAAATGAAAAATGATATAAATGAAAATAAATGAATAAATGAATAAATATATAAGTGAATAAATTTGAATAAATGAATAAATGAAAATGAATAAATGAATAAATGAAAAATAATAAATGAATAAATGAATATGAATAAATGATAAATGAATAAATGAATAAATGAATAAATGAATAAATGAATAAGAATAAATGATAAATAATAAATAATAATAAATGAATAATGAATAAATGAATAATGAATAACCATAAATGAATAAATGAAAACCTAAAATGAATACCAACCCCCACCACCACCCACCAACCCAAACCCCCACCACCCACCAACCCACCAACCCACACCACCCACCCCCACCAAAACACCACCAACCCACCAACCCACCACCCCCAACCCACCAACCCACCAACACACCAACCCACCAACCACCACCAACCCACCAACCCACCAACCCACCAACCCACCAACCCACCAACCCACCAACCCACCAACCAAAGAGAAGGAAGAACGACCGAACGACCGAAGGAAGAACGACCGAACGACCGAAGGAAGAACGACCGAACGACCCGAAGGAAGGAAGGATTCGTTTTGAGCAAAGTCCCCTGGAGCACGGTGGATCCGGTTAACACTGTATAAATGAATGCGAGCAATTTCTGCATCTCTGAGGCGAACCTCTGTATAACTAACACTAAATTAACAGTCATGTGCAAAAAAAAACCAAACAAACAAACAAGCAAACAAACAAATAAACAAACGAACGAACGAACGAACGAACGAATAAATAAGTAAATAATAAAGAATAATAATAATAATGGCCCCCTAAAAGTTGCATAAAATCTATTTGCCTTCTCCCTCTATTTGCACCAGCCCTCCCCCCTTTTGATAAATGACATATTTCTATTACCTAAAAGATCAAACCTTCAAGGGGGGTTCCGTGAACCCCTTCGACCCCCCCTCCCCCCCCCCTGGATCCGCCACTGTATTACATTAATGGGTTTCGCAACATTTTAATTCGCTATTTTTCAAAACATCGCGAAATTAATTGAAGCGAAAAAGTATGAGCTTTAGCACGGTTACAAATAAGAATAAAACTAATCCGAGACAATCTTTTGTTCCTCATTACTGTCACTTCAAGCTTCTTTAGAACATGTATCTAGATCTCGTTGCATCTTGTTGTGCTTTATTCAGTTACTTAATAAAGTCGTTTTTTGATCAACAAAAAAGGAAACTGTGTGTTTGAATTAAAACAGGTAATGAATAACTTATTCTACGAAATCGTGAAATTAAAGTGACTTAAGGGTTTTTGTTTGTTTGTTTATTTGTTTGTTTTTTGTTTTTTGTTGCAAAATCGCGAAATTAAGGCGAAAATTTCATGTAATAAGGGAGTGTTCATAATTTATCTAGAGGGGGGTCTATGATGATTTTTGTTATTTTTTAAAGCCCCCCTGATAATCTATGGGGAAAAAATTTGGCCCCCCTCAAGAGATTTTAATTACTCAAGGGAAAAAGGGAAAATATCGTGCCCCCCGCCCCCTCCCCCCCCCCCCCACCCCCCCCCCCTCATGGCATGACCAACCTACCATATAAGTTCAATTTTTGATCTTAAAATCTACATTTGAAGAATAATATACACGACTTTCATAACTGGCTGCTGCTAATTCGCATAAACATTAAAATCAATGTTTTTGGAGTGAAAACCCTTTTAAATCATAGATCTTGTTGATTTAGATAAGGCGTGTGAGTTCCTACTTAAATTAATAAATCCTTTACAAGATGTGTCAGCATTTGAAGTTTTGAAAATACACCAAAACGAGGCCACCAAGGCTTCCAGTGATAAATACATACAAAACTCTCTATTTTCGTTCTTTCATAACTTCTTTGGTTTGCAGTCAAATTCTACAAAATTTTCTGGAAATAGTTTTCGTGAAGTATTTCTCAGATATAGCATTAATAGTTTCTGGTTAAAAGGCTTCATTTTCTCTATCTGAAAAAACTGAGTTATGAAAGTCGTCTATTGGAGCTTTAAAAAAATATTGCTTCAGTTAAACATGGTTTCCTAATAATAACATGATGCTATTAAACTGAATAAAGCTTTAATAAAAACAACTGGCATCAAGAAAAGGAAGATTGACTTGTTAGTTTGACACAATAAATTATAATCATCAATCTGTCAACATTTTAGACACTTCAGTTATATGTATATGTGACTTTATGTTAGCAATATATATATACAGGTTTTTTTTGTCTTCGTTTATCACAAAGCTACTTTCTTCTTCACCAGTATAATATACTATCAATAAATAATGGCCCTAACATTTTATTGACTCTTAAATTTATTAGTTAGGACCACTACCTACATTTAATCTATTCAAACATAAATTATTATAACAATACTCGTAAGTATTTCATGTTTCTGAACTGGACACTTACTTGAAAAAACACTCTCTTCCATGGAAGAAAAAGTTGAAAAAGGACAAAATAAAATTTGAGCTAATAAGCTTTCATCTACAAAAAAACAAGGGGGTCAGGCATGCATTGGCAACAATATCAGTTCGAGGCAAACGTCTTTTAGAAGCTCGAGAACCCGTCTGAAAGTGATATAATAGTAACGAAACTGTCTTGGGAGAAACATGGAGCAGTGATAGTGACAGTGACAGCGACAGTTTGGAAATAAGTGAAAGTGAAGATAGTGACGAGCAATTTGAACCATTGCCAGCAAAAAGACAAAAACGAAACAAAACAATGCACCACAAGATGTGGACGAGACGCTCCTAGTTTTGTATTTCCTAATTTAATGTTGTGTTAAACATTTGTCCAATGACATTTTTCCAAATAAGATGTCCCAACAAGTAATTATTCTCAGTTTCAAGTAGTTTTAAAATCTGTTATTATTAAAATCCAGGATTCTAAGTAACATTTTTTCATAAAAATGTTTCAGGAAAAAATTGCTGGGCGCCCCTTATACTTTGTTTTATATATGGTCAAATTTTCGCTGGCCACCCTAACTTGGATAAGGGAAAAATAATGCCCCCCCCCCCCCCCCCCCCCCTCAAAATCATCATAGCCCCCCTCTTGATAAGTTATGAACCCTCCCTAAGGTAATGCATTATGCATGAACGGATAGATAATTTGTGGAGTCTGGAACGAGCCGTCTATAAGGTTTGCACGCGAAGACATTACCATAACCACGTTATTAGCCAGACGGTATTAAGATAATAATCTCTTCTGATCTTCAAGAGTGGTTATAAACTTTGAGTCGTAGTTGTTTAAAATGCCTAGAAGTTCACGAAGGACCAGAGGAAACACTGCTGCTAATTCTACAAGGATTGCCAGCAACTCACCAAGAACTACTAGGAGATCCTCTGGCAGTGGGATGGAACCATCACCGTGAGTATTGTATGCGGAGATAGTAATATCATATTTATGCACTACAAGAATTCTAAACAAGCCCTTGATTCTCGAAGACAACTGAAGATATCTTGATCCGAATTAATCAGAATATATTGTTTCACTAGCAAGACACCTGTAAGCTTACTGAAAAGCCAACAAGACTTTATTATATGTAAAAGTGCATTACGAGTCCCTCCATTACATGAATTACTCTTGGTTAATCTAAAATTTAATAGAAATTTGACCTGGTCTAAGCTAATTTAAGGGTAATTTCTTCGATAACAGAGTACATAGGGTAGATTAAGCTGGAACAATAGCCTTTTTATTAATTACATTCATTTTTTTTAATCTTATCAACATGTTTTTGTTTTAGTTTTACTTGTGTTGGGGCTTAAGCATATGGGCCGTTGAGCGCGAAAATCTCGTTAAACTATTGTGCAAATTGTCTAATTTTTCGGGGAACGGTTGTAGATTTTTCATTCTTCTTGGAAAAGATGGCCTTTATAGGTTCAGGCAGCTTGATGTTGTGACGACCAGGAATTAAGTTTAATTCTTAAGAAGTTTCAATTGTTTTCAAGCATAATAATTACGCGCCTAATATTCTAATGAGCTGAGCAAGCCATTCTTGGAAACCTTTTGAATTCCAAGAAGAAAAAAAACAAGGTTGACCTCGATAAGCGATCCAGTAAGAAAAAAACAAACAATCAAATCACTTCTGAAAAACAGATTTACAATTACAAGTCATTGATGTCGGAATATGTTCGCTACTAGTTCGATTTTTAGAATTGCTATTTTAATGTTATTATTTCTTCCCTGTGTGTGTGGTTTTTTGTACCTGCTCTTGAACATTAAACTAGTAACACAATACTCAATTGTTCGAGTTGAATATCAATGAAAAGAAAGCACGAAATTATTTGAATTTAATAAATAGTAACGGGTCAAATTGCTATTCTTTTATTCAATAATTTCAATAAAGTTAATGTTTTTTAAGTCGATCGAAAAAAATTATTCGTAAAGGTCAATCGCGTGACACTATTTAAAGACGTTCCTTCAACTTCCGCTACCCTAGCTCCCCATCACGATTGTTTATGCTGGACAGATAATTAGCAAGGTTAGGTATTTAGTTGTGGGTACCGTATTCAAATATGTTTAATGTGATTTTCTTTTGTTTTCTTGCAGGCCAAAGCGAAGGCGAGCCGAATCGCCTGAGTAAGTTGATTTTGTGAACGAATCAGTTGTTTTTATTGCAATTCCATAAAAACGCTCTTGTGACATTATCATGACATGTAGCACACTTGAAGTTGTGTGAAAAAAGAAACCAATTAATCACTGAAACAATTTCTAAACTTTTTTCTCTTGTTCTGTTATAAATGGAAAAAAAAAATTAGTATTAATGAGTGGTTAGCTGTTGGTGCTGCTTTACAAGTGTAGCAATTAATAGCCAGTGTAGCTGTTGTTGCCATCCAATTTTTTAAATTAATTGTTTATTATTGTTGGTGGTAGTGGTAGTGGTGTAAGTGGTAGCTGCTGTTGCTATCCAATTTTTAAAATTAATTGTTTATTATTGTTGGTGTAGTGGTAGTGGTGTAAGTGGTAGCTGTTGTTGCTATCCAATTTTTAAACTAATTGTTTATTATTGTTGGTGGTAGTGGTAGTGGTGTAAGTGGTAGCTGTTGTTGCTATCCAATTTTTAAAATTAATTGTTTATTATTGTTGGTGGTAGTGGTAGTGGTGTAAGTGGTAGCTGTTGTTGCTATCCAATTTTTTAAATTAATTGTTTACTATTGTTGGTGGTAGTGGTAGTGGTGGCAGTGGTAGCTGTTGTTGCTATTTTGTTGTTGGTGGTGGTAGTAGTAGCTGTTGTTGTTATCATCATTGTCGTTAGTGGTAGTGGCAGTAGTGGTCCACAGTTCACAGTCGGTGGTTGGTGCCAAGGCAGAGTAAGCGAAGCCAGTTGGATATGCCCAGAGTCCTTCATTTATATGGAAATGCCAATAGCAACATTGGTTCAGAGAACATTAATTGTTGTCAGTAGTGACCATGCATGCAAACATTATTCTTTCAGAAATGATTCCCGAAGAGCAAGGCGAGGAAAACTTGGTGAAAATGTCGAAGGTCGCACCAAAGTCATGACGGATCAGGATTTCAAAGAAAATATGAAAGTTTTGCATGCGAACAGCAAAAAGATGAATGGTATGGACTGTTACTATTATGATAGCCCAAAGACCTGCCAAGAGACCATGGTCTTTTGGACCTGAACCTTGGTTATTTCGTCGTGAATGGCAGGGTCGGTAATTTATGAGGTTTGGGAAACTGGGTCCTAGGGGGCATCACATTAAAAGAAAGTATCAAGGGTTATGCAAAGACTTGAGGAGGGCCAGGGAAGGGAAGGTGATGAAAAATGTTATACCATCGAATGGGAGAAGGCTAAGTAAGGATTTTTCCAATATATCAAAATATTATAATCCCAGTTAATCTTCTACTAAGTAAAAATACATGTGTAATAGGTAAATAACGAGCCTATATTTTACACGACTTGAAGTTGTGAAAGGCCCATTGGCACTCTCGATCAGTCGTTTCATACCAGGCTTGTACTTTAGCTATTACGCATGTTCTTATATGATTTCCGAGCCCATCCTACACTGCTTTAAGTAAAAATACCTGTGGTTTCTGATACTGGCGTTTTCACTAAAGGATGAAACTGACACGAGCCTGTGTTAATGACTTTCAGATTCGCAGCTCAAGCCTGTTCAGGTCGACTTGCATGTGGACAAAAACCGCGAGGAACATTACACGGATGACTATGAGATGGAGGATCTCATTGTCCGAAGAGGAAAAGTGTTCAAGATATCCGTGACGTTTGACAGGAATTTTGATGAATCACGAGACAAAGTAATCTTGCAGTTCGTTACAGGTGAGTAGAATGAACAGAGATGTAGAGAAAAAAAAAATAGATAAAAAAGGGGAAAAAAGAAAAAGAAAAAAAGAGAAAAAAAAAACCAATGACACTTAAATAAGGAGCAGTTAAGTGTGACGTAATTCGACCGAAAAACGACTTGCGGGTCCGAATTAATACTTACTTTTACATAAATTTTTCTGTGTTCTTTCTTCATAGAAGGATTTTCTGCTCATATATCTAATTGTTGAAGGTAGAGAATAAATCCTGGGAATTAGTTGTGGCAAGATTTTAGCAATCTTGTCGCGTGATTGGACCCGGAAGTACGTCAAAACTTAAAAGCCCTATTCCTGTTTTCGACTCCCCTTAGTTACCGTCGCTAAGTCCCACAAGCTCGACGAATTTGTTAGAATATCTTAAAATTTAAAACTGTGATCGCGAGAATTTGATTACAAATTGTTTCAATTCTGTATTGACCTCTTAAAAATAGACACTGTGTAGTTGTTTGTGGGACAAGATTTTTATTCCAATGGGAAAACTGCTGCGTGATTGGTTTGCTATTGAATGTGTGAGTCGTAACCAAGAATCATTATGACCTCGACGATAGAAAACCACTGAATATCTTTATTTAGCATATACCAACTTGTGTACTTCCTATAAACGCGTGCACTCATTGGTTTATAATTGGAGGTGAATATTGTTTCTCGGAATATTCAGTCGGCAACAAAATGGCATCTGCCGGCAATCGTTTTGCTGCAATTTCCGATGAGGAAATTGAAAAAATGAAAGTAAATGCCTTTCCTATCAATACCAAAAAGGCAACGAAGTATGGCCTAAAAAATTTGCTAAAAGTTTTGCTAAAAGTGCAAAGTTTCTGTTTGTTTTCATTGAATTATTGTATATAAAAACAAGTTACTCTGTACACAAGTTGGTATATGCTAAAGCGACTCGCGTCTCGGTAAATATTCCCCGATATCTACTTCGCCTTTGGCAAATAATTGCTAAATATTTGCTCGACAGGCCCTCGACCCCAACAGAGCAAGAAGTCCATCATACGATTGCAGAACAGCAATAGCCTTTCCACGTCATCGTGGGGTATGCACATAGTAGAACATCGTGGAGCAACTGTGGAAATGTCCGTCATGTCACCTGCTGATGCCATTGTTGGAGAGTATTCATTGTTTGTGGAGACACGAAGCAATAGATACGGTGGGAACCATCATAGCTTTAAACAAAAGCGTGATGAGAAAATCATCATATTGTTCAACGCCTGGTGTAAAGGTAGTGACTTGCTTCTTTCTCGTCTCGTCTCTTCTTCTCTCGTCCCTTTTCTGGTCCTGTTTCCTTTTGCCTAATCCCCCTTGTCTCATCTCCCTGGTTTGGTCTGCTCTCATCTCCGCAAACTGGCCTCGTCTCGTCTGGCTCCTCTCGTCTTCTCTAGTCTCTTTTCGCCTTTCTGCTCTTCCACTTTCCATGTTACATCAGTAATCATTCCAAATTCCCTATTCAAATTTTAACTTTTCTCCACTTCACTTTACTGACCTGTTTACTTATCAATCACTGTCTTCAATCTTCGAACCAAAAGATGACGCAGTTTACATGGGCAAAGAAGATGAACGGAAAGAGTACGTACTGAATGATCGCGGGCGCATCTGGGTTGGCAGCAAAAGAAGATTCACAAGCATTCCTTGGAACTTTGGCCAGGTCAGTGTGGCTATAATATATCGATATAAAATTAATAGAAGGTAGCAAGTCGAAATAGCCACAAGGCTTAAAAACTTGTGGCCCTCAATGAAATTATATTTGTATTTAGTGAAGTTGAAGTTTAGTGTTGTTGTCGGTAGTATAAGTTATGATGGTGATCACGATGACGATGATAATAGCGGTTGTCGATGGTGACGGCGACAATGGCCATAATGATATTAGCCAAGATAATGATGATAACGATGATGGCTATGTGACAACTGACGCGCGATTACAATGAGCAGTTTTCTCTGCATTTTGTTAGGCAATAGCGTTACGACACAAGTTGCACGAGTGTTTTAACGGTGCAACAGAGAGTCTGTCGTTGCCAAAAGTAGAAACGAATTCTACTTTTCATAACCATTGCAGCAACTTGCTCGCAAAACGTTTTGAAATTGCGCTGTAGGTTACACGGTGAAATGATCCATGCAACTTCTGTCGCAACGCCGTTGCGAGACAAGCTGCAAAGAAAATTGCTCCGTGTAATTGCGTCTTAAGACGATGATCGATGATATTGATGTTAATAATGATAATGGTGTTTGATGATGATAATGATGTCTGTGACTGACAAATAACAAGCTCAAAGGAATAAATAAATATTCTTTCTAATTTATTTCAATTAAGTTTGATCAAGTTTCACTGGAAACATGCTTAAAGCTATTAAAGATAGCAGAACTCAGTACTTCTGCACATGCAAATCCTACCCTTGTTTGCCGTACTATATCTCAAATGGTGAGTTTCCTAATCGTAGTAGTAATCGTAGCAGGGATCCAAGGGTGGTGTTGTGGTGGTAGTGCACTTGCCACTCTCCTCCAGGGTCTGGTGTTCGATTCCTAGACTTGGCATTACATTTGAGTTGAGTTTGATTGGTATATATACCTTGATTCCAAATTCCAATTCGATCTTTAAGTTAGCCGTGGCGTGCCGTGTCGTGACTTTGATAGGCTAAGGGGTTGTTTAAGGTTTCAAACTGAGAGTTAGCTGTGCCCTGTCAATCAGCCTAGAGCTCGAGATTGTTTCAAGGTTTGATTTGTGAGTTAGCCATACCCTGACTTAGATCAGCCCAGAGGTTGTTTCATGGTTCAATCTGTGAGCTAGCCGTGCCATGACTTAGATCAGCCCAGAGGTTGTTTCATGGTTCAACCAGTGAGTTAGCCATGCCCTGACTTAGATCAGCCCAGAGGTTGTTTCATGGTTCAATCTGTGAGTTAGCCCATGCCATCACTTTGATCAGCTCAGAGGTTGTTTCAGGTTTGGATCTGTGAGCTAGCCGTGCCCCGTTTTTCAGCCCAGACTTAGAACAATTTTTTAGCAAGTTCGAGGGAACTTGCTTGAAATCGCTCCATCAATTATACTGCGTATTTTAAAACATACATGTTATTACCTGAACTTACTGATTTTGTATCACATTTTATAGGCTAATTACGACGATAAAGATGGTGGCATACTCTTTGGGCGTTGGACCGAGACCTATCCAAAAAATTCCACCGAGCCCACAGAATGGACCGGAAGTGTCACCATTTTGAAGAAGTTCACAAAGCGATATCAATATGTGCGATATGGACAGTGCTGGGTGTTCTCTGGCTTAGTAACCACACGTTAGTATTGCTTGACCGTTGTCATAGCAGCACTCTTAGTGGAATAGCGCAGCGCAGCCGTGACGTCATAAATACGAAGACAAAAGCGAAATTCGGACAAACTTACAAGTTTACTTTCAGCAGATGATTTTCACAGCCGATCGCAGTTGCTCTTAGTTTACATGGGTTATTATTGTAACTTTAAGTAAAAATAATAAAATCGGTTCGTATAATCCTCGTAGCGGTTAAACAGAATGCATTATTTGTCCTAATCTTTGAGCTATTTTTAGAATCAGTGCGCTGCGCTATTTGACAAAGATTTTCCATTGCTTTATCATGCTGTAAGCCAATGGATCGGATTGCTAATGTGCGAATTCATGAAACTAATATATATCTTTTTAATTTGATAACGTCAAGTTTCGAAATTATGGCCAATATTCTTTTGAAGAGAACATATAAATATCTTTACTTTGGGCGTAATATTTTCCCATTTCAGAGCACATGTCATTCCCTAGAGTATCATCTCTTTGTTTAATGGTTACGCACAAGAAGACACCTGAATATGGATGAAACTTAAACAAAAAATCTTATTCTCAAAATAATAAAACGTGGTCTGAAATAGAAAAAAATACACCCACAAGTTAAACGTTCCTGCATTAAAAAAAGAGATATCGTTAGCCTAAGCTCCAAAAGTCCCAATATTTTTTCTCTTTATTTTTCTTTTCTTCTTTTAACTTTGATCGTTTTTGCTCTCAGTTCTTCGTGCTATAGGGATCCCAACTCGTAGCGTGACTAACTTTGCGTCGGCACACGACAACGACCAAAGCATGACCATTGATTATCACCATGATGCCGAAGGAAAGCCACTAGATGACCTCGATGATTCAGTATGGTAAGAAAATTGTTTTGCTTACGGTCCAACTAAATTTTTCAACGTGCCGCGAAACTTTACATTATTGCTTTGTGAGTAGCAGAGCATTATGGTATTACCACTCCTTCGCGCAACAAATTTGATAGGACTTCTGCTTTGTACGTGCAAGTATATGAAACATTTGTTTTGCGCAGACTGATACAAGCGACTGACATTTTCATCCTAAGTTACAAATAACGTTGCACAAGAAGTAGCACGATGCTGCCCTCATTAACACACCTTTATATTCCAACTCTCGGAAATGACCTGAATGTTTTGTCTTTCTAATGCTTTTAAACATTTATTTTTAGGAACTTCCATGTGTGGAACGAGTCGTATTTCACTCGTCCAGATCTTCCGTCTGGCTATGATGGCTGGCAGGCACACGATGCCACACCACAGGAAACCAGTGAAGGTAAAATTTAGTTATAAATATGATTTTCCGATACACATACAGCGTAGACTTTTGAGACTGAAAAACGCCTTCTTTGCCTTTCTTTTTACTGGTCTCTCGTCTTAAGGTGGGAGACTTATATACCAAACTTTTGTTTGATATACCGTCGTCCACAATTGTGGAAACCAAAACCAGTTTAAAAAACCGGTTTCTTAACCGGAAACACGTAATGAGCATGAGCGAATGTAATTTGACGTATGGCGGCTGTCAAAATCCTGTGGAGGATTTTGACAGCGTTGCTAAGTTACCCCGTGCATTTACGACAAATATAACAACCTACATTGAAGAGATAACAAGCTAAAAACTAGTGTGAGCTGCGTCGGTGTTTCTAATGAAACAGTAATGATATAAAGGTAAATTATACACTGTGAAAAGTTGAAAAAACTTACTGACTTTTCGGACACTAGTCCTTCGTCGGAGTAAAAGAGCATTGCCAAAGTCTATTTTTCTCCCCTTAATTAATACCCAAGGAAAATAGAAACTCCGCCAGCGAGGAAGCCATTGCCAGTCTCTCGAGCAATCCATCCATAGTACCATTTCGATATAACATTAATGAGCTGCAAATCAACACTATGATTAACAGGTGTGTTCAGGTGTGGACCCTGTCCTGTCAAAGCCGTCAAGAATGGCGAGGTTTACTTCCCATTTGACACAGGCTTCGTGTTTGCTGAAGTCAACGGTGATAAAGTCTACTGGGATGTTGATGAGGATGGAGAGATGACAGTGTCTTACATTGATAAACGCAGTATTGGAAAATACATTAGTACCAAGGCCGTTGGAAGCAATGACAGAGAAGATCTGACCAAGTATTACAAGTTTCCGGAGGGTGAGGCATTAGGAGTACTGACGTAATTAAGGCTATCAGTATCATACCGCTATGTCTGCTACACTGTTGTAGTGACAAAAGCAACAACAACGACAAATGAACAACTGCTATACTATATACTACTGCTATTACTTCTGCTACTGCTACTGCTACTGCTACCACCACTACTACCACTACTACTACTTCTAATGCTACTGCTACTACTACTGCTACCACTACTACTACCACTACCACCACTACTTCTAATGCTACTGCTACTACTACTGCTACCACTACTGCTACTAGCTACTACTACTACTTCTATTGCTGCTGCTGCTGCTGCTACTACTGTCACAGGCACTTTTACTACCACCGCCACCATACCTCCACTGACATTATTTTCCAAATCAATCAACAGAAAGCTCACAAGAACGTGAGGCAGTCCGACTAGCTAACAAATTCAGCTCACGCAAAAATCAGGAAATTTATTCCGAGCCATCTTCCAGTGATGTCACGTTTGAAATACTCACCAGTGACAACATAATGATAGGAGATGACGTTAAAATAGAGTTGTCTGTAAAAAATGACTCCAATGCAAGAAGGACTGTTCAGGTTACCATAGTAACCAAGATATCCTTCTACACGGGTATTACCACTCGAGACTTGAAGAATGTTAATAAAGTGGTGACTCTTGCAAGAGGACAGGGTAAGTCGATTCGTTTGTTTAATTTTGAATTGCGGCAAATAGCGACAATTAAATCGTGGAACTTCCATGTACTTTATTTTATTTTTTTACAGTTCCGTTCAATGACCATGAATAATTAATAGTTCCAAGTCCTGTCTGGAGTTGCCACGCCTGATAAAAAGCATAGTCTTGCTATGCGCGGAAACTCCAGCCTCGACTTAGAACTATTATTCGTGATTACTAAACGGAACCTTAAAAAGGAGTATTGCGCACAATTATGCGTGTTCAATTTTCTTGTGGTATGTAATGAATAGATATTATTTATGGCTTTACCTTACGTTTTTAGAAACCTCCGTACTTCTATCTATTTCTGTTGATGAATACCTCAAAATGGCTCCTGATGCAAGCATCAAAACCTACTTCAAAGCTAAAGTCAAGGAGACTGGTCAGGTGTTTTGTGACATGGATGACATTGAATTCAACAAACCTGAACTCATAGCAATGGTAAGTATAGACACACCTGTGAATCCCCAAAATGCAGACTAGCATTAATATTTACAGGTATAAATATTTTTTGAAGTGCCAAATGGAAAAAAAATGGCGAAAACATGCCGCAAAAGTCTTACCGCTGATTTCATGTTGCTCGCCTATTTTCTGTAGCCCTCTCTTTAAAATATCGGCCTATATAATATTTTGTCCATTTCGAACCCTCGTACCTCATGCAGAAAAAATATAAATTCCACGAAACACGCCCCATACAAATACAGGTATTCAGAAATGTATTATATTCATATGTAAGTCATGCCAGCAAATGCAGACGAAATCATGTCAGTAAAACGTGCAAACAAAGTTTAGGATATTTTTGTTGTTCTGAGCTTTCGGTGATCGTATTCATAATACCCATAGTGCATGCAGCTCGAGACTGTTATGCAACATGCGATATGCAACATGCAACATACGACATGCCATATACAACATGCGACATGCCATATGCAACATGCAACATACGACATGCCATATGCAACATGCAACATACGACATGCCATATGCAACATGCCATATGCAACAAACGACATGCCATATGCAACATACGACATGCCATATGCAACATACGACATACCATATGCAACATACGACATGCCATGTGCAACATACGACATGCCATATGCAACATACGACATGCTATATGCAACATGCCATATGCAACATACCATATGCAACATGCAACATATGACATGCAACATACGACATGCCTTATGCAACAACATGCCACATACGACTTGCTATATGCAACATGCAACATACCATATGCAGCATGCGACATGCAATATTCAACATGCAACAAAACCTTGAAATAGCTGTACTAGACAAGCGAAGCGCTTGTATGAAATATTTCTTTCCAAAAGTACTTTTTCCATTTAACATTAAAATATTTATTATTCACATATTATTCACATATTATTTACATTAACATATTATTTTATCACTTTACCTCTAGATCCCATATAAGGTGGGGAAAAACGAGGAGTTCGAGGTTTCATTCCAGTTCACCAATCCTCTGCCTATCAAGTTAACAAATGCCAATCTGAACGTTGAAAATTCCAGGATGATCCCAAGCTCTATCACAAAAGCATAAGGTGAGTCTGGCGCTGTCATTAATGTTATGCAAAGCTTAACATAAGATTTGTTTTGTTGTAAATGTAACACAATTTATTTAAATATAACAAAATTAAAAAACACTTTACCCCTCTTAACTTGTAGCAAATTAAAAATCGATAAAAAAAAATTTCGCCAGTAGCAAGAGGCCATAAGAGACCTTCATATGAAGGTTAAGATAAGGTTGACAAACGCATGTTTTCGTCGAAGTATGAGGTTTTTCCGTCGACACATCCTTTGAATGAACCTGATCAGGTAACATGACTTTCAAAGGCCAGCCAAGAGAAAAGGACCAGGATGTTCCTAATGGCCGGGGGCTTATGACGCTGAGGGCTTTCGTTACTTTTGGCTTCTCGGACTGGGGGTTTATTAGAAGGGGGCTCATCAAAGGTTGGGGGTTTAATGGAGTAAATGCCGTACGATGCAGTTGCTATTTTTTCCCACAGGAAAGCGATTGGACCAAATGATGAGGTGTCAATTCCTGTTATTCTGGAATCCAAGAAAAAGGAAAGCGATACATTGATGCATCTTTCCACTCCGATCAGCTGTCTGGTGTTCGTGGAGAGTTTGAGATTACAGTAGTGTAGGCTTACAAAATCTAAGAGTAAAAAAGAGCGAAGACAGTACAATAGGTAGGCTAACAATGCTCTTTTAAGGCCCCGTCCACACTATGCCGGATAAATTTGAATCCGAATTTTTATTTATTCGGTTAGGCCTACCGTCCACACTAGTCCGGGCGAATCCGGAACATTTCTTCACCGACAACGAATTTTTTCGTATATGGTCTCTAGAGTGGAACAATTTGAAAACGCCAGCTGGCCGTATTAGTGTTGACGGAGAACATTTCGTATCCGAAATTTTTCGAATACGATGACGTCCTGATTGTCATGGAAACATGGCGAGAAGACTAAAAATTCACCGCGGGCTCAATTTCAGCTTCGATGCACATGCTCAAATGTGCAATGAAGCGTTTTTGCCGCCTCTGATCGGACTAGTGTGGACGCGAAACATTTTATCCGTTTTCATGTGTGGACGGAAAATTTTTTTACGGTTTCGGTGTGAAAGTTGCGGATTCAAATTTATCCGGCATAGTGTGGACGGGGTCTAAATAGCACGCTCGAAATCGTACATTTTGCTGTCGTGAGAAAATAGGATGTTGGTGAATGCTATTCAGTGTCTCAGTGATACTGTTGCCTCATGTGTTTTAAAATTATTATTATTATTTTTTTTTTGACGTTATTTTTAGCATTTTATTTTAAAGTTTTATTTCTTTTATAAGTTTTATCTTTAATTTTTTAATTTTTTTTTATTTATTTATTTATTTTACTTTGTAGTATTTTCAATTTTTTCTTTGTCTTGTTTTTTTCTTCCTTTCTTCCATTTTGTAGTTACTAGTGTCTAACTTTTACAATAAATATACCCCTAAAATATTCTTCATAAACGTTGTTCTAATTGGGTTCCCTGTGGATAAACCATGCAAATCATGTGATTTATCGGATACTTCATAACGCTCTTCCAACAAATCTATGCAAACTTTCCTCGAATTTCGAAACCAGGGTAACAGCCTTATTGCCAACGAAGTTGTCAAGCAAAGAGTTTTGAGTTTTAAATTTGTTACTGAGAAGTGCGTCATTTCTTTTGTTCTATCACGTATTGGTTTAATAATAAATTGAGCTATACGCAATTTCTTCCAATGATGTGGCGCGAGAAATCTAGAAAAAATCTAGATGATCAATTAACTTCGAATGCATTTACTCACAGTAAATCCAAGATCTAGGTACACATGACGAAAGAGGTACTACTTTTTATTGATGGGTTACAAGCGTTCTTAAGAGAGTTCCTAAGACAAAAGCATGACTACCATAGTGGTGCCGTTAACAATAGATGCCATTAATCAATCTTTTTTAATGGCACCAACGCTCGCCTGAGAGGCTGCGATGATGTAACGTGCAATCAAAGAACTTTGACGATCTTATTAAGGTTTTTAAGTATCACCATACGTTTTCTCATTTGTTAATTAAATATGGCACCAAAGAAACATAGCTTGGGCTACCTTTGATTTAATGTTATAAATATGCTACGTTAGACATCCCGCGATGCAACGTTACTCGAAACAATATAATTACACCGTGTGTATGGTTCACCAACCACTAGCAGGCAAGCGACATACATTATTCATTGATATTGAAAAACATTTCCAAGAAACTTCGAAACCATTTGACCCTGAATAGGAAAACAGCTACAGTTTCGATTTATCGCGACTCAGAGTGATAGCCAAAGGCATTGAAGTTACATCGATAATCATTTGAGAACAAAATAAGACTTTATTATTTTCTATTTAAGCAATCAGTATATGTTAACTCGTTACCATGTCTGGCAGACAGTTAAGGTAAGTGTGTAACAGTGTAACATCACGATTGGGAGCAATTGCAATGACAAATGACCCCAAAAAGTCATTCCTTAAACTGAATCAAAAGCTAAATATATAGTCAAAAAAGAGAACGAATATTGATTGCATGATGAATTTAACAATAATATTTTTGAATTTGCGTATTCAGCAGCAGTAAGGGGGACTCGCGATCGATGCCGTATGTTTGCGGGTTTAACCCGCGGAATTAAGCACGCGGGTACAGCAGATTTACGGGATTTCCCGCGGTGTGTCCTTACTGCTGCTGTGTTGGGTACCGCAAACGGAGGTTAAAATATTTGTTGGATATACGATGCATGAATGTAAAAAGTTCACCAATGACTTCTGTGCGATTTGCCTAAGATTCAAAGTTAACATCCCCAAGCCTCGGGGTTTCTGGTGTTGTGGTAAAAAAATGCAAATAGAAGATGACACGTCAGCACAGTGTTACGAGTGTGGTAAGAATATTCGTAATGCCGTACCAAATGCTACCAAAGAGCAATATTAGTAGAGTGTACAGAATCCCATTTTCCCGGCAACCACTTTCGGCTACCTTTTTTTGTGTCCCAAAAGATGCGTATGCGTGTCCCCAAAAGATGCGTATGCGTGTCCCAAAAGATGTGCAGCCGCGTCCCAAAAGATGTGCATGCGTGTCCCAAAAGACGTGCATGTGCTAAAAAAGTGTCTTAGAATGTTAACGATTAGTAGAGTGTACAGAATCCCATTTTCCCGGCAACCACTTTCGGCTACCTTTTTTTGTGTCCCAAAAGATGCGTATGCGTGTCCCCAAAAGATGCGTATGCGTGTCCCCAAAAGATGCGTATGCGTGTCCCAAAAGATGTGCAGCCGCGTCCCAAAAGATGTGCATGCGTGTCCCAAAAGACGTGCATGTGCTAAAAAAGTGTCTTAGAATGTTAACGATAAGGTTAAATCTTTGTAAGTATGTGCTAAAAAAGTGTCTTAGAATGTCGACAATAAGGTTAAATCTTTGTTTAGTATATGCTAGTAGAGTGTACAGAATCCCATTTTCCCGGCAACCATGTTTCGACTACCTTTTTTTGTGTTCCAAAAGATGTGGATCCATGTTCCAAAAGATGTGGATCCGTGTTCCAAAAGATGCAGATCCGCATCCCCAAAGGTGTCGATCCGGATATCCCCCGTAGAATGTCGACAATAAGGTTAAATCTTTGTTAAGGATGCCTGGAAACTATTTCAAAGAGTGTCTTAGAATGTCGACAATAAGGTTAAATCTTTGTTAAGGATGCCTGTAAGAGTGTATCGTTTGTCCGCGCCTCGACAACCATGTTTCGACTATCTTTTTTTGTGTTCCAAAAAGAGTGTCTTTGCGTGTTCCAAAAGATGCGTATGTGTGTTCCAAAAGAGTGTCTTTGCGACGCTTCCCAAAATAGAAGAGTGTATATTTTGTCCATGTTCCAAAGGGCCCCAAAACAGGGCGCTACCGTCGAAGGGCTATGCGCAATGGTGCCGCTACGTAGCCCGGAATGCGTGCGTTGCCTATTGTCTCCTGTGCTCTATACAAACCTCCTAGGACGTCCAAAAGGATTTCTATCGTGCGCTGTTTTCCCAACATGTAGCCGGCTATGCCTATGGCTATGTACAAATACATGTCTATATCCTATGGATCCATGGAATACCCCCTATGGATCCATGGAATACCCCCTATGGATCCACATGCCCAAACCCTGTCTACATATGTATATGGCAACGCCCAAAATACTATCCGAGGAAGAAATCGCAGGATTGTTGGAAGATCGACGAAATGGAGTAGGGCTGCAAAAGGTAGCCAAAAAGTATGGTGTGGGTATTCCCAAGATACGCAGGATAGAGCGAGAGAATGGTCTGGAGGTAGCAATACCCGAAAAGCCACCAACCACGGATCTGCAGAAACATTTCCTAGAAGTGCAGGATTCCTTTGCTATAGTCTTGGACGATCTCCAAAAAGCTAGAGAAGAACTCCGAGACGCAAAGGAGGAATTGCTAGCCAAAATGGAACAAAAAGAGGAAGAGGATTCCTTCGAAGAAATAGAGGACGAAGTGGAGGAAATATCCACAAAAATAGACTGGCAAATAGCCGGCAATGTGCTATTTGCCGTCTTGGGCATTGCTGCTGTCGTTTGGGCGCGCATGCAACCGCCCAAAGTTGTCTACTACAGACATCCAGCGGAGCCGCAGAGAAATTCTAGGATTCCGGAAATGGAGTAGAAACGTGCACTAGCCGGTCTTTCTTCTTTGCTTTGGTAGTCTTTTCTCTGCCTATTTTGCAATACAAAGGCGCTGGAGATGTCCAGTCTATAGTTTGCTCTTCTAGAAAATGTCCCCAAACTGGAGTGGTTGCATGCTCCACAGTGCAGCCCTCCAATACGCACTCCGAACATAGCTCGGAAAGGAACAGTATTGTCCTTTCTTTTTTTCTGTAGGTGGTTTTGGCGTACTTCCAGCATTGGTATTCGTTCGGCTGCATATGTAGCGCCTGCGTACATTCTTTGTTCGGTGGCGCTACGACTTTCAGTAGCTTTCCTGGATTCTGCGGCATTTTGTGGTCTATTTTTCTGGCCAACTCGTGGTATGTGTCCAAGCCTGGTCCTTCCGGTACGAAGACAGTTGCTATGCCATTTTTCCACTCTAGCAATATTTCTTCTCCTTGTATGGCAGTGCGTATGTTGCCGTTGGCTTCGAACTTTCCATCTGCAAATGCCTCCAATAGGGCTTCCGTGGCCCATGCCACAGACGTTTCTCTATTCCTCCGCAATACTACTCGGTGCCCCCTTGCCGACCAGCCAGCATCCAAGTCTCTGGGGATCGCATATCCTAGTATTTTGTAGTCTCCTGCGGGTATTTGGTCCATCCTATGCACTTTGGCTCTGGGCGTCTCTGGACCAAACGAGCTTTCTTTTCCAAAGAACAATCTACGCAGATTGTCTGTTCTTTTGGAAATCCTATCCAACAGCTTTTCGTACTTTTCCAACTCTTCTTCTATCTTTCGCCTGTCTTCTTCTTTTTGCCGCAGGATGTTTTGCTTTTGTTCCGACAGCTCTGCGTGATATCTCTGCGTGGCTTCTACCCACTCGTCGCCTTCCAAATCGTCTCGTATGTCTTCCAATCTTTGTTGTCGTTTTCTTTTGGACAGAAAGGATATCCTGCGGTCCGTAGGTACTTCCAGTATTCCGAAGAGACTCTTTTCTACTCCTATTCTTTGCGCCTTCTTCGTACGCCATATCCACTCTACGTGTTCCGTCGGAGGCAGCATTGTGGCAATGGCAGGGGCATTTGTATGCACTCGGGTGGGGAATTTGGACTCCGCCAATACCGTAGGCGAGTTTTTTGTGTAGCAGCGCAGCGGAGCTATTTCCACAGGTTCCATACCAAGCACATCTATGCGAAATATGGGGCATTTGCGCAGGCCAAACTCTGCTATGGTCCAAAGTACACATCGTTCCCATTTGTCGTTGCCACGAACTCGCACTCCGGCTATGCGTCTGGTTTCCAAATTACAGTACCAAGCTAGGAATATTTCTTTCGTCTCCTCGCAGCAAATGCACAAGCACCTGTCCAAATGTTCCGCAAGTGCCAACCACATATTCTTTGGCGGCTGTACTACGAATATGTCTTGCAAAGGTTCTAGTGTTTCCGCGATGGCGTTGGTGTGGGATTTGGAGAAATCTTTGCCATAGATGGATATTTCCACTCTGGTGCATCCTCTTTTTTGCACGTCTGGGTGCAGGAATGTTCTACGCAAATGGTCGTTGGGGCAATCCACGTACTCTGCCAACTTTGCTCCTACTGGGTTTTGCACTTCTCCGGCTTCGAAGTTCGACACTATCTTGTTGTATATTTTGGTTCTCTTTCCGTCTTCCATCCAAGTACAAACATGGTTCCCGACGGCATGCGTATTGTCCAAAATGGTACCTTCGCGCCAACCAACTTCTCCTTGTTCTTTGTAGCCCATTTGCCGCAGTCTGCGCACCAATGCAGCTCTGTCCAAAGTACCGGAGAAATCCTGTGTGTAGTCCACGGAGTAGATGCCATATCCTTGCCCATACAAAGCCATGGAGAATTTGCGTACGTTTTCCCCGACATCTTCTATTTGCAGCTCCGAAGTGTCTACTTTGGCCACGAAGTATCCAGCAGGATCTGTGTTGTGTATTCCATACCATTTGCCTTTGGCATTGGAGCGCTCTTCTATCTTTGCGATGTTTTCTACGATCTTTCCCTGCTTGCAGGTATGTACGATACTCGTGGGCAGAAACCCACCAAATGCCACTGTTGCTGCCGTAGATATCTGCGCAACTATTGTCTTTGCATTTCTGCAGAGCAGCTTCTTGCCATACAAATTCTCTTCCGCAACGAAACCATATACGAATATGTCGTCTACGAATGGCGGCAATCCTTCCAGCGGCTGCAAACTGGTAGTACCTTCGTTGTTGCGTAGGTAGTCGCATTTGGATATGTCCGGCAGCAAGTTCCCGTCGCATGCATTGTCCAGCAGCAAATGCGCCAACACTCTGCTCTTTGCACGTATGCCCATTTCTTGCAATGTAACCAAAATACTCTTTTGGGAGTCCATGTCTATATCTAGGAGTAGAAGGTTTTTGGCTACTACTATGGGGGGTGTCGCAGTACAAAAATTACGTCTACCAGGAATGCCTTAGGGAGCCCGTCTGGCGGGCGCCCTTGCACATCTTTTGGAACACGGATCGACATCTTTTGGGAACACGCATACACTCTTTTGGGAACACAAAAAAAGGTAGTCGAGGCGCGGACAATCCATACACTCTACTAGCATATACAAAGATTTAACCTTATTGTTAACATTCTAAGACACTTTTTTAGCACATACTTACAAAGATTTAACCTTATCGTTAACATTCTGAGACACTTTTTTAGCACATGCACGTCTTTTGGGACACGCATGCACATCTTTTGGGGCGCGGCTGCACATCTTTTGGGACACGCACATCTTTTGGGACACGCACATCTTTTGGGACACGCATACGCATCTTTTGGGGACACGCATACGCATCTTTTGGGACACAAAAAAAGGTAGCCGAAAGTGGTTGCCGGGGAAATGGGATTCTGTACACTCTACTAAATGTCGTGAAGGCAAAGTCGGCGTCTAAGCGGTCCAGCACCTGAGTTCTGAGCTTGCGCACAGTTTTATTTCTAATGCTTTTGATGGTATCCATCTATATATAAAGGATATTTTAACCTCCGTTTGCGGTACCCAACACAGCAGCAGTAAGGACACACCGCGGGAAATCCCGTAAATCTGCTGTACCCGCGTGCTTAATTCCGCGGGTTAAACCCGCAAATATACGGCATCGATCGCGAGTCCCCCTTACTGCTGCTTATTCTTTTCTACATGATGCTCTGTGTTTTGTCATCCGTTGAAAACCTCTTTCATGATGGGCTTAAACAATAACTCCGGTTGAATATTCAAAATATTTTCAATGACTTTGTGTTATGAGAGAGAAAATTAATGTTTTTACAGACTAAGCTAGACATCAGTTTTCTAATTACTATTTCTTATCGTATGAAAACAAGATAAAGAACGATCAATTAGTTATTGAAAATATCGATATAAGATTTCAGTAAGGCTACCATCACGCACAAGTTTAGATGATGGTATGCTTTGAATTTACAAGTAAACTACTTAGCTCCTCCCATTAGCATGTACACCTCTGGTTACACCCTAATCACTCTTTACCTCTTGCTTAGTTATTTTGGCACTATTCTTTTAAATCTTATGATAGAAATATTCCTCGTAGACCTTTCTATACATTTACCATATATTCACATATTATCTTTAGTTTAAGCTATGTTTAGTTCTAAGATTTTCACTCGTATTATTCTTTAATAAGATATCACACTTAGGAATTTACTATTTCCATTAGCCAATCAATGCACAGCGATAATATCATATTGATTGTAGACTGACACATGTCATGAAGTATTATGAATAGAGCTCATGTAATTAGTTTAAGTCAGATAGAGATATAGTATAGAAGAGCAGAGTATAGAAGAGTAGAGATAGAGTATAGAACACAGAAGAAGAGAAGTAGAATGAAGATCCTGTAGCTCGTACCGAGAGCGGTCCATCCCATAACATTTGCACATTAAACGAGAATATTGAGCTCCGATCAAGAGCAGTTCATTTCAAATCTATCTAAGTTTTGATCACAAATTTCTGGAAAAATAAAGTCGTGTTTTTGTTCCAATAATTAATATAAAGGAATTGAAATATTTAATCAAACGCCCTTTGGCGAACTCGTGGATACTTGTTGCACTTTTCGAAGATTGGTCTTCCTGTGCCCTCCTTATGCTTGTTGACATTCTCAAAGGATTCCAAATATTTCGCTCGATTTCATATTTTAAATACTCAATTTATCTAGTAAGATGAGTAATCGTCCTTTTCATTTTCCTTTTAACACCTAGTTCTTCGCTATTTTGTTTAGTTTGGAAGCGAATTATGTGATGAATTAATTGTCTGAACTACAATTTAAATACGAAAGACGACTTCGCGACTTCGATTGAGTCAACTGAGTCAACAAGTATAGAGTATATTAATTGGAAGAAGATCTATTTGAAAACGCTTTCTCTGTTTTTAATTTTAAAGGCGGGCTGTGTGTTTTATTCCAGGAATCATTCGACCTACGAGCTCAAAATTGAATATACAAGGTAATCGGCCGATCGGGACGATCAACATAAAGCGTTGCGTTATGCGTGTTGATTTACATTACTACTTATCTTGACCTTCAGGGGTCACGACTCCTACATTTGTTTCGAATGAAACTACTTATTTACACTGTGAACCAAGCAAATATTTTACAGAAATACGTTTAGAAAATGCTATTTGTTTTGTCTTCATCCAAGTCGGTAAATTAATGATTATTTGTGGAGGCGAATTCTCGTTAGACCTTCGCACATTTCAACATACAATCTGAGCATTGCTTCGGCTGTTTGTAATGCGTGGCGATCAATCGACTTATTTAAATGACAAAACTGGCCGAACTTCCTTCAAAACTTCATTGGAATTGGTCTTTTCTTCGTCTTTTGCTATTTTTTCTACGATTTACGTACATCTACGCTGATTGATTATTTTCTTAAGAAGTCACTTAGTATTAAAATACAACTGTTGATCAGTATAATAATAAAACTTCGCTCGATCGAATTTATGAGATTTTATTGCTGAATACCGCCGTGACTTTGAGCTGTCTCTATGGAGAATAAAGTCCTCCAGAGCTTAAAATCAGACTCTCTTCTTGAGTTCTAATTAATTTTTTCGATAACCGGCTCTATCTAAGAGTCTTCTGAAATCGAAATGTTGACGTTGTACCTATAAATAAGCGTTTTTGTTTACTTTTTAAAATACACCAGAAAAAAAGGTCTAACTCATTGAAATTTTATTTCAGGCGTTAATTGTATAATTTTACTTCAACTTGCATTTTCCCTTGATTTTAATATGAATAATTCGAAGATAAAACTATGTGCGAGTGTGCGCATGCACAGTGGGTCCCCACGGCGTCTACAAGTGATAGAAATGTATATCCCACATGGAACATGAGCATTTCGTTTCCTCATATAAATATCAAAGTAATCTATATGATATAAGAGCTTTGTTCTTGTTAGTGTCGTGTAACATTCGTGATCGGATGACGTAAGACGATCGATAAACTTTTAATTATCGATCTGCTAACATCTTAGTGAGTGAGTGAGCGAGTGACACATTTGCATATTCAGACCCCTCACAATAACTCGTTTCTACGCTTCGCGTATCCACGAGTTAAAAATTGGTTATGAAATGTTGAAATGATAACGAAAGTGAAGGAAAGTTTGTATTTCTGTCTTTTGAAAGTTAGAGTTTGTAATAAGTGACTACAGCCGCAATTCTTTTTGCAGTATTCATATTAATCAAAATCCAGTAAACATTTTTTCTGACTGGATATATTAGATATAAGGAAAATATTTGCTAAACATCAATCGATCATAACAATAGCACTCTTAAATCACACTTTTAAAAGTTGGAAAGGATACTTCTTGAGTGATGAAAGTTGGGCTATCTTTGAAAATAAGCTGCAAAATTGAATTTTTTACATTTTTATCGGTTGAAATTTGAGCGAACATACATTAACCAATTTATAGTCAGATTATCTTTAAAAAAGTTTTGCGGCTGGTTGTGACTTCATGCAATAATAAATGTAGATAGGGATGATAGGGATTTTTTTCGACACAAATTCGAGTGAAACTGCATCATCATAATCATCTTTATTGAGTCGGTAAAGCCTTAAGGCATCACTCTAACGGTAAGTAATATATAGAATATAATAAGAAAATGAATAAATTCAATAAATATAATGCCAGATGTCGAAGCCACACCCAAACCCCCCCCCCCCCATTTAATAAATAATAATTTATTAATTTATATTGCGCAAGAATCGACATTGCTGTTTTCTAATGCGCATTACAATCTAACAAGAAAAGATAACTAAAAATGATAATAATTTACATGAAGAAAAACGTTAAAATTATTAAATCCCCCCTTCCCCAACCCAACCAAACATATATATATATAAATAAATGAATGAATAAATTGAAAATATTTAATCAAATAAAGAATAATCTAATTAAAATATGCCATCTTATAAAAATACGACTTTAGGGCTGTGTTAAATTTGACAAGAGAAGAGATGTTGCGAATGTCCAATGGGAGCCCATTCCACAGTTTGGGAGAAGCCATGCAAAAAGATCTATCGCCAAGCGTCCTTAGAGACTTACATGTGGGAATGTTTAATCAAATACATAAATACATGCATAACATAAACACTAGTGCATTTTGGGAATCGTAGATTAAGTCGCGTAATAGGGGGTTAGTTAATCGACCCACTAATCTAGCTTTAAACAACGATATTTAAACCACAGATTAACTAAACCGCGATTAGAGAATTTACCGTCGTTTGCAATACTACGCGGCCACCCCAGACACAAATTGAGTCGTGTAGTTTGCAATAGACTACCGTCAATTATTCATGATAACGCCATTTATTCACGTTTGGATCAGTGAGTTGGCTTTTCTATCAAACTTTCTCAGTCAGATATCATGAAGGAAAGTTCCGAAAGCGATTGCAAAGAGTTTGAGTACATCCAAGTAGAATGAGGTGTTTGATTGACGGCAGTCTATTGCAAACTAGACGACTCGATTTGTGTCTGGGGTGGCCACGTAGTAATGCAAACGGCGGTAAACCCTGTTTGGGCCTAATTCTAGGTTAGTTTAATCGGGGTTTTGAACAACCGGGCCCTGCAAATGTTAGAAAAGTTAAATCAAATTTTCTTTGAAAATACCGCGACCACCCACGAGCTGAAATGTTGTTTGTTTTCTAATTATTTTAGACGAGGGAGACGCGGTGATCAAAAGGATGGACGAAGGAACAATGTGTCTGATGAAATATTTGCTGAGAGTATGAAGACGCTGCAATCAGAAAACAGAAATGCCACAGGTAACCCAACCGATTGATACATACTGGGAGAGTGGGGTGAGTGCGAGCGATTGTTTTTGTGGTCACAAAAGTAAGTTAGCGCCAAATCGCGGCACAGCATTTCGATTTGCATAAGCCGTGAAAAAAAAAAACATTTGCAAAGGGCTTTTCTGTTATCATTAAAAATTAATTAGCATTGATCTTTTTTCAACGATATTTTGTGAAGAATATTCACTTGATCAAATGAAGGTCTGTAGATTTTCAAGTGTTTGTATGTACTGTTTGTTGAAGTTGTACATCATTTTCTGCGGGTATTTGTGAATATTCCTCCCTCGCTCGTCACTCTTATTTGTACAGGAAGAAACTTTCTCTGATGATTTTCACCAAAAAAAATGTATTTCTACTGCGGCAGATTCACGACTGAAGCATACTGAAATTGACTTTCGTGTGGAAGAAAACCGCAAAGCACATCACACCGATGAATACGAGAGCAAGAATCTCATTGTAAGACGAGGACAACAGTTCAAGATATCCGTAACATTTGACAGGCCAGTTAATGTAGAACAACATCAAATTATCCTACAGCTTGCTACTGGTTAGTTTGTGTGCTTGTATTTTTTCTTTTTTGCTTGCCTGCCTGCCTGCCTGCGTGCCTGCCTGCCAGCTAAACGATCTTTTAAAATTACTCTCCACAGGCTCTCGTCCCAAGCAAAGCAAGAAATCAATCATACGTTTAAAGGCCGCCGATAGTCTTTCCTCGTCATCGTGGGGTATGCACATAGTAGAACATCGTGGAGAAATTGTGGAAATGTCCGTCATGTCACCTGCTGATGCCATCGTTGGAGAGTATTCAGTGTTTGTTGAGACCAGATCCAAAGATCTTGATGGGAATTACCGCAGCTACAGAAAGGTTGAAGCCGAGAAAATATGCATTCTATTCAACGCATGGTGCAAAGGTATCTTTCTTGCATTGTACTGCTGCATGAAGGGGTAAAATGAGAACTGGGAATTTACCTATTTTCCTAGGGGGAAAATGAAATTTAGATCACTGGGAATGAAACAATAGGAATGGGAAAATGTTTTTAAAGAAAAAGAAGTGGAAAGTGATATGTATAAAAAAAAAAGTCGGGTTGGAATGGGATTGGAACCCCCGTTCAGGACCCTCTTCTTGATTTTTTTCTAACCCAGATATTATAAAGCATGCACAAGTAAAACGGTGCTTATGCCATAACCAGATTCTATTGATATCCCCGGAGGAGGGGTGTGGGGAGTGAAGGACAAAAGGACCTCCATAGACCCCTCCCCTGGAGATATTAGACTAGCTACTAATCCCCGCTCGGCCAGACTAGTCAAGGGAAATAGATGGAGTGCTCAAAGTCTATCCTATAATAACACACCGCGATCAAAAATCGTGACGTAAATCCCAGAACGAATGTGATATGCATTATTACAGACGACAGTGTTTTCATGGAGAATGAAGATCACCGCCAAGAGTATGTCCTCGATGAGCACGGTCGTATATGGATTGGCAGCAAAAACCGTTATCGTGGCATCCCTTGGAACTTTGGGCAGGTTTGTTTGAAGTTTGATCTATAATTATAAGTAATAGCATTAGGGAGATTAGTGATTGAATGTCCCCGAAAGGCGAGGGAGGTTTTGTTGTAGCCCCGACGCCGTAGTAATATTATAATTACCGAGGAGGAGGGTAAACCAAAATATAGTTGACTTTGGTTAACCAAGAGCGGAATAAAGTACAGTCTTTTTTAATGGGCCTTGATTATGATGTACTCTAGGGAATCGTGAGCATGCATTTTCTTTGTTAACTGAATACGATGAGCGGTTTCAACTCGAAAATGCCGATAACTTATTACGTAACAAATCGTAAGAAAGAGTCACGATTTGATGAACGCATTTGCGACGAATCCTCAATTTAGACTAGACGTCCATCCTCACTATTCATCCAGAGGGATGTTAGCGATAAACGTCCCTCCGGAGACAATAGATTTCAATGTAATCGTGTTATTAATCTAGTAATCGCAGCAAATTCCAAAAGAATGTTGTTTTTTTCAAATTTCAAATTTTTGAAACAAGTACTCAAAATATGATTGGTTAGAACAAGTTTTACGTCATTTTGGCGTAGTTGCCTACAACCAATCAGTTGCTTATCGCTTTACCCAAAATAATATTCCCAACCTTACTTGTATTACAAAAATTAGTTACAGGCGTAATGTTTTCCTATATCAGACCACGTGTCATTCCCTAGAGTATCATTACTTTGCTTAACGGTTGTGTATGAGAAGACTCATGATGGATGCAACTCAAACAAAGAATCTTATTCTCAAGAGAATGACATGTGGTCTAAGATCAGCACACGTTACGTACTTTCAAGCTATAGAAGTCCCTCTTTCTATACAAAGATATGGATGAGAGCCAGGGGTGTAAACATATGGCTATTTTACTTTTCAGTTTGAATCGGTATCTCTTGAGACTTGCTTGAAGCTACTAGATATGGCAGAAGTGAAAGACCAAGTGCGAGGTTATCCGCACCGTATCTGTCGAGCTATATCTAAAATGGTAACTATAAGACATTTTTAAAAAATTGTTTCAAGAGGGCACATTAATATTTTGATTATGTTGGTTTATCTTCGATTTTAGCGCACGTAATCTAAGACATGACAGGCGTTCCTTGTAGTGCTTATTTACTTGCGCGCGCTACACTTTATGGCAGGCGTTCCTTGCATTAGTCGGGCTAGCGAATTTACTCCGAAAACCGACGAATATCTATTACACTCGTCATTCCCTTCCTTACACGATCGTAAGCCATTCGGATCGGCCGAAACCAAAACACTACGAGGAACGCCTGTTGCATGATGGATTGCCTGCCCTAGATAGATCAACCAAGAACAATAACTTTCTTTACACAAACAAAATTTTAATGTGCTCCCTTGATTGATCTAAATTATGTTTGTATTTCTTATAACCTATAACTTAAGTCAGTTTTAAAAAATTATTGCTAAAGTTTGCGCTTGCATTTGCAATTGCGCAAACCATGTTTACACCGTCATGCAAATGATTATTTTTAATCTATTCCTTGTCCGGATTTACGTTCACGAGTTTTTGTAGTTCATGATTAATATGTCTTGTGTTTGCGCTTACATTTGCGTTGCTCATGTGAACCCGGAATCTCAGCTATAAGAGAACAATTTTTTTTTTATTGCGGTCTTAGGCTCACTTCTGAGATCGGAAAACAATAGTAGAAATCAGCAGATATTCTTGCAGATATTCTTGCAACATGGATCGTGACATCGAATGCCTGGAAAATTGCGAGCAATGTTGCACCTTGAAACTTTAGCTTTACATTCGCAGTGCACTTATTTTCTTAATTTATGAGCAGATTTTTTTATCGATTTTATTTTGCTTTCAAGGTGAACTCAAAGGATGATGATGGTGTTCTTATTGGAAATTGGAGCGGATATTATGCAGACGGCACGTCACCGAGAGCATGGGCAGGCAGTGTTGCCATTCTAAAGGAATTTTCTAAAAAGAAAAATCCCGTGAAATATGGACAATGCTGGGTGTTTTCTGGATTAGTAACAACACGTAAGGCTCTGCAAAATCTTAATTTGTCTAGTTTATATAATATTTTATAAACGAGCGGTAGCGCACTCGTGCCTCTCGCGAATGAACTAACTAACAAACGAAGAACGAACGAACAAACGAGGAATGAACGAACCAACCAACCAACCAACCAACCAACCAACCAACCAACCAACCAACCAAACAAACAAACAAACAAACAAACAAACAAACAAACAAACAAACAAACAAACAAACAAACAAACAAACAAACAAACAAACAAACAAACAAACAAACAAACAAACAAACAAACAAACAAACAAACAAACAAACAAACAAACAAACAAACAAACAAACAAACGTTTTGACCAGCCAACCAGCCAACCAGCCCCCAGCAACAGCCAACCAGCCAACCAGCCAACCAGCAACCAGCCAACCAGCCAACCAGCCAACCAGCCAACCAGCCAACCAGCCAACCAGCCAACCAGCCAACCAGCCAACCAGCCAACCAGCCAACAGCCAACCAGCCAACCAGCCAACCAGCCAACCAGCCAACCAGCCAACCAGCCAACCAGCCAACCAGCCAACCAGCCAACCAGCCAACCAGCCAACCAGCCAACCAGCCAACCAGCCAACCAGCCAACCAGCCAACCAGCCAACCAGCCAACCAGCCAACCAGCCAACCAGCCAACCAGCCAACAGCCAACCAGCCAACCAGCCAACCAGCCAACCAGCCAACCAGCCAACCAGCCAACCAGCCAACCAGCCAACCAGCCAACCAGCCAACCAGCCAACCAGCAACCAGCCAACCAGCCAACCAGCCAACCCAACCAGCCAACCAGCCAACCAGCCAACCAGCCAACCAGCCAACCAGCCAACCAGCCACCAGCCAACCAGCCAACCAGCCAACCAGCCAACCAGCCAACAGCCAACAGCCAACCAGCCAACCAGCCAACAGCCAACCAGCCAACCAGCCAACCAGCCAACCAGCCAACCAGCCAACCAGCCAACCAGCCAACCAGCCAACAGCCAACCAGCCAACCAGCCAACCAGCCAACCAGCCAACCAGCCAACCAGCCAACCAGCCAACCAGCCAACCAGCCAACCAGCCAACCAGCCAACCAGCCAACCAGCCAACCAGCCAACCAGCCAACCACTAGTTAGTCTACGAACCTTCATTGCTTTGGGGTGAACAAGTTGTCGTAGAAGAAATGGAATCTAAAAAACAGGGCAATAAAAGTTTTAAAAGTTCATGCTATCTGCTATGTAGCAAGCTATCAAATATTTTTATCATGGTAATAGGTTATTTATACAATGTCACTCAATTATCATATAAATTAATTGATTGAAAAATAATTAAGGGATATTTTTTGCCTAGAATAACTAAAGAGGTAATGTAGCTTACCAAGATGTTTGAAAAATTCTGTAACAGTAGTTGTTGCGAGATGTGGAATCGAACTGCTTGGCACGCTAGAAAAATCTGCACTACCGCGCCACCTTTCCTTGAGGCCGTTCATGACACCCTGAACTTGTGTCCTCAACCTATCTCGGCTCACCAATTGCGTAAACTTTAGCTTCCTGCTGCAACTAACGAACGAAGTATCGTAGAGAACTCCCCCTGAATAGTACATTCTCAACAACTGACCAAGTCGAACTTTTTTGGAAACATAATCAGGGATGTTGTACCCCAGCAGAAACCCATCGATATCACCAAGGAGTTCTGCATCAGTTGCTTCGGAAGTTTGCGATGATGGGGCGTTGAAAGTGGCTGGACAGTTTTCATTTGGCGACCAAAAGCCTCCGGGACCAAAGAGCAGTCGTGATTGGTCGATCTGTTTATGCAAAGCAGTTTGTCCAAGGTCACCAGAAATAGTCGCAGCATAAAGATTGTCAATAGATACGCCAGCGATAAGAATGCTCTTGCGACTAGCTCCCGCACAAATCCCAGTCATTACGTGACCCATTGCCACGTTTCCGGTCGGGGTTTTGACGACGCCAAGCTCACGTGACCATACGTAGCGGTGTACAACCATGTTATTGAGAACTCTTTCTTCCTCACTGGTTAGTACTCCAGTAGGCAGACTATCTTTAAGAAACAATAATTACCAAAAATCATCAAAACTACTTGCTTACTATATATTGAAAAGTATTAAAGAGAATAAAAAGTGCATGCAGCACTATGGTGTCCTAGGCAGCCGCTATTAGTACTCTCCTAAGTAGCAGGAGTGAGCTTCGTGTGACAACATTAACAGAGGCTGATTAGGAACCTAGCAGCACTGTTGTATGAACGAAAAAAGCAAAATGCCTTTACAATCATCCTCATTATCACATGCAAAATCGTACATTTGAAATCCCGATAAAATATGCTTTTGGTGGACGTCAGGAAGTGTTTCCATGACACTGTAAGAAAATACGATTTTTTCGGGCACTTGCATATGTAATATCATATCATGAAAACGCCTTGATTGACGCCTTCTTCTTTCCGGAAACGATTTCAAATTAAAGTTTTTATCATTAGTGCTTGTTATTTATTGCTAAATATTTATTTATTACTGAACATTTGTCTATATTCATTGCCATTATTATTCATAATTTACCTGCGTTACCAAGGAGATCCGTCCACATGCTATTATCGTATCCCAGTTTTCTCACATAGTTAGCAATTTCTTTTAAAGACTTATCTTTGGTCTGAGGATGTTGTTCAATCTTTTCAACCAACTCGATAAAGTGATCAAGAGTGTAGATGTTATTCACAATAGAAAGCTGACGCCTGTATCTAGATCTTCCACTATATTTTGACAAGGAATGTAAAATGAAGCTAAGTATTAAAGGTATGTGTATACAGCTATTTCAAAAAAGGTTGGTGAAGGTTTTGTTGCATGTTGCATGTTGCATTGCTGCATGTTGCATGTTGCATGTTGCATGTTGCATGTTGCATGTTGTGTTTTCCAAGCTTGAAATATAAAAATAAAATATAAATTGAAGTTTTTTTAAAGATTTTTGAAAATACCTTGCGTGATCAGCTTTACCTTCTTTGCCGCAAACGCTCACAACTAGGTAGAGAAAGATATTTAAAAAAAAATCAAATGACATTTATGTGCAGTTTTTGATATAATTATTTATTCTTAAGATAGAAGCATGCGCAGTTCTTATGAGACATTGCTGATGATTCTGTTGAACTCCAACCTTATTGTCACGAGTGTGATCACTCGGAACCATCCATGGTTGAGTAAAGTGATACTTGTTGCACGGTTGTCTTCTTTGCTTTGCTTCTCCAGGTTCCAATTATAGCTAGCTACTCTGTTTTACTGAGCAATGTTACATATTGACTTACCTTGTAGAATGAGAAAAAGCCAACAGATCTGGATGCAAATGCTTGCCATGTTTGAGTGCAATGAGGTCACACGTATACTATTTGGAAACGATATAAAGCAAGATTAGCAGCTTGGCTAACAAGTAAGGAAGCAAGGAAGCAAGGAAGCAAGGAAGCAAGGAAGCAAGGAAGCAAGGAAGCAAGCAAGCAAGCAAGCAAGGAAGTAAGCAAGCAAGGAAGCAAGCAAGCAAGTAAGGAGAAAGGAAGCAAGGGAGAGATGGAGGGAAGGAAGGAATGAAGGTTAGCTAGTCAAAATCACGGTCACTAATACGTTTAGCTATTAGCCGCCATTCCGAAGTCGAGGATAAACCTTGGTCGAGTTGTCATCGACATTGCAATGTTTACTGTTTCAGGACACGAGAGGCCATCTTGGAAATGTGTCCCAGTTCATTTTTAAAGGAGGCTTCGGACATTTAGATAAATTTCTGCATAAAGGACCGATTTTAAGTTGGTTGAAATAATTGGTCGGTCGTGGAGCGAAATAATTTAAATATCTTCAGCAAGAAGAAGGACAATGATTGCTAACCAGAAACAGAGACAAATTTTAGCTTCAGAAATCTAGAAGATTTGATTAACGTATGGTAATATTTCATCGTTGTTGCTTGAAGCAGCTAATTTACAAAAGTCAACTGTATTGTAGGAATTTGTTCAATAGAGCAAATTCGTATATCGCACTTTTACATGCTAATGAATTTTGCTAATATTCAAATGAGCTGTTTTCGAACGAAATATATCCTTGCAAATACTCCCACAAAACTTAACCATTCCAAACCCCAAACATCATATAAATGTATGCTAACCAAATAAGTGTTTTAATTATCGATTTGTTAAATAATCTCTTTAGATATTTTCAAATGAACACAATCTCTGTGCTGAACTTCAGCTCAGTACAATAGAAACATAACAGGCGTTGTTTGTCCTTCAAACATTTACTAAGCAAATTAAAGTTAACCCGTTTTAAACTACGTGCTTGTTGAGTAGACCAAAGTTTGCTGCAACGATTCAAGTTTCCTTTCACTATCATCAACACTTTTGTTTCACTTTTACCGTGCAGAGGATATGGGCAGTTCTCAGTGCAGTCTTTGGAACAACCGTATGCGTCTTTCAGCCAAAAATGTTGTTAATTCAACACAGATAGGCAGCAACCAACGTGGGTGTCTCCATATCTGAGATACCGCTTTAAAAGTTTTTATCTCTTTAAACACATGCTCTATTTTGACTCTTCTTTTCGATAGAGCTCGGTTGAACTTTCTGGCACATCTCCTCCCTCTTTGGTTTAACAGAGGCATCTGACCTGCACGAACAGGTGTTAGTAGAGCTCCTCCATCAGGATAACCTCTGTCGCCCAACAGTTTAACACTTGGCGGTAAATCTAGGACTAAACCGGGCCCTATAGGCTGCATTAACCTATAAGCAGTCGCATCATGTGTGCTACCCAAGAAGCCAGCCTGAAGAAACCGAATATGGCCCTCATTATCCATTACTAATTGAGTGTTTAGGCAGTGATAGTGCCTATGGCCACTGTAAAATGGTCGCTGAGGCTCCGCCAGAGGGCAATAAATCTCATGCGGGGTTGCATCTATAGCACCGACGGCATTTGGTAACTCTGGCCAGCTGCCCATTAGATTTCTCCACTCCGCGAGGTTCGGCCAGGTGATTTGATTTTGAAAATATCTCCACATTACTGGTAACGTCCTGTAAATAATGCGGATAACGGACGTAGGGTCTATATCAAACCACAGTGCTAAAGTGTCTATATGAGAATATTTACGTAACCACATCATCACAAGCAGAACTTGGTTAACTACGTTTATTTTCAGTCTCCTCTGGCGTACACGGGGTTGCCCGTCTAATCTTAAGTTCTGCAAGGTTGGGATGATATCGTTCGCAAGTTTGAGAAACGACACAGGAGTTTCGCCAGTGTTCCGCCAGAAGAGGTGCGCTTGCCTTGATATAAGAGAAAACACATCTCTACCACGAAATATTTCCCCGTGAAAATTCTCAAAAAGACGATGTTGTAAGGGAGACAGATTTTGTTGAGGTGGTGGCCTAATAAAGGCAACAAACAGCAATATCCAGGCGACTATATTTAGAAGAACTACTCGGACTTGCTGCGCATCCATGCTGCATGAACTGCTGAGCGAAGATGCGCATTCCAACATAAAACACGGCATTTTTCATGCCATTTGCACGTGAATCATCACGCGTGCGCTAAAAATTTGCATATTGCACTTGCTGTGTACGGACCAAGAGGATTCATATTTACACTCAGCTGACTACTTTCGAATTTCTAATAAATGAATTGTTCAGCAAACGTACCAGGTCAGTATCTAAACATATAACTTTTGTATTGGTACTTTCGATATCAACCCTCAACCATACTTAGTTTGTTGTTTATTACGAATTTTAGGTCCCTCCAAGAAAAGACGGGTCGGAATAAGCCTTTTCACAGTTTAAGAATCGATTCCACTGCGCATGCGATTTTATCCCGAATTTCTAACTTCTTTTGTCTAAACTTTCTTTGTTCTTAATTAAACAAAAGAAGGTGAGAAATTCGGGATAAAATCGCATGCGCAGTGGAATCGATTCTTAAACTATGAAAAGGCTTATTGGAGAGAAAGAAAAAAGTGTTGTTCTCGAATGTTACAACACTCTTAACAGCAAAGGATGGAAAGAGGTTGTCTTGACAGCACGACAGAAGATTGGAGAGATAGCAGCAAGCATGCCACAACACGTAGTTAACCCGTATTTAACCCAAACAGACGAGTCCCTGACCAGACGCATGCAAAACATAATAAAAAGTGCTATGCAGCAGCCCTATGCCCCCGAGTCAGGAGAGATTGGAACGGAGAAACAACTTCTAGTTTCAAATCAAACAAGATATTCAAGAAAAATGCAACCAGATGAGAGAAGGGCTGAAGCCCTCAAGGTAAAGCTGGATCAGAATTTTGCTGATTCATCTCCTAGCGAAGACGAGAGTATCGAACCTTCTGCTAAGAAGAAGAGGAAGCTAGACATAGCGAAAGAGGCTAACCTTGCACATGCAAAGATGTGCAAAAAAGCTATGAGCACGATGGAGAATGTCAATCAGCTTTTGCTAAAAGTAGACAAATACATCAGTGATCAGAACAGAACAAAACCCTAAACAGAGAGACTTTTCAAGTAAAAACTGTAGAAATTCGTCGAAGAAATGTAGAATGATTTATTTGAATGAATTGAAACTTTCATGTTTTAATAAAATAATGGATATAAAATGCTCTAATTTCCCTATAACGTCAAACAGTTGTGCAGTGTTTCCAATTCGTGTCTTTTTAAATTATTGTTTTTGTATTTGAATATTAGCAGACTCATTAGCATGCTAAAGTGTGATATACGAATTCGCTCTAATAATACCAATGTTTTGAATAAATGAGGCTAAACCTGCATAAATTAATGACTCTGAAGTCTTTAAAAACAGTGCTATGCATGGAATGCGAAACTATGTGTAATGTACACAAGTTAGGACGCGTAGTGTTTCTGCGATGGTTCAATGTTTGTTTTTCAGTAACAATGATACCCATAAATTGAACTAGGCCAGTGCCGAGTCTAGCCAAGTTAACCAGTCTAGGCTCAAAATTCGGCATTTGTTAGATTAATCGAAAATCAAGAAAAGAGAAAGACAAAATCTTAATTTTTCAAGTTTAGGAATAGCTTTGCTTCTGTAATTGATTTTGAATTCCATCCCCGCGTTGCGTGACAAGTTGGATAGATAGGGTGTAAAACCAGTAACATTGTTTTCGAACTTGCACCGCAACAATGTTGCGCGACAATTAGTTGGACGTTTTCGTGTCTCGTATTTCAGCGCCTTAACCAGCTGAGGAAATTGCAAGCAAACGAAAGTCGAAAGTCGAACGTAAGCAAAGTTGCGAGAGCCCAATCTTAATAATATAAAAGTAAGAAGTGAAACAATATTCGGGGAAAATTGCTGTAGCGACACATTACTGTGCTAAAGCCGTCAAATATTGTCACCAAAATGTTGTACTGGTTCGAATCCTGAAAATACAGCCACCTCACACGCGAGACTTTTTTTTTTTATTAAGTCTCGATTCTCGAAAATTATAGCTATAAATGAGAAAACGATCTCAAAAGGTACTTAGCATGAAACTTGTTGGATCTACACAGGCTCAGTTTTGTACTTTTTAGGTAAAATTAGAGATTCATCGGACTGGAGGGGCGGGCATTTGACCACTTACTGTAGCCACAACGGTGGGGTGTTTGATAATTTTGTTGGGCCGCATGGTGGGGAAAAAATTAATGTGACCAATTTTTTCCAAAAAAGTCAAATGCAGGGGGGGTTGGATGGGAACCTTTGGAATTGACCCATACATTATTTTTAGAACGTGTGGTGGTCTGATTTGATTACCGTTTGGATTCTAAGAATAACATATAACGCGTTTCTTAGAAAATTTGAAATTTGATATTATCATAACGCGTTTCTTTTAAAACTTATAATTTGATTTATTCAGTTTTTGAACAGTTTTTGAAATTAAAAATCGATCTTGAAGTTCACTAAATACTAGTAGCCATGCCACTTGCTAAATTTCCGAGAACAGCTGAAATCAAACACTGAGTACTCTGGATCCGATTCCGTTTGGATTCCAAGACATGCAAGAATAACATAACGCGTTCCTTGGAAAATTTGAAATTTAATATTATCATAACGCGCGCTTTTCTTGGACAATTTGATTTATTCAGTTTTTGAACAGTTTTTGAAATTAAAAATCGATCTTGAAGTTCACTAAATACTAGTAGCCATGCCACTTGCTAAATTTCCGAGAACAGCTGAAATCAAACACTGAGTACTCTGGATCCGATTCCGTTTGGATTCCAAGACATGAGAGAATAACATAACGCGTTCCTTGAAAAATTTGAAATTTGATATTATCATAACGCGCGCTTTTCTTGGACAATTTGATTTATTCAGTTTTTGAACAGTTTTTGAACAGTTTTTGAAATTAAAAATCGATCTTGAAGTTAACTACTAGTAGCCATGCCACTTGCTAAATTTCCAAGAACAGCTGAAATCAAACACTAGTACTCTGGATCCGATTCCGTTTGGATTCCAAGACATGCAAGAATAACATAACGCATTTCTTGGAAAATTTGAAATTTGATATATTAAGTTTTTAAATAATTTTTAGAATAAAAATCGATCTCGAAGTTAACTAAATACTAGTAGCCAATTGCTAAATTTCTCAAAATGCTAAGTTGCAACGATAACCGTATGGATTCCAAGAACTGCAAGAATAACATGGCTCGTTTCTGGAAAATTCGAAATTTGATAATCATATGTTTTTAAATATTTTTTAGAATAAAAATCGATCTCGAAGTTGACTAAACACTAGTAGCCCTTCCGCGTCGAAACTTCTCAAGTTGCTAAGTTGCAACAATGCATTTCCAAGAACAGCAAACTCAAACACTGAGGACTCTATAGCCCTTGTTCAAACAAACATTTGTAAAAATTAAAATATCTTTGCTATTTCAGATAAACTTATTCGCCCTTTTACATTCACAGATAAATTTTAAACCTTAATCTAAGCCTCACATCGAAGTCCGTGATTATTTCGATTTCACTGACAGACCTGTACTTCCGCATACCAAACGATGTGTTGTATTAATAAATAATAATATTAATAAAAATAGTTCCTGAGCCTTATTAGAACTCAATGATCTTACATAAGTGTCCTACAGTACACTACACAACACTACTACACTACACTACTACACTTTTGCGAATACTACACACATATATGCACGTACGCGGAAAAACATCCTATTCTTATGCACGGGTGGTTTCAACCGAAACATTTCGATGCAAATCTTAAGCTTGGTGGTCTAATTGAATAAAGGTTTTTTTGGCAGCGAAACGCCCATGATAGAAGTATACGAAAGTTCGAAAATTTGGTCACTCTTTCGCATTAAAGTTGTAATGTCGTATTTGAGCAACAACACAAAGTACCGCCCCAAATCAGACGCTTTTGTTTTCATTGAGCACTATCCATGGCAGACGGGAATTTGAGCCAATAAGCCACAACAAAATATAAGGTTCTGCTCGAGTTCAGTAAATAAAGCTTAATAGTATAAAGTATACGCTTACTTTTAGAGGAAATATGCTCTCATAATCCGGTGGTGACGACGCCTTTATAGTGAGTGAAGACTCAGAGAATTCCAAGAAAAAATACCGCAGTAACTTAGTATACGGTGGATTTATTACAAGGTCAGCCCCAAGCTTTTTGTTATCTAAACTAACCAATAGGAATGATTGTTTTATCTGGGTCTGTCTGGGTCTGGTCATTAACTAACAGGGGAGGGGTGGGGGCATCAGGCTGAGAATTCAAGAATTAAGGGTCTTTCCTCAAAGCCTATTTGGAAAGTTCCTTACATTATTTGAGAGCACGGCCATGAATACTTTATGACCTATTTAATAGTGGGGAAATATATGATTTTCGAACCGCTGGAAGCATTACACGATTTTCAAATTTTCCCCCTCTTATCTCCTCCCCACGCGAGTTGCTGTTTATGACCATTCGCAACCTTTTGTAAACACATGCAAACAGGAAGTCAGACCTTATCAAAATACAAAGTTAATAAAGCTAAGTAGTATCCAATCGCTATGCACTTTCTGGTAAGCTGGTAATCTAATAATTTTCAGCTTATTCCGAAAAGCAAAACATTTTTTGTTAGAGGTTTTATAATATCCGGAATTACCAAGCTTCTATTAAATGCCTTCAGCCCCGGCATACAACTTCTGCGGATAACACTGAACTCCACATTCAGTATATACCGGATATCATGCCAGAACAACAAGACATCTAATAATCTTGTTTTGGGGTGTTACGGCTGGGGCAATCTTTCGAGTTTCCCCGGGTCGGCCGTGTTAGAACAGCAAATCACTTACTGAGATTCCATCATTCAATCACTGCATTTATTAGAATCACGTAAAGACTGGGTAAAATACAATAAGGTATATCTGTATTAGTTAAAACCGCTTACAAATAGAAAAAATGTGCTTGATTAGGGAATGATTATGCAACACGTGGTCTAGCGATACTTAGAAATGAATGCTCAGCCAACTATAGGAAGTTTATGCTGAATAATAATATTGATAATTTCTTGTAGGAGAACTAAATATAATGAGTTACATACCTCTGTGCTACTTGGCCGGATAGCAAATTAGTTAATATTCTAAGGAGCTTCTTTCTTAGTTTAACTTTCCTTCGACACGCTACATCAACTTATCACCCAAATCAAACTATCCGATTACGGTTATGTGATACGAGCATAATCACTGGTAAATCATTAACATGGGGAGTTAGTAGCATACATACGTGGCCACCATGTTGCTTGATATTACAAAAAAAAAAAAAGAACCACACAAAACAATCTTTTGTCAAAATCAAAAAAAAAAAAAAAAAAAATGGCGGCTATGACGTCACGCGGCAGCCCCGTTCTCTTGCAAAGCATTACTGTGACACTATTGAAAACTTGTGATTCAGCTGATGAATATTCTACAGGAAATGACGTCAAGTGAAAACCATCAAAAACCATTCTAAAATTTTAAAGTGTTAAAGTAGATTTGTGTGCGTTGTAGTACCCTATTAATACGCTTTTAAAACTTTTAAGACTTATTCTTGATTTCCAACTTGATGTCGAAGTTTTCTCCAATAGTCACCTCCTCACTCGTTAATACCTTAAAGTCAACATCGTGCGAGGTTTCGGTGGAGTAGATTTCTTCGTCTTTGCGTGAGCTATATTTGTTTGCGAGTTGAACGGCCTTTCTTTCTTCGTGGCTTCCTATGATTTTTAATCATTATTTATAATTATTTATTGTGTTATCGTAATTATTATTACTGACAAACTTTATATAATGCCTTGCAAGGATCGAGGAGCACCTTTAATATTTTATATATGCCCTGAAACAACCTCTGGCCTGATCTAAGTCAGGGCACGACTAACTCACAGATCGAACCTGAAACAACTTCTGGGCTGATCTAAGTCAGGGCACGGCTGACTCACAGATCGAATCTGAAACAACCTTTGGGCTGATCTAAGTCAGGACACGGCTAACTCACAGATTGAACCCTGAAACAACCTCTGGGCTGATCTAAGGCAGGGCATGGCTAACTCACAGATCAAACCCTGAAATAACCTCTGGGCTGATCTAAGTCAGGGCATGGCTAACTCACAGATCGAACCTGAAACAACCTCTGGGCTGATCTAAGTCAGGGCACTGCTAACTCACAGATTGAACCCTGAAACAACCTCTGGGCTGATCTAAGTCAGGGCATGACTAACTCACAGATCGAAGACTGAACCTCTGGGCGCATCGAATTTGAATTGAACTGTGTTAGATTTAGCGGATACCTGCAATAAATAGATACCGGAAAAAGCTAACAGGATCTTGCCAGAGATCCCCTAAAAAATACTCTATCAATTAACAAATAGACATCAGTTTTTTATGTGTCTGTCCTCTTATTGACGATAAATTGCGTCATCACATTGTCAAAGTAGTGTGGATCCACGAGGCGTAGTTTTTTACAATAACAAAAACGATAAAATCTTCTCATTTTTAGCGATCAAAACAACCAACGGAAGGAGAGCGCGCTCCATTGACGTCAGCTTTATCTGTCTGTCCTCTTATTGATGATAAAAAATAACCAATCAGCGCGCGCGAAATTCGTAAGTTATTGTAAAAAATGCTTTAAATAAAATTGCCATAGCGCACAGACAAGGTAGGGAACTCACTTTTAATTGGTGGGCCGCATGGTTTTAATTTAAACTTACCCTCAGGAAACTTGTACATATTGGTGAGATCCTCTCTCTCGTTAGTGCCGACAGCCTTAGTGCTAATGGATTTCCCAATGCTTTTTTTATCTATCACAGATACGGACATTTCCCCTTCTGCGTCTACTTGCCAGTAGACCCTGTCACCGTTGACTTCAGCAAACACGAATCCTGTGTCGTAAGGTAGGTATACCTCTCCACTTTGGATGGCTTTAAGAGGACATGGGCCACACTGATACACACCTTCATCAAGGTACAGAACGCGAATTTTATTGCCTTGTTATAGTCGTTCTTAAGAGCACGCGCACGGAATCGTACAATTTGCTGTCGCGACAAAATAGGACTTTGGTGGAAGTCAATCAACGTTTGCATGCCGGACATTGTCTGAAAACACAAGGTTTTCAAGAGGCCTAGGTTGTTGCTATGAAATAATGCCTTGATTGACGTCCACTAAAAACTACCTTGTTGCAACGACCACTCCGCGCGTGTTATTGAGAAGGACTCAAAAGACGTTTGTTTTTCTACCATAAACAGATGTAGCAAAAAATGGAAGGATGTACAAAGTTGTAAAAGAAGTATGTCATCTCTAAAGTTAGGGTCGTAATCAGATCACACGAGAAAAAGCGCGGACAAATAACGGCTTGAAAAAAGATCAGAAGTGGCTCTCAGCTTAAGAGAATGATTCGAGCAAGAAAGGCAAGAGAAATGATATACATACACCCATGCCACAGGTTTTATACGTACCATCACTGACCTCCTGTGGTGTGGCATCGTGTGCCTGCCAGCCATCATAGCCAGGCGGAATATCTGGACGAGTGAAATACGACTCGTTCCACACATGGAAGTTCCTGAGAAAAATCAATTCAATCAATGCGCAACTCTTATAACAAACTTATTGGAATCTTAGATGATAAAGATACTAAAAAGACCGTATATAAAGTACCATAATTTATCAAGGTATTTATAACTAAGGTGGTAATGCTGGCTAACAGGGCTCTTTCAACGTGCATGGGGTCAGCAACCCCATTACATATTTCTTATTGCTATGGAAACGTACACAAAGGATAACCATAAAATCCTAGGTGTCAACCCAGACAGGCATAGACGATAATGATAATTTATAATTACCATACGGATTCATTCATTGTGTGTATTGGATTGTCTTCTTCATCAAAATGAAAATCGATGGTCATGCTTTGGTCAGTGTCATGTGCCGACTCAAAGTTAGTGACGCTACGAGTTGGGATCCCTATGGCACGAAGAACTGAAAGCCAACGATGGAAATGATTATAATTATTCGGCTGTTGTTGAGTGAGAATAAAAAAACGACATAGTGTTTAGAATTAAAGAATGCATGCATTCAAATGTATCAGTCTGATATCGCCGGAGTGTTCAAAACGTTTGTTTGTTTGTTTGTTTGTTTGTTTGGCTGGTTGGCTGGTTGGCTGGTTGGCTGGTTGGCTGGTTGGCTGGTTGGCTGGTTGGCTGGTTGGCTGGTTGGCTGGTTGGCTGGTTGGCTGGTTGGCTGGTTGGCTGGTTGGCTGGTTGGCTGGTTGGCTGGTTGGCTGGTTGGCTGGTTGGCTGGTTGGCTGGTTGGCTGGTTGGCTGGTTGGCTGGTTGGCTGGTTGGCTGATCTTCTATCGTTATTATGTTTTCATTTTTCTGTTGATCAACAGGTTGTGAACTTCCTGCAAACATTATTTTTGTCATGGACGAGTCTGGAAGCATTGGAAACCATAATTATGAAATCGAAAAAAGTTTTGTCATGTAGGTCATCATATCACTTGTAAGATACTCATTCGATTCACATTAATACACGGACGTTGCAACTGCAGAATGGGTACAAACCTTAGCGACAGAGTTTTCATATAGGACGTCACACTTAAAAACGTTTGAAACAAAGCTATAACAATCAGGGAGTATCAAGGAACGCTTGCCAAATATGGACAGTCGTATACAAAATCATAGAATACGACTAGAAGATTACTATAATAATAATGATAATGATATTTATTTATAAAGCGCAAATACAAATCTGTTCTAAGCGCTAGTAAACAAACGACAAAGACAACGACAAAATAAAATTATTTACAAAGAATATGCTAATTTGAAGAGATAAGTTTTAAGTTTAGTTTTGAATGAGGCAAGACTTGATGCATTTCGGAGAGATATTGGAAGTGAGTTCCAGAGTTCAGGAGCAGCCACAGAGAAGGAGCGATGACCATAAGATTTAAGATTATAAGAATGTGCTGATAGAAGAACTTGTGATGCAGAACGAAGATTACGGTTCGGTTTATACACTGAAATGAGTTCCCGGATATAGATAGGAGATTGGCCATGAAGAACTTTAAAAGTAAGTAATAGGATTTTATATTTGATTCTAGATTCAATTGGTAGCCAATGCAGATTATTAACGAGGATAGGTGTAATGTGGTCATGTTTATGGGAAAGAGTGATTATTCTGGCAGCAGCATTCTGTACAGATTGTAGTTTATCTAAGAGTTTGTTTGGTAAGCCAAAGAGCAGAGAGTTACAGTTGTCGAGTTTGGAGGATATGAACGCGTGGACGAGAGTTTCAGTTGTTTTCAAAGAGATGTATTTTCTTATTTTAGCAATGTTTCTGAGATGATAAAAAGAAGACTTGCAAATATTATTCACATGACGAACCAAAGTAAGATGCGTATCAAATATGACACCAATGTTCCGAGCATGCATTGAGGGCATTATCACATCAGAACCAAATTGAAGAGAAGGAAGAGTTAACTGTGGGCTGTGCTTTGAAGAAAATAACAGGAATTCAGTTTTGCCTTTATTTAGTTTCAATTTATTTGTAGTCATCCAAGCATCAATATCAGATAGACAGTTTTCAATCAGATTCATGGAATCATTAAGGGACAAATCATCATTACAGGAGAAAGGAATATATAATTGAGTGTCATCAGCATAAAGGTGGAAAGACATTCTGTGTATTCGGAGGATATCAGCTACTGGAGAAGTATAAAGGAGATACAACAAAGGACCAAGTACAGAACCTTGAGGTACGCCATGCCACAATCAAGTTGAAGGGCTTCAGAAGAAAAATCATCAATGGAAACAAATTGAAAGCGATCAGTGAGGTAGGACTTAAACCATTGAAGAGCTATGCCAGAAATGCCAAATTTTGTATGGAGACGATCTAGAAGAATTTGATGATCAACTGTGTCAAATGCAGCAGATAGGTCCAAGAGTAGCATGGCAACACAAGAACGATTGTCAATGGAGTGGAGGATATCATTTTGTACTCGAAGAAGAGCAGTTTCACAGCTATGAAATGTTTTGTATGCAGACTGCAATGGTTCATGGAGATTGTTCAGAGACAGATAATCATTTAGCTGAAGGGAAACGACTTTTCCAATAATCTTGGAGATATTCTTTAAATTAGAGATAGGGCGATAATTTCCAAAAATTTCATGATCAAGAGATGGTTTTTTCAGTAACGGTTTTAAAACAGCAACTTTAAGAGGAGATGGAACAACACCAGTTTGAAGTGACAGGTTAACGATTTCACACATAGTAGGTAGTAATGCACCAAAATGTCCAAGTAGGAGACTTGCAGGAAAAGGATCAAGACTACAGGATTTAGATGACATCTTTTTCGCAATGGCTGATAATTCATCAATAGAGATAGGCGAAAATGAATCAATTTTACAATCCAGTTTAGGTGAATCCAGATAAGAGAAATCATTTGAAAGATGTGACGTAGGAACGAAGCCATTTCTGATGTTAACGATTTTGTTTTTAAAGAAGTAAACAAAATTGTTAGCTAGATCTGTGGATGAAGTTGAGGTTGGTAGTTTTTTCTCAGGTATACGGTGTAGCAATCGATCAATAGAACGGAATAGATCATTACTGTTAGAACCAGCATCAGTAATCAAATTAGAATAAAAATTCATTTTTGCATCAAAAATCAGTTTTTTAACAACATTACATTGATCAACATATAATTCACGGTCAACCTCTAATTTGGAACGTCGCCAACGTCTTTCTAGATTACGACGCTTTGTTTTATTAATTTGAATTTCGTCAGTATACCATGGAGCTCTTGGGCGAAGGGAGATGGATCGAGAACGTAAAGGAGCATGTTTATTTAAAATAGACGATAAAACAGAGTCATATTGAGTACACAAATCAGATAGTTGAGTAGCAGGACATTGATATAGTGCAGAGTTCATAATATCTTGTTGGAGACAATCAGCATCTATTGCACGAAGCTTGCGATAAGGAATGCTTTTTGATTGAAGTAGAGGCTTGTTTACAGATAACATACAATGAACAGCATAATGATCAGATAAAACAGGATCGTGTACAGTAAGGTTGGTCACAGATTTTTCATCAGATCTTGTAATGATTAGATCCAAAACGTGATTACTTTTATGTGTAGGTGAAACAGGATCAAGGACAGTCAGATTAAAACAATCGAGTAAATCCATAAAGCGATTAGCATTATTATCTTTAGTGTCATTGATGTGAAAGTTAAAATCTCCAGAAATTACCAGTTTGCCAGAAGATGTAACCAGTCGTTCCAAGAGAGTAGTGAAATCATCATTAAATAGCAAGCTATTTGAAGAGGGTGGACGATAAACAATAACAATACGATAAGTAGACGATTGATGATGAAGTAGCATTTCCATAAATTCAAAAGACGTGTGAGACATTGTTACATGATGATTGATTTTCAGGCTATTTTTATACATTATACGTATACTCTACTGTCGACAGCGTTACAGTTGACGTGTTACAACAATGAAACTTATTGTGCGCAACGTTGCAGGGCCCGGTTGTACGAAGGGTGGATAGCACTATCCGATGGATAAACCCTTATCCAGTGGATAAATCGATTTTGTTGTCTAATACATTTATCCATTGGATAAGATTTGTCTGTTGGATAGCTCTATTCCCCCTTCCTACAACTAGGCCCAGAAGTAGAATTATATTCAACATTCATTGACCAAGGGCGGATCCAGCCAAAATTTTAAGGGGGGGGGGGGCTAATTGAGTTTAGGGGGGGTTAATTGTGTTTCTTCCGTCAACACAACAGAATACAATATAAAAAGGCATCGTTTTTTTCTTCTGAAGGGGGGGGGGGGGGGCTCAGCCCCCCTTTGCCCCCCCCCCCCCCCGCCCTCCCCCTGGATCCGCCCTTGTTGACAGCAACATTATTACGTACATTATTGCATTATACGTATATATCATTTCGTCATATGTTGTACAAACCTACTGACTTTATGTTTCTTTGCAGCAAGGTACTTGGTGACTTTGAAATCTCCCCGATTCAAACTCGGGTTGCTGTAATAGAGTATTCAGGTTCCGCCAGATTGGCGATTGATTTAGATACGTATGGATCGAAGACAAGGTTAAAGTGTGCCGTAGAAGCAATTCATCACCAAGGTTAGAAGTTGATAAATGGTCATCATTCATGGTGTGCGCTTTGAGTTATGGATGGCTGCTACAGGTTGGCAAGCAGGATTTAAAAACTCAAGCGCTCAGTTTTGATAAGTAATGCACCATGGGATTGTCAGAGTAGTGGGGGAAAATCATGATGTGAAGCGGAGTACTTCTCAACACTTCGCTACTGCTTTGCCAATATCCCTAGCACTAACAAGCAGATTTTTATTTCTTTTATAAAGTATATAGAAGCTGAAATTCCAAAAGGTATTCTGGGAAATGACATGATTATCCTTAAGTGATGTATTCATTTGAGATACACAGTCGCTCAATAATTTATGAACATTCCACTAGTTGCATCACTAGTTACATCTAATAAATATACTTCCCGTGTACAATTTCGGTCTCAGGTCCTACTTTCTATGTTTTGAATCCGATAAGGAATTTGCAAATGAGTGTATAAGTCACAGCATTTGACGATGATATTTTCTATTGACTATCAGTAAGTTTGCTGCTGCTATGAATTGGTATGATTTGCCTAAGGATTTAAGAGAACTTAGCTCTTTTTCCATTTTTAAAAACAAGCTTTTTAAGTATTTTTCAGATTTTGATTTTAAAAAAAGAGCATAAGTGTACTGTACGATAGATTTTTTCTTCTTCTTCATATATTTATTTAATTATTTAACCAATAATCTACACTGAGGCACGAAAATCACGCGTTTTCGACATATTTTTTGTAGCCTAATGTTTCTGTTTTGATTTTGTTTTTGTTTTTCGAGCCCTCGTATATACAATGGATATATATGTTTTGTGGACGCGGGGTTTTCGTGTTTCTGTGTATATATGTATATATTATACTTAATTTTCTCTTTTCTTATATTCATACTTTTAGGTTCTCAATCGCAGATTTTAGTATATGATAGATGTTATTTAAATTTTCATAGATTTTATATTGCAGATCACCGGTTCATACCAGCTGTTCTATCGTGTCCAGCTGATCGGTTTTTTAAATCAGGGTAAATTATGAAATATTTTTCAGGCGGAGGTACTAATACGGCTGAGGCAGTTAGACTTGCCTACAATATCATGAAGACAGAAGAAGAGAAATCCCAACAGATCCAACAGATTATGATATTACTAACGGATGGGAGGTCAAGTGATGAATACGCTCTAGAGAGAGAGGTCAAAGTTGCAAAGGCAAATCTCACAGGTGATGATTTATCCATCATGGTGATTTTAATGCTGCTAGCTGTTCACAGGAAGACAAATATAACTTTTGCAGAATTAACCTCTCGGTTCAATTCTGTCGTTCTTGACAATGGCTACGGCCCTTGTTCTGTATTGTTTTTGTGAAGGGAGAAAAACTGGAAAACCTTGAGAAATTCCTTTGAAGAACGTAACAAAATCTGAGGATAAAAACCAATAGTACCAGCGGTCATTGGGGGATGCATAATTAGCAGCGTACCGCCTCCCATGAATAAAAATCAGAACGAAGAATGTCGTTGCGCAAAAAACATTTTTCAATAAAAATCTAACGTATATAAAGCTCCTGCACGTGGTGTGACAAAATAGAATTGCCGCGATGATTGTCATGGAATCGAATGTCCGCACCAATATTCTTTATGCAACTAGCACAAGCAAGCACGCCCTGATCATCATGGTCTTAAAGACTAACATGATTCCCTTCTTTACCAGGTCTGATATGAAGTATCTTTCTCTTTGCACATAGGCGTAACCATGATAGCCATTGGTGTTGGAGGGTACGACAGACATGAACTCGAGATGATTGCGACTGATCCCACCAATCACGTGTTTACGTCTACAGATTTTGCACAGCTGACTGACCTGGTGAAAACGTTACGCAGAAAAACTTGCGACAGTAAGTTGAGCACATTGTGGAACCAATTATAACTGTGCCAGATATATGATGCCGGAATGACTAGTATAAATAGTCAGGCGTTAATATCAATTAATTGCACGCGCACGGGCTCTCCTTCGAATTTTTATCGATACCCCGAAACAACATCTAGATTGATCAAAGTCAGGACTCGACCGGAAAACATGAAGGAAAGATCCTTTAATGGCCTCTTGGACTCGGCTAACTTACAATTCAAATTAGAATTTATATTCAGTTAGGTTTTGTGGAGGGAGGGAAAGCGGAGAAGCCGGAAGAAACCCTTGAATGAAGGGAGAGACCTAACAAACTCTCCGCACAATTATAGTGAGTACTATTAGTCCGACAACCCAGAGTTGAGATGCGAATGCATCTTAATTTAGCGAAGCTTGCTTTCGATAGGAGCGTGGAACTTGTAAACTTGGCGGAGTTACTTGTTACTCGTCTTCTGTACTCGCCGCCATGTTATTATATTATTATTATTATTATTATTATTATTATTATTATTATTATTATTATTATTGTTGTTGTTGTTGTTGTTACTATTAATATAATTATACAGCTTCTCATTAATCCCATATAGGTAACTGTCCAATTATTTTCTTAATTGGACAGATCTTGTTGATATGGGATTAATTAGGCAGCTATATAATTAATAGGTAATGGGATTTCATGTTCCCCAATCAAGAAATAATCAGACTCGAAAAATTCCTCTGACTGCCAAATTAGACTCGGCCTACGGCCTCAAACAATTTTGTCAGTCCTCGGAATTTTCCTCGTCCAATTATTTCTTAATTGGACAGCATGGAGTCCTATTAAATATACTTCTTATTATTATTATTATTATCATCATCATCATCATCATCATTATTATTATTATTATTATTATTATTATTATTATTATTATTAGCACCTGCTCGTTTGGCCATAAGTTTTCGTAACGACGGAGGAAAAAAAACAGTTACCGTTGGTTTCGTTTCGCCTGGGAGAGCTCGTTATTTCACTTTGCCAGCCAAGCTGTTTTACGGAAATCGAGATATCAACATTAAGGTATGTATCTTAAAATAACTGTTATAAATCTAGTTCTCTGATTGGTTAGGAGCACGTGCTTAATGAAAGCACACAGGGCGCGTGCGCACTTTCAGTTGTGTAATTCCTTTCCAAAATAACGGTTAATGTAATTCGTATTTTATAAAAGAAATAAAAAACTTATTTGCTGTGCTGTGTGGAGTTATAAAGCACTTGGGGATTGGCAGAACACTCGAGAAGTGTCGAGAAGCACTCCGCTGCGCGAAAATTGAAGGTTTTGACCCAGGGCCTTATGATCGGGCAAAAAAGTAGGGTAGAAGGAGTATCCCTTTAGCATTTTTATGCACCGTTAATATTTTCTTGCATTTCTATTCATTTTTATTGTTGAACTTGATATCAAGGTGACGCCGTTCTTTGGATCGATTCTCGTTTATGCGTCAAGAACTAATAAAAACCCAGGACCAAGTAACTACACGTACAAGCTTGAGTCCAAAGGTAAAGCATCTACTGATATGGTTTTCACGGCCACCACGGTGCCAATGGTGCCAAACAACTAGTTTTTAATGCTGACAGATACACAAAGAAGGGTCAGCCAACTAAAACACTAGAAAAAAAGAGTGCTTGAAGCTCGTGGAGACTCTGCGGATGCATTCTACAGGAAGGCGCTCCTAAGAGAGATCTAGATACAGATCGCTCTATATTTGCAAATTGGCGGATATAGTTAAACAATTATATATATACATATATATATATGTGGGATGAATTTAGCAAAGATTAGTCATTACTCTCTTTCGTTATATCATCCAACATGGCTGCCGTGTCTTTTGTAATTACATTCTCTTGGGAATGATTGAAAACCAGCAATACATACAATGGGGCCGGATGTACATAAGAACCTTATTTTGAGCCGGACTGAGTAATAATGTTTTTGCATCAGGAAACCAAAATACTTGCCGACGTTTTAACGTTTCGTTCAGTCCATTATGTTTATATGCAAACTTCATGTTATGTGTTCAAAACATGGAGCTTTGAAGGTGATATTCCGAAAGGTATTCTGGGAAATGACATAATTATCCTCTGGGCCCGGTTGTACGAGGCCTGGATAGCGCTATCCGGCCGATAAACCCTTATCCAGTGGATACGTCGATGCTGTTGTCCGATAAATTTATCCACTGCATAAGATTTATTTGTCGGATAGCGCTATCCAGGCTTCGTACAATCGGGCCCTGATGTGTTCATTTGTGATAGACAGTCTATATAAAACATGTGTTCAAAGCCTCTATACTCTCTGTCAGTGCAATATGAATATTTCACGAGTTGTATATCTACGAGATACCGCTAAGTAACATATTTCCCTTGCTCCATTTTTTATGAACCTAACAATGATTTTGCAATTGATTCTTCTCAAAATTATCGTGGATGCGAGGGTAACATGAAAACACGAAAGGAAACACACGTTTCTCGATGGAATTTGTGGCATTTCTTGTGTTGCATATTTTCCGCGTTAGTCTCGCATCCAAGGTAATTTTCGAACGTACGGTCCATTGAGTGTCGTATATATGGCCAAGAGGCAAGGGGCTGCATGGCCTACACGTTGTGTGCCGGGAGGTTCCTGATTTTGCGCAGACTTGAAAACTTTAGGAACCCATGCGCATAAGGACAACAGAAACAAGTATTTGCTATTTGTTTGATTGACGCTACTCACGGTCTCTTTCTTGATTGACAGGTGTTGCGGGTGAATATTTGAATCTTCATTTCAAAGACGTTTGCAAAGGTAATAGAACTTTTCCGAATTCGCTTGAGTGACCACGAAACAATGGCACCAAGCCGAAGTTGGACTAGCCTCCTTTTCAGACGTCGTTAGGGTCGTCACGCAACGCTTCTCTCGTTGCGTGACGACCCTAACAACGTCTTCGAAGGAGGCTAAGGTTGGACGAGAATATGTTTTTCAGCCCTGTTAATATAGACACAATGCGCGCGCATATCGGAAATATTTAATCATTGATATGTCGTTTTGTATATTATCTGCTTCTTTGGTTCAGCGTGCGGATGATTATTATAGATTATTATTCATATTTATAATATGTTTTTTAGGTTATAACGAGACAACATGTCCACCAATCTACATCGCTATCCAAGGAAAATTGTCCAAGCTTTCCTGCCATGGTGAGTGTTCGAAATATTGGTCATAAAAATCACAATAATCGTTTCCTTCCGCTGGTAACTTTATAAGATAGGACATTTGCATGATAGCGTCATTTACTACCACCACCAGACCCCCTTGCACACATTCTTTTTTGCAGTTAATTAGCACTAATTGTCTTTCAAATACCAACAAATTTCAATAAGGAATAAAATTCGCGAAGCATTATGGTAGTGGGAGTCAAATGACGCCAACGGCCAAAAGGATTATTAAACGTCGTAAGAATGTTACGTCACTCCTGTTACGAGAGATGAGGCGATATTGTTGGAATTCTATCTAGTGTTTATTCCTTGTAATTCTTAACAACAATATTCTCACATCTAGTCGCCACGTGTTCATGTATACAATGCGCATGCTCAACGCTCCTGAATATGCATATCATTACAACTCCTGTTTAAAGATCCTTGAATCACCGATCCTTGACTAACAGGTTGAATGCCCAATGGCTCCGTGTTGAATACTATATTCTGTGTATGAATTTTGACTCTTATTTTGATTTTCTTTTCTTCGACTTCATTCTGTTAGAATAAGCTTTCCGTTGACTCGAGCTCGACTCTCCTAGAATAAGCTTTCCGTTAACTACTACTGAAATCTTCATCTTCTCTCCTCTTTGCTACTAATCTCTCCCTACTCTTTCTCATGTGAACTTTTATCACATGACCTCTTGAATGACATCTAATAGACGATTTGCACTAACAGGTCACGTGACTCTACTTTCCTTAAAAGAAGCAGCTGTGTTAAAATGAACAACAGAAATAAAAAGAGCACCTCGATATTAGTGGGGTGGCTCTTTTCCTTTCTAAAGTTCGTTTTCACGCAACTGCTCGTTTTAAAGGAGGTAGGGTCACGTTAACTGTTAGCGCATGTCGTCTATTCCCATAACTGTGTTTTCATAACAGTGAGCACGCTATAATGGTGGATCCAAGGAGTAGGTTTTTTCTACACCCATGCACAACTAGTACTACACGTTCATTTGGTTTAACATGGCCGTTTTTATCCTATGCTTTTAGATAGTCACTGCACTCTTCCGAACCAGATCAAGTTCGAAATTGCTAAAGGTATGCAGGTCTTTGTTCAGCGGTCTAGTTCCATTTGTTTTCCGGCGAAATACATTCATTTGCAGTGGTGCGCGTATGAATGAGAGCCCGCGGGGCGAGCACCCTGGTTCCGCCAAATCATAAGTCATCGACAGAACTATAGGTCGCGCAGGGCTTTTCCGCTATCTCCACAAAGAATAAATAGAACGAATTTCTTTTGCATTTTCGGTTTTTTAAATTGAAAAATACTAAATACTGGAATTAAACAGTGAATTGAATTTATAGGTGTTTGCCACTGTTATTTTTTTGAGTCTTTTCTTTTCTTTTCTTTTTTTTTTTTCTTTTCTTTTTTTTTTTAAACTTTTATTCTTATTTCAATATATTTCTTATTACTTATACACAGATATATATTTATCATTTGTTTTCCGCGTGTTTTCATGTTTGCTCTTCCTTTTTTTTTCCAGGCACAAGCAAGAGTCACTGGATTCGTGGCACTCCTTCCATTGTCATTTTTTTCGCTTTCATTCATAGGTTTTTGCTATACATTTCGTATTAAAAACAGCAGTAGTGCCTAATATTTTGCTGTCAAGAAAAGCATCTTACATTAAGCGTAGCCTGTTTCCATTCCCTATTTCAATAAAGTTGATAACCAAATTTCAGCTTGAGGATGGGCATGCATACTCACATGAGGTCAACTGGAACTAAGATCCAAGTCCATCAATAGCTATTTACCCATTATCATTGCCGGTCTCATCTTTATACCTTTTCAGCAGGTTACTAACTTTTTCGAAATAAGAATATCATATATTTTGTGGGCTCTTATTTTAATTAGCGTTTTTATAGGTCAGTCTTAGGTTTTAAGTCGTGAATCAGCTAGTAGACTAATGGAGGTTAGTACATGATATTATTTCCATTGTTTTCTTCGTTATCCATTTGATTGTTACACATTAAAAAATTTAAGTAAGTTAAGTAAAGCACTAGCCAGGGACTGATGTACCTTTTAACGACCTTTAACCCGGTTATCGAGTATCGGTAGACGGTTCCGCGCCCCCGTGTGCGAACTGGCGCCTTCTTATTATTGAACACTTGTATTAAGACTGTGATTATCTTAGAAGTATCTTGATACTTTAGAAATAAAATATAGTTGAATGATCTTGACTGGTTGGTTTGTGTTAAGGCAACCGCAAAAGATGCTTTTCCTCATGGTCGTTGATGACCAGCAGGAAAGCTGGCTCTGGGAGACGAGATTGGTCGAAACTCACGAAACTATGCCCTACGCAAAGGCCTACGCCTAGTTATTTCTAATTATAGGTTGCAGCTATAGGTTGTAGCCATGAAGCTATATGCTAGCAGGGCGAAATCAGTAGTGGATAGAGGGAAGGAACCTGAGTGGTAGAGAGTACGTCGCAGAATACGTCCTTGCCGAATAGTCGTTCTCCCATGCCAGCATGCGCTATAGTCACCAGCTACTTGAAAAACGAAAAGATAGGAAAATCTTGTGAGTTTTTTTAAAAACGTTTGCATTTGGCTTGAGATATTTCCAACACGGCGGTTACGTATGCTCAACGGTCCAGCGAAGCGGCGAAGAACGGGGTCTCTGGGATAATCCATATTTTGGCGCATGCGCAATTTCGGAAAGTGAGATATAACAGATTAAAATAATCAAAGTAGAAATTAAATCAAAGAAAACATTAAAGTAAAAATCATAGTAAAAATTTAAAAAAGGGCATATATATATATATATATATTGTCAAGTCTTTGAACGCATGCGCTGTTATACCGGAAGTCCAAGAAATCCGGTCTCCAAAAATGGATTATGCCAGAGCCATCGTTCTTCGCCGCTGACCAGAAGAAACGCTTGCTCTGGGTACGAGATTTCCCCGTACTTTGTATGGCACTTTGTTCCCTTGTATGTAACTTTGTTTTTTTCAGTAGCTTTGTAGTTAATAAAACATTTATTCAACTTTATTTCTCTCTATTCAGTATTTTATATTTATATCTTCATATATTCTACATAAAAACATCAAAAGGTGAACCTGCGAAATTGAGAACGCGGGCTCACGGCCGTGTTGTGTTTTCCCGCCAAAATTTCGAGACGACTGCATATCATCAAATCCTGGTTTCTGATTGGTTGAATTCCAAGGTCCGTTTGTATTTGACTTGAACCAAATTATTCCAGCTCAACTACAACAACGGACTCGTCACGTACAAAACGTAAGACTTTTTACCTCAAATTCTCCATCATCTTGGGCCTTGGTATACAATCAACATCATAAATCATCACTTTATACATTAATTAAGCAACAGTGAAAGTTTGAATAGGAAGAAGAGGAGTTATTTTGAAAAAAAAATCGAGTTTAAAAATGGCGTTCACTCGACTTCGTAGAAGACCGCTAGAATTTGTAGACGAACGACCTGAACACGAAAACATCAATATTTCTCTAGATGAAGACGATAGTTCTGGAGAAGAATCTTTTGTCAAGACAATAAATAATTATAAATAATGATTAAAAATCATAGGAAGCCACAAAGAAAGAAAGGCCGTTCAACTCGCAAACAAATATAGCTCGAGCAAAGACAAAGACATCTACTCCACCGAAACCTCACACGATGTTGACTTTTTAATACCTTAAAAGGTATTAACGAGTAAGGAGGTGTGACTATTGGAGATAACTTCGACATCAAGTTGGAAATCAAGAACAAGTCTGAGGAACAACGAAATGTCAAAGTAGCAATAGTTGCAAAGATATATTTTTACACTGGTGTTGTTGTTGAGGACCTGAAGAATAAGACTGAGGAGTTAGCTATTGCTGGAGGAAAGGGTATGGTGTTAGTAATACTAGTTGTCTAGTTACGTGAATTCTTTTGTCTTTTTCTTGCTTCCTTGCTTCCTTGCTTCCTTGCTTCCTTGCTTCCTTGCTTCCTTGCTTCCTTGCTTCCTTGCTTCCTTGCTTCCTTGCTTCCTTGCTTCCTTGCTTCCTTGCTTCCTTGCTTCCTTGCTTCCTTGCTTCCTTGCTTCCTTCCTTCCTTCCTTCCTTCCTTCCTTCCTTCCTTCCTTCCTTCCTTCCTTCCTTGCATCGTTCTTTCCAACATTCAGTATTCATCTTTCCTTCGTTCCTTCTGTCCCTCTCCTTCTTTCTTTCTTTTGTTCGTTTTTTCTTTCCTTTCTTTCCTCAGCTCTAGCTTCCTTGCTTTCATACCATTGTCTAAATCTAGTTTACAATGTATGAAATCATTTGAATAACAAGCTAAAAAATGAAAATATAAAGAAAAGACTAGTATTCTCGTTCATTCTCTTAATTCTTTTGTCTATCTTTACAGAAAAGACCATTTTTCTTCCCGTAATATTTGATGACTACAATGACTGGCTCCTGATGCAAGCATCAAAGTCTTCTTCTTAGCTTATTTAAACTAACCAAAATTTATTACTTCTGGTTGGTAGTCCCGTATGATAAGATTATTTATCGTTTTGGTCCTGGATCGAGGGAAGAAAGGAGGTGGGGGGGGGGGGGGGGGGGGGGGAGGGAGGGGGGAGGGAGGGATAGGGAGATAAGCCACTTCCACAGGCAACTCTCTGTTTGGAATTCTTTTGTTATAATTGGGAGTCCTATGATAAGATTATCGTTTGAGTCCTGGGTCTAGGAAAGAAAGAAGGGGGAGGCATAGGGAAGAAAGCCACTTTCGCAGTCAAGTCTCTACTAGAGATTCTATAGAGAGTCCTATTCTCTTCTTCCTTTCCACCTTCCCGCTAGCCCGTACCCTTAATTTTACCTCTTCGCCAATCTTCCTGGTCATTCCTGCCCGATCCACAGGGTTCGCAATGCCCAAATCCCAAAATGCCCAACAAAGGTTAATTTTATCTTTAGGAAACAAATGAAACCTCGCGCAAAATTTTCAATACCCGTGAACATGGAATACACCCGACAAGGAACGCGTTACATTGAAGCAGTCTTCCACTCAGATCAATTTTCTGGGATTCGTGGAGAATTTCGTATCAAGATCGTGAACCCCTCACTGTAATCGTTGATAGTTAAAAAAGCCGTTAGTTTTAGAAGCGTATTAATGGGGTACTATGCACACAAATCTACTTTAACACTTTAACAATTGAGCATGGTTTTTGATGGTTTTCACTTGACGTCATTTCCTGTAGAATATTCATCAGCTGAATCACAAGTTTTCAATAGTGTCACAGTAATGCTTTGCAAGAGAACGGGGCTGCCGCGTGACGTCATAGCCGCCATTTTGGTTGATCTTGACAAAAGATTGTTTTGTGTGGTTCTTTTTTTTTTTTTTTTTTTTGTAATATTAAGCGCAACAAGGTGGCCATTTATGTATGCCACTAACACCCCAGAACAAGATTATTAGATGTCTTGTTGTTCTGGCATGATATTCGGTATATACTGAATGTGGAGTTCAGTGTTATCCGCAGAAGTTGTATGCCGGGGCTGAAGGCATTTAATAGAAGCTTGGTAATTCCGGATATTATAAAACCTCTACCAAAAAATGTTTTGCTTTTCGGAATAAGCTGAAAATTATTAGATTACCAGCTTATCAGAAAGTGCATAGCGATTGGATACTACTTAGCTTTATTAACTTTGTATTTTAATAAGGTCTGACTTCCTGTTTGCATGTGTTTACAAAAGGTTGCGAATGGTCATAAACAGCAACTCGCTTGGGGAGGAGATAAGAGGGGGAAATTTGAAAATCGTGTAATGCTTCCAGCGGTTCGAAAATCATATATTTCACCACTATTAAATAGGTCATAAAGTATTCATGGCCGTGCTCTCAAATAATGTAAGGAACTTTCCAAATAGGCTTTGAGGAAAGACCCTTAATTCTTGAATTCTCAGCCTGATGCCCCCACCCCTCCCCTGTTAGTTAATGACCAGACCCAGACAGACCCAGATAAAACAATCATTCCTATTGGTTAGTTTAGATAACAAAAAGCTTGGGGCTGACCTTGTAATAAATCCACCGTATACTAAGTTACTGCGGTATTTTTTCTTGGAATTCTCTGAGTCTTCACTCACTATAAAGGCGTCGTCACCACCGGATTATGAGAGCATATTTCCTCTAAAAGTAAGCGTATACTTTATACTATTAAGCTTTATTTACTGAACTCGAGCAGAACCTTATATTTTGTTGTGGCTTATTGGCTCAAATTCCCGTCCGCCATGGATAGTGCTCAATGAAAACGAAAGCGTCTGATTGGGGGCGGTTGCTTTGTGTTGTTGCTCAAATACGACATTACAACTTTAATGCGAAAGAGTGACCAAATTTTCGAACTTCCGTATACTTCTATCATGGGCGTTTCGCTGCCAAAACATCTTTATTTAATAAAACCATCAAGCTTAAGCTTTGCATCGAAATGTTTCGGTTGAAAACACACGTGCATAAGAATAGGATGTTTTTCCGCGTACGTGCATATATGTGTGTAGTATTCGCAAAAGTGTAGTAGCGTAGTGTAGTAGTGTTGTGTAGTGTACTGTAGGACACTTATGTAAGATCATTGAGTTCTAATAATGCTCAGGAACTATTTTTATTAATATTATTATTTATTAATACAACACATAGTTTGGTATGCGGAAGTACGGGTTTGTCAGTGAAATCGAAATAATCACGGACTTCGATGTGAGGCTTATATTAAGGTTTAATATTTATCTGTGAATGTAAAAGGGCGAATACGTTTGTCTAAAACAGCAATGATATTTTAATTTTTACAAATGTTTGTTTGAACAAGGGCTATAGAGTCCTCAGTGTTTGAGTTTGCTGTTCTTGGAAATGCATTGTTGCAACTTAGCAACTTGAGAAGTTTCGACGCGGAAGGGCTACTAGTGTTTAATTAACTTCAAGATCGATTTTTATTCTAAAAAATATTAAAACATATAATTATCAAATTTCGAATTTTCCAGAAACGAGCCATGTTATTCTTGCAGTTCTTGGAATCCAAACGGTAATCGTTGCAATTTAGCATTTTGAGAAATTTAGCAATTGGCTACTAGTATTTAGTTAACTTCGAGATCGATTTTTATTCTAAAAATTATTTAAAAACTTAATATATCAAATTTCAAATTTTCCAAGAAACGAGCCATGTTATTCTTGCATGTCTTGGAATCCAAACGGAATCGGATCCAGAGTACTCAGTGTTTGATTTCAGCTGTTCTTGGAAATTTAGCAAGTGGCATGGCTACTCGTATTTAGTGAACTTCGAGATCGATTTTTAATTTCAAAAACGTAACTGAATAAATCAAATTTCAAGATTTCCAAGAAACGCGTTATGTTATTCTAGAATCCAAACGGTAATCGAATCTGACCAGCACACGTTCTAAAAATAATCGCCGTCTCGAATTTCAAGTTTTCCAAGAAACGCGTTTTGATAATATTAAATTTCAAATTTTCCAAGAAGCGCGTTATGTTATTCTTGTCTTGGGATCCAAACGGAATCGGATCCAGAGTACTAGTGTTTGATTTCAGCTGTTCTTGGAAATTTAGCAAGTGGCATGGCTACTAGTATTTAGTGAACTTCAAGATCGATCTTTAAATTTCAAAAACTGAATAAATCAAATTTCAAGTTTTCCAAGAAACGCGTTATGATAATATCAAATTTCAAATTTTCTAAGAAACGCGTTTATGTTATTCTTAGAATCCAAACGGTAATCAAATCAGACCAGCACACGTTCTAAAAATAATGTATGGGTCAATTCCAAAGGTTCCCATCCAACCCCCCCTGCATTTGACTTTTTTGGAAAAAAATTATCAAATTCCCCACCATGCGGCCTAACAAAATGATCAAATACCCCACCGTTGTGGCTACAGTAAGTGGTCAAATGCCCGCCCCTCCAGTCCGATGAATCTCTAATTTTACCTAAAAAGTACAAAACTGAGCCTGTGTAGATCCAACAAGTTTCATGCTAAGTACCTTTTGAGATCGTTTTCTCATTTATAGCTATAATTTTATAAGATCGAGACTTAATAAAATAAAAAAGTCTCGCGTGTGAGGTGGCTGTATTTCCAAGATTCGAACCAGTACAACATTTTTTCGCGTACGCCTATGGTGACAATATTTGACGGTTTTAGCACAGTAATGCCGCTACAGCAATTTTCCCCGAATATTGTTTCACTTTTTACTTTTATATTATTAGGATTTGGCTCTCGCAACTTTGCTTACTTTCGACTTTCGATTTTGTCTTTCTCTTTTCTTGATTTTTGATTAATCTAACAAATGCCGAATTTTGAGCCTAGACTGATTAACCTGGCTAGACTCGGCACTGGCCTAGTTCACTTTATGGGTATCATTGTTACTGAAAAACAAACATTGAGTCATCGAAAACTTTTTAAATTGAATTTCATTTTCTCAGAAACGCTACGCGTCCTAAATTGTGTACATTACACATAGTTTCGCATTCCATGCATAGCACTGTTTTTAAAGACTTCAGAGTCATTAATTTATGCAGGTTTAGCCTCGTTTATTCAAAACATTGGTATTATTGAAAAATTCCTACAATACAGTTGACTTTTGTAAATTAGCTGCTTTAAGCAACAACGATGAAATATTACCATGCGTTAATCAAATCTTCTAGATTTCTGAAGCTAAAATTTGTCTCTGTTTCTGGTTAGCAATCATTGTCCTTTTTCTTGCTGAAGATATTTAAATTATTGCGCTCCACCGACCAATTATTTCAACCAACTTAAAATCGGTCCTTTATGCAGAAATTTATCTAAATGTCCGAAGCCTCCTTTAAAAATGACCTGGGACACATTTCCAAGATGGCGTCTCGTGTCCCCGCTGCAAACGTCGATGACAATTCGACCAAGATTTTTCCTCAACTTCGGGATGGCTAACGGCTAAACGTATAAGTGACCGTGATGTTTTCTAGCTTAGTTGCTTCCTTCTTTTCTCCCTTCCTCCCTTCCTCCCTAGCTTCCTTTCTCCTTCCTTGCTTTCTTTCTTCCTTGCTTCCTTGCTTGCCTCCTTGCCTCCTTGCCTCCTTGCCTCCTTGCCTCCTTGCCTCCTTGCCTCCTTGCCTCCTTGCCTCCTTGCCTCCTTGCCTCCTTGCCTCCTTGCCTCCTTGCCTCCTTGCCTCCTTGCCTAGCAGCAGTAAGGGGGACTCGCGAAATTGCCAAAAACCGATTGGATTCGCACGGGAATTACCCGCGTTTCCACCTACAGTTCATTTTTGGTCGGCATCGGGAATAACCCGCAGAAATGAGTGGGCAGCCGCGCTGACATACTGCTGCGTACCGCAAACGGAGGTTAAGATATTTCATAGATATACGATGCATGAATGTAAAAAGTTCGCCAATGACTTCTGTATAATTTGTCTAAGATCCAAGGTTAACATACCCAAGCCCAAGGGTTTCTGGTGTTGTGGTAAGAAAATGCAAATAGAAGACGACACGTCAGCACAGTGTTATGAGTGTGGTAAGAATATTCGTAATGCCGTACCAAATGCTACCAGAGAGCAATATTACGCCAATGGAGGTCGTAAGAAGACCCCATACAAAAGAATAAAATACTTCCGAGACTGGATGAGTCATATCCAAGGTTATCGAACGGTATATTTAAACAACGAAGTAAGGAAGAAAATCATAGACCACTTAGAAGAGCCAACCCCACAAAGTCTACGGAAAACGTTGAAAAAATTAAAGCTAGGGAAATATTATAAAAGTATTCCCTATCTTTTGTCTGAAATTACCGGTAAGTCTATTCCCGAGGTTTCTGATATGAGCAGAGCCGAGTGGATGTTTTGTCGGCTGGATAAGGATATTCCTTATTACCCTGACGTAATCTACGAAATATTTCACGAAATCGACCCCAACCACCCCCTCTTGGGATGGATTCCAAGAAGATAGTGAATCTTATGGTGCGTAATTTCCAGACTGTCGTTCGATATGTAAACGAAATCCTGTCACGCTCTTTTCAAAGCAGATGTTTACTGAGCAAGTTTTCTTTGAAGCTCTTCTTTCGCTTCTTGATAGATCTTTTTGCGAGATTCCTCGGAAAGATCTTTTACGACTGTTTTTTTATTACCCGACTTTAACTCCCCGCATTTCTTTTCCTCCGCGAGGATCAAAGAGAACTCCACGTCGTCGATTTTGCGGTCCCGCAGAGCCTGAGACACCAAGTCGGCGATGGTGTTAGCCTTTGCTCTTGCTAGGGCTATATGAGTGTCGTGCTTGGATATCTTACCGGACAATTGCTTTATAATGCCTGTCGTAACAGCGGAAACAATGCCGCAGACGGCTCCAACGCTGGCCAAAGGAACGCCAACGACTATTCCAGGTCCGGTAAGTGAGGTAGCAACGCCGGTGCCTGTTAGCGCCACGGACATGGAGCCTGAAGTTATAGCTATTTTATGTAGCATGCTTCGGGCTCTAGCATACTTTTTCCTAACCTCCTCATAGTGTTTTGTTTGCCCTTCCAAGTAAGCCAGTATTAAGTTCGCTTTATTTAAGCGGAAATTTTCGGCGCCCGTATCCTTAGTGGTAGTGTGATAATTGGGAACATCTGGGTACAACTGAGGTGCTGATGGTATAACATCCATTATATACTAATGTACGACGCTTTTGGGAATGATATCGAGGAGCAGCCACATCACGATAATCGAGATTACTGGAATTGGAGAGCATTTAGGAAGATGTTTCCGCATGCAGACCCTAGTAAGTTCGAAAGAAGGCCCGATGGTATTTACTATAACGGCTCTAGGATGTACAGCAATGAGGATTTGAAACCTACGCCTCAGCTGAAGCATCCTAAGCCTAAACCCGTGCAAGATTGGTCAAAGGAATTATTGCTTGGTACCAGTACTTATCCGATACCCGCGGTTCCATTTGATGAACATCCAAGCTTGGGCCTAACGCTGAATATGCGGATCTCAAACAACCATTCCTTTCCGTTAAAGGTGCGAGATATCTTCAAAGAAGTTCCCATTGTTCATACCACCGCTAAGGAATCTCATGAATGGTTAAGTGGTCCTAACATGCGTTATTGGCCGCAGCAGCTGAACTTTGCGGTTTGGTGCGCCACCAGCGGTTGTGGGGTAAGCGCAAACTTGATGAAGAATTCAATATTTATGTTTCATTTTCACTTTACGGTGAGGCGAATACTACATGAAATGGGTGTTATTGCGCTGCCGGGAGATGCCACGTTTTATCCAAGAGATAATAAATACAACGTTCCAGCTTACGACCGGCTTTGTAAGGAGTTTGGTGTCGTAGGGAAGGATTTCAGGTGTACCGCGGGTGCTAACAATGGTTTGGGGCACATTTGGGCTTATTGGGGGATTGGCGGACACGAGCTAAGCGATAAGGAAGTTCATGCATTGAATCTACGATGGAACACTGGGTATCACAAAGAAACTCACGACAGTAGCACCTTCTTTGAACCAAATGCTAAGACCACTAAGGAAGTTAGAGACGGACCTCTGTTCAAAGACGAGGGCGGTAAGTATGCAGGGGCCAATCCACTGATCATTAAGATTACCAACGACGAGAAAACGAAGCAATATTTTAATTTCATACCCCCAGAAGGTAAAAGACTAACTAAGGCCGGCCTTGCCCGTTTGAATCGCAGCATAGAAGCTTACGTGTATTCTATTCTTGGAGCTCAGGTAAATACCCGATCGAGTATAATTGGAAATACCGGCGCCGCAGAAGAGACGCGAGCCGAAGCCTTGATCTTATTCGAAAGTTCGATCTTGGAGGGCGACATTAGCAAGGGCGTACAGCGTTACCAACTAGCTATACAAAATTCTAAGGCAAGGTTGGACTATGCAGTAGCCCCGGGTTGTTGGTTAATGCCTAGTAATTTATCTATAAATACTGGCTCTGTAGTAGGTTACAACAACAAGCTGCAGCGAGCAACCAAAGACATGAAGTTTGGGGTGAATGACGTGAACTCTGACATGACCAAGGGCATTCCTCACTTCGTAGAGAAGTCAAAAAAGTCGCATGAAACGAAGCTACCCGTAGTTAAGAAACCATCAAAGCATATTCCCGCAACCATACCTGAGGAATATGACCATAACTTACTAAAAGCCGGCCTAGCAGCTGCAAGTATTGGTCTGAGCTATTATATATGGCGATGAATAACCCCTACGTAGCTGGAGTAGATTGTGTCTATACGACTTACACAGGCGAGAAAAAATACACCCAGGCATCTTGGGTTGATGTCACGGGCATGTCTATAAACCTGAACTACTCGGGAAAGAAGTTAATCCTTTGTAGTATTTGCATGGGCGCGAGTAGTCACGCCAACGTGGGCTTTAGGTTCCTGGATGACAATGGCATACTGCAACCTATGCGTGTGAAGACAAACAACAGGGAGCCTGCGCATTTCTCCGTAGAGCCCAACCCCAACAGCGCTGAAAATCATTCAGTTTGGACTTTTTACATGGTTGCCGATTGCCATGGGAAGGTAAAGCTGCAGATGCGCGTAGACGATACTGGGAGCGTTTGCGTAAATAGCATAGAAAATCAGAGAGATACGGTTTATAATCACAAGACCATTAGCACTCTTACGGTAATGAGCCTTTAGAAGCAAAAGTATGTTTGCTGAAATATATGAATCCACACACGAAGGAAGATTGGTTTCTCCATTTCTTGGAGGAGGTCTATGATTCGGGTGATGAATGGCGCGACGTTCGGATGTGGGTTAAAGTTGGAGGGTTGGGGTTAATCATATGCACCATTAGCATTAACGGGGCTAATAGCGCTAATGTTAGGTTTAGGATTATTGATGAGAATAACCAGCCATTATTACCTTACAGGAAAAAAGACAATCATAGGCATCCAGCTCATTTTACCTATGAAGCCCCCGCGACGAGTTTAGAAAATATGGCGCCAGTAACGTTTCACATGATAGTTAATTGTCAATACGCAAAGCTTCAATTTTGTCCAGACGACGTGCTGAGTTCGGTGCACAATGGTGTCGTCATGGTTAATCGAACCTACAACAAAGATGCTATTTGGAGTCATAAGGTTATTAGCACCATGACTGCGATACCCTTGACGCCAAATTATCAAGGCGGCGCGAATACTATCTTTACTTATCCCCAGTCGAGGATGCCTCGGGCGACTGACGACGACAAGCCACCAGTAACATACAAGGATAAGATCAACCCCGCATCTTCTTCAGGAGTACCACCCCAATAGCGACAACCAAGATCCAAATGTTATTCCCCACGAACTTTAACAGTTCTCCACCGGCTCTAAGTGCCAAGGAAACAACTGAACCAAGCAGCCCATCAGGAAGACCGGCTGCCATTTTTTCCCCCAAGTCCGTCAGCCCTTTACCTAATTTCTTTACGCCCGCGCCTGTGGCCTTAAGCGCGGACAAGATTACTCCTACTACGCTCGAAATAGCGACCGCGAATGCCAGCGGAACGCCATACTTCACCAGAGCTCTTTTTACCTTTTCCTTGGTGGTAAGCCCCAACTCCCTTTCCAAGCCTTCTCTTTGCGCCTGCAACTCCGCAACCCTTTCCTGAAGTCTTTCCTCTTCTGCTTGGGCTGCTTCCCTTTCTTCTTCGGTGCGGGTTCGATCGTTAATGATTTCCTGCTGCCGCTCTATTTGCCCCTCCAATTCTTCGACGGCCTGTTGAAGTTGTCGTATTCGTTCCTCCGCCACTGCCTTGTCCGCCATTACTTGCCTTTCTCTGTCAACAGACTCCATCAATTCTTTTCCTAAGCGCTGTAGTTCTGCGTCTTTTCCCGCCGATTCATTCAAAGCAGCCCTTAGCTGATTTCTTGCGGTGCTTTTTTCTTCCAACAGCTTAGAAAGCCTAGCTCTAAAGTCTGTAATTTCGGCGACATGACTCGCAGTAGTTAGTTTACTTTGCTTCATGAATTCGTCTTCCAATTCTTCTATGCGCCCCTGCAATGCTTGGTTTTCCTCCTGGACGGCTTTGAAGTGATTATCGATATTACCCCCTTCCTTGGTTGCTTCGTCGAGTTGTCGCGTAAGGTCATCGATGGTTATGTTATTTTCCTGTATTTCCTTCTTAAGTGCTTCCTTTTCAGCACTTATTCTCCGCAAGAAACTCATTAAGCCTCCGGTCGCGTCGCTATTTGAGGGAAGTTCTTCAAGTTGTTTGCTTTTTTCCTCTTCGACGGCCTCTAATTGTTTAAGTTTTTTCTGGGACTCCTCTTGCAGTCTGATTGCGGATCTGAGGGCAACTTCGTAGTCAGGCTTCAAAATACCTCTAATAAAGGCCCTTTGAGCAGCTTCTGTTTCCTTTTGAGTCAAAGTGCTTAGCATCGTCAAGTTGGGCGTTCCCAGCGCATTTGTGACTCCTTTTGGAAGCTGGTTGTTAAGCAGGTGGGAATTCTTCCTTTGATACATGTTGTGCCATTTTTCCCTACCCGATTCTCTAACTTGAACCTGCCCTTTGTCTCCTACTCCGAACTCTAAGAGAGCCAAATTTACGTTAGGATATCGCTCCATTACGTTGGCGATGACTTTGCCAATTTCGGTTTCTCCTAACGCCTTTCTAAGGGTTGGAGGAATGTTTTTATCCGCGTAGTAGACACCATTGACGTCCCTGACAATGTAGGGGCGAGCGTTGAGTCTATTCAACCTCGCTACTACGATTTCCTTACCCCATTCGTTATCCGCGTCGAACATCACCTGGACCTTCCTTGGGTCCCAGTTAGGAAATTCTTCTTTGATTCTATCGTAGTCGTCTGGCTCCTTCCCTATTTCTTCATCCATTTCCGCTTGGACTTTTTGAAGCCATTCAGCGCTAGGAGCTTCAGGTATGGAGCCTTCAGGACCAAAGCTGGTTTCCGCGGTCTTAGAGGGCTTATTCCTAGGAGGTTTCATCATCGTTTCAGTACCAAAGTTTTTGAGTTCCTCGTAGCTAGGTAGTGTCTTATCCGGATTTTCAGATGTGAACTTTCTTGTAATCCAATCCCAAGCTTTGCGAGCCCTGCTGACGCCATGTCTACGTCTTACCTTATCGAAGGCACGTCCGGGGTCAGATTCTAGCTCAGCTCGATACGACTGATACTCGGCGTCGTCAATGTTAACTCGATCTTCTTCGGTATTAGGGTCGAAGCCCGTTTCTTCTCCTTCCATTATATATGATAAGCTCAAAGTTAAACCCAAACATATTACCTAAGCAGGTTGGCGGGCTGAAAGCGGAACGCACCTTTCACCGGGTCACCTTTACTCCCAGCAGCGCGAAGCCAGGAGAAACCTTGTATGTAGGCGTGCCCCGTCTAACGGATAACCTAGTATTGGTTCCTGGCACCTTGGCGTTAAGGTTCGACCTAGCAATACAACCAAGCACCAAGGACAAGCGCTATACCGTCAATAACGTGGGCAGGAACCTCGTCTCTAAGATGAGAATCAAGTTTGCCGGGGAATCCCTCTTGGACTTAAATAGGTACGACCTGTACACCACGTATAAGGATCTGTGGCTAACAGCCTTCGACCGTGCACAAAAGATAGAGCAGGGAATTGGAAGCGTTATCCTTCGTAAGCTTCGCAGCGATACCAACCCGGCGCCTACAGACTCCAGCGGAGCAACCGCAGTAGCAGACGCGACGAGGGTGAAGACCGCCTATGGTAGCAAGTACGTTATCCCTTTGGACTTTGAAGTGATTACGAATCATGGCGTGTACTACCCCAGACAGTTATTCGAGTTACAGTTTGAAGTAACCTTGGCGGACACTACGAACGTCATTGGAGGCATGGACAGCGCAATTAGCGGGGCTGTTGATCCTTATTCTATCACCAACTTAGAGCTGCAGTATGAGACGGTATACAGCGAAGAGCTGGCCCGTAGCGCCGGCATGGAATACAGCTCCGGAAAGGCGTTCCTTTACGACCACGTGGCGATGCACAAAACGTTCAGCTTCCTGGATAAGACGGATGAGGTTATCAACCAAAGCATTAACCTCCCCCGAAGAAGTCTCACGGGGTTGATGCTGGTGTTTGCTAAGCCCTACGAGGCCGGCAAGCGCGACAGCGAGGCCTTTCATAACCCTAACATCACCAACGTGGATGTGAATATCAACGGCGTTCCAAACAAGGTTTACTCGCAGGGAATAAAGCCCACGGATATCTACAGGGAGGCAATGCGCAAGTTTGGTGACCAAATTAGCCCCGAGGAATTCTTTAAGGATAAATATGCGCTGTGGATTGACATGCGCACCATTAACGACGAAGACCTACATGGGCAGGGATTGCGGCTGATCAACACCCAGGACGGCGTAACATTAGCAATCAAACGCACCGGGAACACCAGTGCGGGCGACGGCGACAAAATAAACTGCTACGTATTCGTCGTGTCTGACGCGCAGTTAAGCGTGGAAATGAATCAGCTAAAGAGCGTTGCCTATTAAGATATCCCTTACGTATACGATGCTTCGCGTCTTTGAAAACGACAACGCCAAACTGCAATGCATAGTGCAAGGCGACAAACTGTACTTTAAAGCAAAGGAAGTGGCGGCTGCGTTGAATTACGAGAACACCAAGAAGGCTATTAGAGACCACGTTTCTGAGAAGTACCAGAAAAGATGGGTTGACATGCAAGGGGCCCCAAACCGTTCCCCTTCTATTATTCACCCACATTCCGTGTTTATCTCCGAGCCTGGGTTGTACGAACTGATATTTAGCTCCAAACTACCCAAAGCTGTGGAGTTTCGTGATTGGGTCTTCGAGGAAGTCCTTCCGGCATTACGTAAAGCGGGTAAGTATGAAATCGAACGGCGCTTTGACGGCCCAAACAAGTTGGTATTCAAAATAGAAAATGAATTCGACCTGCATAAAAAGGTAGTGGACTACATCCGCAGGTTTTACCCCCAAATGCTCGTGACCCCTGGTCTAGGCGAACTGCAGGACTCGGACGGCAAGCGCATAAAGTGCTGGCAGAAGGGCTACCAAAAAGGTCAACCCGACCTGCTCATCTTGAATGCGCACGTACGATACCGTGGATTCTGCATAGAGCTGAAGACCCCAAAAGGCAACGGCAGGTTATCTGAGGATCAGCGACTACTCTTACAGAGGTATGAAGAAAACGGCTATAAGGTGCTCATAAGCAGCGACTACGACGAAATCTGTCGTGCCATCACGGAGTATGCTGAACACCTACGAATTCCCTGCAGGTGGTGCTGTAAGGTCTTTAAAACCAGTGAGACTTTGGCAACACACTTAAAGATATTTCATAGAATATATGGACAAGGATAAATTTAACGAGTTAAAGTTCATACAAACGCACTGGAGGGATTTGGCGGTGGGGGAGATTTACGAGATAAAGAATTACGTAGTCTTCGAAGACATCGACCGCCTGCGCTTGGTTTTAAAGAATAAAAAAAGAACATACACCCTTTGGGCGCCCGATAGGATAAGGTACGCCATCGAAGGGCAGGATGTTACCCATGTTATGAGTCATGGTAAGAAGGATGGCAGGTGGGTATTTGACGTGGTCAAGTATGAGCCCGAGAGTCCTCTGCATAATTAGTTTTCTAGCGCGTCTGCTAAAGTCCGCTGCGCTTTAGGATCCGCCGAGCACCAATGCCCCACGAAGGATCCTTCCAGGAATACCTTGCCGCAATGAAGGCAGGTGTATTTTTTACGCGGTGCAGGAGTGGGCGGCTTGGGGATTTCAGGCGTAATGCAATCAGCTGGTAGTTCGCATGTAATACAGTCCATATATACCAGCGAATAAATTCTCTTTGAAAGGGCGATTACGAATCCTCCCAGAAATGCTATGAAGTAGTATTGCATATATTCTGCAACCTCCTTTAAAAGGGGTCTTTATTCTTATTTATTATTATTTAACCTTAATAATAATAAATAAAAATAAGATCAGGATTTGAAACTCTTTGCGCAAACCCTGATCTGACTTCCTTACTAGCCCTTACGGGCGATCTTATCTTTTAAGTTATTACCGCTCCAATCTGGGAATGTCTTTACGTGCTCCTTAAAACTGCGGGGATCAGACCGTGGATACAAGCACTGCCAAATATGATCGTCGCCTTTCCTTGGACAGCCGCAATGCTTGCAATCCGCCTCCCAATAATCCATGTTCTCCCACCGCACTCCTTCCGCGCGGTCGAACATTGCAAAGCGCTGATCGATTTCCTTTTTACGTTGCGTTAACAGCCGCTTAGTCTCGCGCGGACAACACCTAGCTGCGACGTCACCATGTTTTAAACAAGCTACGCCTTCTAAGTCGTAATTGCCGAGGCACCGAAAACAATGCCACTCTTCATCTTTGTCCTCCTCGCAGCGCTCACAGATGTTCTTTAGACAGACACGGTTATCAACGTGATACTTCAACATCTGCGCGCTGCTAAACAGATGATTACACTCCTTGCAACGCCTTTCGCGCACCTTTTGACACACCTTCTTTTCCAGGTGGTATTTTAACATTTGCTTACTGCTAAACTCCTTGTTACACCGCGTGCACTCCATATATAATAAGGATTCAATAACCACTATAAGGGATACCTTATGAAGTCCTTTACGGACTCCTTTGCCCAGCCGGCCATCGTCAACAGCGCACCGAACCTTTCCGCGCGCTTCAAGCCGCACATTTCGTCGTACAACTCCTGCACGCGCTCTTTTAATCGATCGATCTCCTCCCTTTGCATCTTTATCGTGTCCGACTTGTCTTCGAGTTTGTTAACCATCGCTCTGACTGCGTCCACGGCCTCCATATATTTAAAGGATTTCTACTCTGCCAAACGTTATGTATGCCTGCTGCAGCAACCTTTCATTCGTAAGGCCCTCTAAAGGCGTAGGTACCTCATTCTGACCATGCATCTTGCGTAGTTCTGCAATTAGTTCCTCTCTCGTCATGTCCTCCAAAGGCTTCATATATATAATGGATCCGAACCATATTCCTTGTAACGCGCTCATCGTAGGACCCACCGGCTGCGGAAAGACCCAGTTTGTGGTAGAGCAGCTATTAGGACCCTTTAGATACCGATTTGACTATATCGTGCTGCTTTGCCCCACCTACGTGAACAACCGCACCTGGACGGGTGTAGGCGCAAAAGATGAAGACTTCTTTGTAGATATCTTAGACCCTAACGAGTTATCTGGACACCTAAAGTTTTGGCACAAACAATTCCCTAAGGATACGCAGACACTCCTTATACTGGATGACATTGCCTGCGGGGATGACGTAAAGAGACGCACCTCCGAATTAGTGAAGCTCGCCTTTAGCGGTAGACACGACAATATTAGCGTTTGGTTGCTCTCGCAGCAGCTTACCAGCGTCTCCAAGCCTTTTAGGGAAAACATAGGTTCACTTGTCGTATTTTATACTCCGAGCAAGTCTGATCTGGAAACCATCTTAAGCGACTATGGCGGTGAGATAAGCAAGGAACAGTTACACGAATACATGCGGCATTTAAAAACGCACCAACATTCCAAGATGATCTTCTCTTTGAGGTTTCCGTATTCCATAAAGATCTGCGATCTTTAACTCCTAATGTATATGGATATTGAGCAGCTCTTAGATGAAGTCCCCACACAGTTAGACGAAAATAACCTCAAAGAACAACTTAACATCCTTGTGTCTTCGGGGAAGTGTAAAGAAATGATAGGTAAGGAACTTACCCGTGAGCAGGTTAATAAGTTGTCAGAGGAGGAGGTTAAGAAGTTCCATAAGAGGTACGAGGCTGCCCTTGCAAGTAAAACCACGGACGCCGTAGCAGACTCAGCCATTAAGCTGGCAACTAAGTTGCTTGGACTTGCACTGCCCATAGACGACGTGGAGCAACTGCGGAAGGACATAAGCGAGGACTATGTCATATCCCAAGAACTTAAGATAACCTGCGGGTGGTTGTCGTTGAAGTGTGGTAAGTTAATGGCAGTCGCCTCTGCGGCACTTCACGTAGCTCAGCACGTCGACTTGAAGGAGGTACTGGTGTCTTGGAAGGACTTCAAGAAGGACAGAGAAGTCGAAAAGGTCTTCCAGGCAGCACTTGCTGAGGTACCTGATCAAGTCGCCTCAAGTACTTAGTCAAGTCGTCCTCAAGTACTTAGTCAAGTCGTCCTTAAGTCATTCTCAAGTACTTATCAAGTCCTTCTCAAGTACTTACCCAGGTTACCTTAAGTTACTTATCAAGTCCTTCAAGTCCTTAGATATAAATGAGTGAATCGAAGGTAGAGCAGCCCCAAGAGGAGCAGAAGATTACCAAGGCTAAATCTCCAGGCAGAGTTGCCGCGGGGAAGAAGCTCGCGGAGATGAATAAAAAGAACAAAGCCAAAAAAGAAGAAAAGGTGGAGGAAAGAGAAGAGTAATCATTTATTAATCCTGGGTACGTCATCGGCGCGTTGGGAGTTGCTATAGCAGCAGGCAGCCTCTACTTACAATGGCGGGCTACGAAGCCGAAAGTAGAACCCGTGCATGTGACGCCAACATATCACGCACCCGTGCAGGAGCCTAGAAGCAAAATACCCGTGATGGAGTAGATTTATCACCACGTGCCGTGGCGACCTAGATTTTCCTTCTCGCTTTGTAATATAATGTCGACCGCGTTATTGAAAACTGTTGAAGAAGCAGCTATCATTACTTCCATCGTTGCGGGTATTGGTTGGGTAGGTAAGAAAGTGCTCAAAGAAGACTTTACTGAAGACCCAAGCAAGAGCTTCGCTAATTTTGCTAAGATGACCGCTGCCGTAGGCGGGGCTATCATGGTAAAGGATTACCTACGGAAGGAAAAGTACCTGCCGACGACGTAAGCTTTGCTTGCGTCTAATATAAATGGCTAGTTTAATCGCAGGCGGAGTTATTGCAGCTTTAGCATTCACTGGAGCTAATTATGGTGGTCAGTATTTGGATAGATTAGTCAGAGGCGACAAAAGCGGAGAATTAGCCGCCGAGAGGAATTGAAAAGGCATGATTTAGCGCTGGAGAAATATCAAAGGGACGTGGCGGCTTGGAATGAAAAAAGACAAGCTTACAGGGATTGGTTGGACAAGAATTACCAAGACAAGATGCAGGCGGATAAGAACTTCGAAAACACAGACTACGCCTTTAAACTTTATGCGCAGGCGCACCCCGACTTTAGAATGAGAAAGCCTCAGTTTAAGAATTACTACCAGCCTTCTAAGAAACAAAAAGACAATGAGTTGGTCTTCGTAGGAGTCGCAGGGCTGGCCGGAGGCGTGGCTTTGGCGTATTTAGTCTAATATATGATACTCTTTTTGGAAGGCAAGTGGAATAACTTTACCATTTCTATGAATCCTCCCGCCAAAGCTCATAGGGTACGGTTGGTTAGTTGCTCTTTATACAATTCTTGGCATAATGTAATTAAAGCTACGGTTATTAGCTCTTTTAGTAGTGGTTCAGCTTCTCACGCAAAGCTGCCCGATGGGCATTACACACCCATAACGCTAGCTAAGGAATTAGCAAAGCACGGTTATACACTCACCACGGGGTTGCCTCATGAAATGACCCTCAAACACAGTCTAGCTAATAATCCCAGCGTAACTCTTAGCGACCCATTGAGATCTTTACTAGGTGTCTCAGGCAAGGTAATTACCAACACGGCCATACCCGTGAAATGGAAAGTCGCATCCTCTTACGAAGTCTATTGCGACTTGGTCAATAGTCGCGACAACGGAGAGAAGTCTTCTCTCATAGCTAAGTTTCCGCCTAGTGGAAACCCATTCGACCTGGTGGAGTACGCCCCTGTTTCTTTGTGGTATGATTTGTCTAATTTGGTAGAAAGCATAAACATCATCATTAAGGTGGACGGAAAGACGGTGGATTTTAACGGACGTAAGATCAATCTCGTCCTGGAATTCATATAATGGGCCGCGTAGAGGACAAACTTAAAAGGATTTACTATGGACCCGAAGGCTATTGGAGAGGAGCGTCAGCTATCAAGAAACTCGCGACCGCGGCCAGGGTATCAGAAGAAACGGCTAAGAACTGGTTAAAAAAACAAACCCTCTGGCAGGTCTATCTTCCCGTGCCTAAGTACATTCCCAGGCCCAGCTTCACCGTAAATACCCCCAATGAAGTTCATCAGGCAGATTTGCTTTTCTTGCCGCACGATAAGGTGCGAAGAAAGACCTATAGATACGCTTTGACCGTAGTCGATATCGCAAGCAGATATAAGGACGCCGAACCCATAACCAGCAAGGATTCTGGGGAAGTCGCAGAAGCCCTAGGTAGGATTTATAAGCGCGTTTTTGAAATGGCCTAAGCTGCTGCAAGTGGATGCGGGGACAGAGTTCATGGGCGTGGTTACTAAGACCCTTAAAGACCACAGCACTAAGATTAGGAGAGCCGAAGCAGAGTACCACAGGGGTCAGAGCATTGTTGAAAGATTCAATAAGACCCTGGCCGAGCGTCTCTTTGGGTACCAGTATTGGAAAGAGCTGGAAGATCCCTCCAAACGCAACAGGGAATGGACCCAGAGGCTCCCCCAGGTCGTCGCGGCTTTGAACAACGAGGCGGCCAGGGCTACGGTGGTGAAACCCAAGGATGCTATAAAAAAGAAACACGTGGAACACAAGTCCTACGTCAGAAGTTCGAGGGCGGTCGGACTGAAGGAAAAAAAGCTCCCCCGCGACATAGTGGTTAGATACCTCTATCAGCCGGGGGAACTCGAAGGCGGCAGTAAGAGAGCCACGGATCCTAACTGGTCTCTGGAAACGTATGAGATTTCAAAGTCCGTCACCAAGGAAGGGCAACCCGTGTTGTATTACCTAAATGGCCCAAGTCGCGGATTCGTCAAGGAAGAGCTGCTCATAGTCTCCAAAGACTCAGAGTAGTGCTGCTCCACGCGCCCGATTACACTCTAGGCATGTCAGTCTTACGTTACCTCTGCAATGGCCGCGCTTGTTGTTGATACGATCCACGGAGAACTGCTGATCGTCATTTGGGTCAAACCTCCATAGTAGTGGTATGTTACACTTGGCACACCGTGCCCCTTTCTTATAGACGTCGTCCACGCATAGGTCGAACGTCATATTTTTTTCTTCGTCGTGCCGCTTGTAGCGAAGGAGTTTCTTGGCAATGTTTTCTTTGGCTACGTCTTCTGGGGTGCGGTCGTAACGCAGTTGCGGCCCCCAGGCTCTTTTTAACTGTTTGGCATATTCTACGCGGCTTACGGCGGTGTAGATAAGGTTGCTCCAACACAGCCGCTGGTCTATGATCCACAGCGTTTCTTTTATGGTAAGCCCTTGCGCGCTGTGGACTGTCATGCAATAGCCCAAACGCCAATCTGGATGGGAGGTTATTTTTTCCACCTTTTCTATGGGTACCCAGGCTTTATCGTGTGTTACCGCATTTTGCAGTTGGATGTCGGTACCAGGTACCCAGACGTCTCTTTTTTGCATGCGGGTGTCGTGGGGTTTGTAGCAAACAGGTACGGGATGCGTAGGGAAGCGCTCTCGGTGTATATTTAGCAAGTCCTTTTGTATGCGAGACTGTGCTGCGCGCTTACTACTTAGCACCAGATCCTTAGGGTGCCAGGCGTATAGAAAGTCCTCGTACTTTTTCGCTCGTACGCGTTTGCGCAGTGTTTTGCATTGCTCGGCGTCACTGAGGCCCCTCAATTCCGCTTTCAGGTTTCTTATTTGATCCTTGCTGCGGTAGTCGGTGTTAATTTCCTCCGCACGGTCTACGAAATCTTTCAGCCATTCGTGGGGCATCTCTCCGGCTATTGGAGGAGGCTGGCAGGGATCTCCGGCGAATATTACTTGACACTTTCCACGGAGGAATTATACGAACTCCTGCAGGATTTCCAAAGGCACGGTGCAAATCTCATCCCAAAGTATCACCGGAGGTATGTCGTGGATGGCTTCTGGTACCCATTTTTGGCCATTCCAACGAAAGAAGCTGTGGTAGGTCTGCGCGTCGTGGCCCATTTCGCAGAGTTCTCTTTCCAAACGGTGCGTTGGCGTTAGCACCTTTATCTTAGGAAAGAGTTCTAACACACGCGTCGTCTTACCGCTGCCTCCCGTACCGTAGAGGTAAGAGAAGCGTTGGTAGGAAATGGGGTCGGCAACCGAAGGTAGAGGCTCTTTAGTAGGCGTTACGGTGCCCTGGGTGTGCTCGCCGTGATATTCTACACGTGCCCTCCAAGACCTTATCTCCTCATCTTTGACGCGCCATTGGCCACTTTCTGCGAGTTCATCGGCAGTGTAGAATTCCTTCATCTTTTCCAACACGTGCGGTTTCACGTATAAGGAATCCGTGGCTACGCGTGGAATGTCTTCTTTGTCAAACCGCAAGAGCATTGCGAGAAGGTTAATGTGCGCATATGCAAGCATACTGGCACGCAGATGGTAATACTGCGGTCGATGGTCCTGGTAATAACACAGCGCATTCCATTTATGCAGCTCATCATCTACGAGGTAATCCCATTTCTCTACAGACACCATCGTTCCTTTGTCATGCGCGCGCTTGATGAGGAAGCTTAGCTCGCCTTCGTCCGTTATCAGGCGCCGCTGCATATGTTTTTCGCCTTCTTTTGCGCCCTGCGTGAATTTACCTATGACCACACGCGATGTGGGGTTATGCTCCGGTAACCATTGCGTAAAGGCGCTGTGACAAAGTATGGCTTCATGCGCTGTGTATTTTAAAAGTTTACGCTCTTCAAAGAACTTCAATAGGGGTATGGGTATCCATTCTTTCTCCTGCAGGTGCTTCCCATACCACGCATAGATTATGGGGTGCAGACCTGCTGCTAATTTCCAGCTGGTTAACCTAACGAACCCCGTTGCTGGGGCGTCGTAGTGACCATCCAACGCAACACGAAAGAACTGTGAATCTGGATGTCCGTAACGGTCGTAATATTCCTTACAATCTCCTAGACCTTTGAAGCTTGCGGGGTAATAATGTTTCATATCCAGCGACACGTATTCGTCTTCGTCGTATTCCATGTTCCACAGGCCACCATGACCGTGCTCTACGCAAGCTTTAGCTATGTCTTTGAACTCCTCCGGCGTGGATTTCCAACCGTTTCTTTTCTTTGCGGCTAAGAAGTCCAAACTGCGACTGCTAAGGACCTCGTCAGAGAAGTCTTCTCCAAAAGTCTCACAGGCGCTTCGAATGCGCAGCTGTTCCACTTCAGGACGATACAAGGTGCCGTCTTGGGTCATAAATTGACTTCCCTCTGCGTCCATTAACCAAATGGAATTCTCGTGCATTAGTTCTGCAAGCGGTGACTCCTTGTAAACGCGCGTCTCCTTCTTCTTTGGGAACCTTAACTCCCTCCACGCATGTGCGTTATGCTGGTAAATTACGATAGGCGCACCCCGGCCCCCATACTTGTGCGTCCCGGAGTAAATGAAGCCGTCGGTGACGTCTTTCACGTGTATGCGCCTTTCTAAAGCAACCTCTAACTTCTTGATGTTGTCTATCGTTCCTCCAGTCTTGTAAGTGGCCTTTTCCCATTTCCTGATGGCTTCTCTTCTCTTTAAAGTTAACTTACCACCCCTAGAGGAATCCTCAAAGAACTCTCTAACTAGCTTTCCTACGCAGTTACCAGGATGGCGCATTGGTTTAAGCTTTTTAACATCCGGTTTTTTAATCTCGTACGCGCCGTATATAACTACGGTAACCGGGTAAGCAACCTCGTAGAACAGCATGTCCACACCTACTAACGCTCCCGGTCTGGTGTCTTTATTCAGCACGAACAAGCTTTGCTTACCCGACGCCCGTATTGGATTACGCCCCTTTTCTATTATCCACTCACCGTCTAAATACTTTATAAACGTCAACTCCAGACGGTAATTACCTTCGGGCATTAAGTCAATTATCCTTTCTGCTCTTTCCTCGCTCATCGTCTCATCTGTATCTCCCTCCATAAATGTTGTGAAGGCAAAGTCCGCATCCAGGCGATCCAACACCTGAGTTCGCAGTCGGCGCACAGTTTTGTTACGAATGCTCGTGATGGTGTCCATCTATATCTATGAAATATCTTAACCTCCGTTTGCGGTACGCAGCAGTATGTCAGCGCGGCTGCCCACTCATTTCTGCGGGTTATTCCCGATGCCGACCAAAAATGAACTGTAGGTGGAAACGCGGGTAATTCCCGTGCGAATCCAATCGGTTTTTGGCAATTTTAAAAAATGCAATAAAAATATGTCCATAATCAGAAGAACGGACAGACACATAAACAGTTACGTGTGTTAAGTATCCATTACAATTTTTTTGAATGTCTTCAGTGCAATTGTTTGATAGTACTGACATTTCAAAACACTGTATATAACGTATATTTCGTCGTAAAGATTAGTTTATTTTTTCAGCCTTGTAATTTTTTCACTTTTTTTTTTGGAAAAAATGACATTCCCCACACTCTATCAGTCCCTGCTGAAGAACAATAAAAAATCCCGCAAAACTTTAGAAATGAGTCTTATTCACTTACACGGCACCATCCGTCCCCTTGGGATGAATGAACGCTTCGCTTGTAATAAGTCATGCCTCGCTGTCCATTTATCACTTGTTGTTTTTTCGATCCTTTTTTGTTTCCTTTTTGTTTCATATTGATCACTTTATTTCCCACCCTAGTGTTTATTCACCCACTTCTCATCCTTTCTTTTTTCTTACTCCGACGAAGGACTAACGTCCGAAACGCCAGTTTCACAAAGCTTATTACGGCAATTTATCTACAAGTTGCAAATATATAAATACACGAGTAGTATATTCATTTCACCTTCGGTTTGTATTTAAATTTCCTTTCGTCGCATTGGACGATGCAGCCTCTGCCTCCAAACGGAATGAAGGGGGCGGATATCATGGGTGCAGACGTTACCAAAGTTAACCCCGTCCATCGTGAAACAGTACCATTAATTCTTAATTTTAATTTGGCTGAAACTTCAATGGAAAATCTTTAAGGGTCTAATAATCAGTGGTTAAAGTTTTTTTCTTTATATTCCAATGGAAGTGTTATATTTTTACGAGTTTCTATAGGCTCTGTGACGTCATACACTCAACATGTCGCTCAGTATATTTCTTTTTAATACATTCATCGTGATGTTTATAACAATGGTAGACAAGGGTCTTGTTTGTTGTTGTTGAGATATATAGATATTGGATTTTTTCAATTAACTGAGTCATACCTGAAAAACTACAAAGCTGGGACCAAAAAGGAATATGGGTAGAAACATTTCACATACGTTCAGTCCGGGGGGATCCAGGATTTGGTTTTAATTAACTCGGGGGGTGAGAGGGGGGGGGGGGGGGGGGGGGGTGTTTGGGGGGTAGGCACTCCTTAGAATCAACAAGAAAAACCAGTATTGGTTACTGGTATTGGGCACAAGGTTCCATGTTCCAAGAATAGCTGGAATGACTTTTGTTTCGTCTTATGATTCAATGTTATTCTTTGTAGTCGAAAAATAAACCATGTCCGTCTCGGAATAATGGCCTATCGCCTTTTACGATGATCATGTTTTTTTGAAATAAGTGTATGTCAGCATTGCCGTTAGGGACCGGCCATAATTTTAGTCGGTGAGGGGGGGGGGGGGGGGGTTCGGAAGACAAAATGGGAGGTACCGAATTATTTTCAGCAAAAAAATAGGGTGTTCTTGAAAGTGATATTTAGGGAGTCTCAAGAAAAGTTATTTTGCTTACATATATGAATTCAAGTTCCTTTTGGCTCGTTAAAATTTGTATTTTAATAAATTGTTTTACATCTTCATGTGTTACTCCGACGAAGGAATAGCGTCCGAAACGTCAGTAAGTTTTTTCATCTTTTTCACGGTGTATAATTTACCTTTTCATCATTACTGGTTTCATGTATTAAATAGTTAAGCACCACAAACTGTATGAAATGTTTAGCATTGACCTATTTTGATTCATCGTTCATGATTTTAATACCATACTTCATGGAGAGTTTAATTATATCGATATCTCACTACCGTTATATAAAGAGTATGAGTTGATACTCATGCAATGTTAAACTATGCACACGAGAAGAATGTTTTTAACATACTTTTTATGCCGTGTTTTAGATAACTATAGCAACTGGAACCATTTCATAAAAAAGAGATCATGATCATGAAAGCCATTTTGTAAAATATTCTCGATCATCTTTTATTTATTTATTTATTTTTTTGTATCACAGGCATTTTGTCCTGCACTCCAACCCACTCTCCCCACCCCCACCCCCCTCCTAAGAATATAATTTTCTTTTTCGTTTGTTCACTAAAAGAGTTCGTAATGTATCATTACAGTCTTAATTTAATTAAGCTTTTATTACCTTATATATTTTTTAGTAAATAAAATAATTGAATTCAAGCTTTTAACGGTCACATACAAAGCTATATACGGTTTCGCTCCATCCTATATAACAGATATTCTCAAAATACACCAACCTACTCGTACGCTAAGGAGTGCCACACAAGGAGTAATTTTAGAACAATCTCCATATCGTACTAAGTCATATGGTGCGCGTAGCTTTGCCGTAGCAGTGCACAGACTATGGAATCGTTTATACTATATATACATATTTATATACTATACTATACTATATATATATATATATAATACAAATAATAAATATGTTCCTATATAGCGCATTATAGACTCTAAATGCGCTTTACAAATAATACTATGAACTGTTAAGTGATAAAGTATATATATATATATACACTCGATTGCAGAAACGTTGAAGTATACGTTTATACAGATATCTAATTTATTCAGTATATTTAATGATATACAAAACAGAAAACTCGCTTTCTTTATTGTTTGTTTTATTCAATGACTGTCAAAACATTTTTTTCTTGTCTATTATATCGTACATATTATAAATCAGCTGGTTGTAGGCGTTGCAAATGCGGGTTATTTTACATTATGCATCTCATTTGATATTTGTATAAATGCATGAGCGACGAGGTAAATATTCACTGAGCCTGAGTCGAATTATTTTAGCATATACCAACTTGTGTAGATAGTAACTTATTTTTATATACAATAATTAAATAAAAACGAACAAACAGAAACTTTTAGTTCACGCGACAAATTCACGCAAAACTTTTAGCAAAATGTATAGCAAAACGTTTAGGCCATACATCGTTCCCTTTTTAGTATTGATAAAAATGGCAATTACTTTAATTTTTTCGATTTCCTCATCGGAAATTGTAGCAAACGATTGCCGGCAGAAGCCATTTTGTTGCCGACTCAATATTTCGAGATTCAGAGGTGAATATCGTAAAATATTCACCTCCAATTACAACCAATGCGCTCGCGCGTTCTTAGGAAGTACACAAGTTGTATATACTACACAAGCCCTGTCGATTAAATGATAATAACTATAAGGAAATCGTACGATCTTCTCTTACAATTAGGAATTAATGGACCCGAGTGTGCAATTACAAAAACTTTCAAAACATTAATTCCAAATTGTACGAGAAGATCGTACGATTTCCTTATAGTTCAATCAACAATATTTCAGTAAAAAATGCGAAGTGACGCCGTTCATCATTGTCTATTTGGTGGCTGATTTTCAGTCCATCGCGCAACTGAAATGCATAAAAAAGATTAGTTCTTACGGCTTTAAGATTTTATTGATATGTTTTTTGAGTACAAAATGATAGAAAATAATTGTTTTGGCCGTGTTGCCATAGCAACTTATTTCTATTTATTTATTTCCTACGGAGTACAGTTAACGCTATAATTGTACTCCTATCGACCAATCAGAGTCGAGTAATTTTGTTGAGTGTACTATAAGTCTAAAAATACGAGCGTTTACTTAAATATGATTTTTGGCTTATACATTCAGTGAAATCATACGGAAAAAACTGTGGAATTATTGCCTACACAATTCATAGTGAATTACATTTTTTTTACCGCTATGAATTATGAAAACGAGTCTTACAAACATTTATATAAACACTCCATTTTTACATCATTGGATTCGAAAACCTCGAAGCGACACAAGCACTCCCATTGCCTTGCAATTTATCCTTATGAACGGCAACTGTTTATATGAAAACGGAAGATCGATGCCGTAGAGGTTCCCATCGGAATGTCGATTTTTTAAATTTATTTATTTCCCTCTTTCGAAACATAAGAGTTCCAAACTTTTGATGATCATTGTTTTGATTTCATTTTTAATAACTTTCGCTCCCATTTTCATTCCAGTATTCGGGTAAAAAAAAAAAAAAAATTAAGGAAAAGCATCAGCGAATCAACACTGCACCTGCAAGACTGTCTCATTGGAAGTCATGTTGGATTCGAACCAACCTACCGTAAAAGGTACACCATTTGACTTTGTCGGCCTCCGAGACAAGTCTCAAGGAGGCCTGGAAAAACATTTAAGGGAAGTCACATTGAAACAGTGCTAAATGACACCCTTACAAGATTAGTTATATAGCCACTAATGTATTGCTGCATGTTCCCCAACAAGCTTAGATTCAAACCAGTGTCGTTTGAATTGTCACATCTGCTCACAGTATACAGCTGATCAAGTTGGGTTTTTATATTTTGTGAACAACATTAAAGTGAAGTCACATTGAACAAAGTTGAACGTCACCCTTGAGAAGCATAATAATAGAGCCACTTATATATTGCTGCATATTACCCAACACGCGTAGGTTCAAACCAGTGTCGTTTGAATCATCATATCCCCTATACAGCTGATCAAGTTGGGTTTTTATGTTTGGAGTCAAATATCGATCTTGGACGATATCGTCTACCTCGTCGCCGAGGGATTGTGGTGCATGAATACGAGCTTCAAACACCTTCCTCGTCGACACATCCAGACCCTTTAGAGCATTAAGCCCGACTTTTCCTCCCCTTCCAAATTCTCTGGGCAAATTTCTGGCCACTTCTTCGGCTCTTTTAAGTACTTCCTTCATGCCGGTTCCCTCTCTTTCTATTTTATCGATAACTCTATTTATTACAGAGGTCATCTCTATTGCAGCGGGTACTTTGTCGTTTCTGTGAATAAAGCAAACAAAAAGTGTTGCTATAAATCTCTTATATAACATTATCGCGTAGTACTCTGATATTTAGCTTACCTTATATGGCCATTTTTAGATGGTTCTTCGAGTTGCACCGGTTCGCAGGCATTATCCGTCTCCTACGACCAAACCAAAAAAAAAAACACTTTTGGTACACTTATGACTTCACAAGTTTTAATAATAAGAATAAGAATAAGAATAGGAGGTACTTGTATAGTGCACTTATACAACGTCTCAATACGGTTTACAGCAATGACCAGTGTAGGACTTTACAGGCTGCATATGAAGGCGCTAGTAGCAGCCGTGCGGCTTACAATCATGTCCAAGTTGGGATATGACTTTTGAACCGGGAGGCAATCCCCTACTCTTACAATAATAACTCAAAAAGTTGTTTTACGTTCCCCCCTCCTTCACTGTAAAGCTATTTATTTAATTGATAAATAGCATTGTCGTATCGAATTACGCCCTGCTTAAGCTTACCATATTGAAATGACAATTGCAATCAATCAAAAGAAGGTGAAGTTTTCAAAGTATTAAAAAAACACCTTTTTCTAAAAACATCCAGTTGGTTTTTTTAAATATAAATACCGTGTATTGAAAATGTCGTTATACAAATTTAATTCCTGATTCCTTTATAATCAGCTCACCTGCTTCCGGTATTCGTAGCTAGTGACTACAACATTAACATCCAACTCGAGACACTTTGTAAAATCATTGAGTCTCCCGCCAACCATCTCATGCTCGTACAAAATCACTGATGGGAAAGAATAACCATAATCTTCAACAGCTATCCTGAAATGAAAAAGAAAATGTTTGACTTTTTGAAAAGGCATGCTGAATAATTTGAGATTAATTTTCGGTTTGAGAGTAATTTGAGCTCGGGGTTTTTTATTCTTTGGCACGTATTCGGAAATTCACGCGTTTTTATGTGGGCTGAAGAAATGTTTTTACAGTAAGGATGTTGATGCTTATTGGCCGACCCCATCCAACAAAAGAATAATAATAAATATAAATAAAAAACATAAGGACGGTCATACAAAGGTCACTTACGTTGCTTTTAAGTATTGAGGTTGTCCTTCCGAAGACACAAGCTGGAGGTAGATCTCACTTTCATCTGTAAAGAAGACCAACCTCCATACATGGCCATTTTTCCTAAAGTTCCCGCTTGTTAGCGGGATCAGTCCCTGGGAGCTGGCGCGTCTGGCGTGGGATTGGAAATTATCTATCTTCCAAGATTTCGACCACACGCATACGACCTCTTTTGCGTACTCTTTACCGGCTTCTTTTGGCTTAAATCCAAACATATAAATACCAATTTAGCCTAATTAAATGATATAATAAGACAGACAGGCAACATAGTATTTTATATACCTTGTTTTTAACGTCGTTCAGCAATTGACGATGTGCCTTTGTTAATAATGCATTGTGATTGCCAACGTCTTCTTCGTGGTGGGCAACCATTTCCCTCTTATTGCCGAGGAAGGCACAAAACGGTACATCACATTTTCTCACTCTGCTGTCGCAATATGTCATGTGCTCCATAGGAAAACACCTGAAATTATATAAAATCAATATGTATGGATGTTCTGGGATAGGCATATATGTATATTAAACTTCTAGGATAGCTTCATAAATGGCATTTTTCCGGTTTGCTCACCAATACGATTTTCATCGAACATCGTTCTGCTCAGGAATGTTTTCCCACGCTTTATAGTGTTTAAATAAACCCGAGTCATTTTCACTAATTTGAATTATATCTCAAAGGCCTTGAAACGGACATTTTATGTTTGCCGTAAGCAACAAACAAAAGGCCGTCTACCCGTATTGCTTGCAAGCAGAACATACCGAGCTTAAATATTGTATGCTGAAGGAATTTATTTTGAATAGCGTGCTATTATAGTATTTATAACCAGCTGAATAAGGTACTTACATTATGGTGTGTTTTTCTTCGCTTGTTTTAAAAAAGGGGCAAATATTGTCCATTTCCATTACGGTTTAAATTTTTTTTTTTGTTACTGCAGGAGATGTTAAACGCGGTATTCACCATACAAACTTCCAAAACGTTGTGAGTTTGCTAATACTTGTGTTAGTGCTTTTGATTTGACAGGTAACCGGATGCATAAAATTAAACATCTTTTACGGTTTTCCCTAATTAGAGGGAATTCAGTCAAACTGTTGAATAGTGTACGTCACCTAAATTAGATAAGCTATTTACTATTTTAGCGGACGTCACATAAATTTGGAACTATGAGTAAACTGCTATACTGAGAACAGGGGAAGAAACGATGATACAAATGAATGTCTTTTCACTCATTCTCTGGTAAAACAACCCCCGGATTAGCATGACCGTTATTTGGCGCGCTTTTACTATTTTAGTTGACGTCAACAACATAGTTATAATTAGTCTAGTACTATCCAACAGTTTGAGCATGCAAGAAAGAAAAAATAAAACCAAAAAAAAAAAAAAAAAACTAATGTAAAGGATTACAAGAATTAAAAGATATTATCATGTTTAATAATACTATTATAGTATTTTCAAAAAGATGAAATAGACGAAACGAGCCTTGCTTATAAATAAACTGCAACCCGAACCCATAAGCGAACTAGAGGAGTGCGAACTCGCTCCTTCCGATGTTTACTGACTCGGAAATCACCATTGTTTTTATATAATAGCTGGAATGCGGGCCTGCATTACATCAACCAGCAAATGGCATAGAAATGACAGTCATATGATTCAGGAAATACTGGAATGCGTGCCAACTGGATACTTTATTAACAGTATAAACTCATGATTATCCTCATTCAAAATGGAATCCACTGACGAAGAAGCACGTGCTCCGCGTAGTCCACCTGCAAACACGGGAAGAGCAATCCTAAAAGAGTTCATCGTAACAAACGAAAAACTCAGATGTGTTCCAAGGGATTCTGATTTCAAGAATCTCGAGCGTAAAGGCAGGGTAAGGAAGCTTCGTATCCACAAAGCATGGTCAGAGGACATGTTGTTGGATCAGCTTGTAGCTTCCTTTCCTTGCCTTAACGGCATCGTAAAGAATCAGTAAGTCAATTCCAGTTATTCCATCGATTTTTTTTAAAGAGGCGTTATTAACAATTGACTAACAATTGTATTTGCTTCTTTTTTTTTAGATTGAGAACGTATAGATCAACAAGCAGGGGGAGCTCCTTCGAAAAAATCGCTGAAGGAGTCCCCAGCGTTAAACAACTGCTGGAGCGATGTAAAGGCTCGAAGTCAAAGAGAGTTTTTATTTTAGTTAAGCAAGGTAAACATTGATATATTGTTATATTATGCGAATATATATTACATATCATACATTATCGTATACAAAGGCCCTTCTATGCTTAGAAGCGGGTTAGAAAAAACAATGTTAAATGCGAACATATGATCATGTGGTATATGTATAGCAGAATTAATAGTTTTGCGCAGCACAATATTGGGACACCCTAAAACAGAACATATACAGTCCTTTACTTTTGGTATAGCTGCTATTTTTTGCATCAGAAAATAAGATAATTATTTAATTCTTTATAAAAGAAAATTACAATTGCTTGTAAAGGTAGCTGACAGGGGAAAAAAAAAGCCAAAAAAAAAAAACCCAACAAACTCGGAAACAACACTTAAAAATAACTTTATATATTTTTAAACATTCCAGCTTCACCAGCAGCAAAAAGGTTATTACTTTCAATGCGCGCTCTCGGCTGGTAGTATTAGATACCAATGCTAGCCAATGCTAGCCGATGCTAGCCCTCTTGAGGACATAAAAGTTCGGACAGTGGTCGGAAAGTATTCGGAAACAAAAACGATGTTCAAAGATCATGTGACTAGTTTCCTCGCACATTAGTCTCTATAGTAGCCTGCTATACATGATTAACTTTATACTGATTTTTAATTTTGATTTCTTATTCTGTGCTTTATTGATAATTTTACTTTGTATTGTCTATTCTTAACTGTTATTGGTTTTTGCATATTTTCCAGGTTCATCTTCTCCAATCCAGTGCAAAAGTCCAAGAAGCACGACTTCGTGTAAGTATATTATTTATATAAATGGTGTACGTAGAAAATAAAAATAATTACTTTGATGTAATGAAATTGTTACCCACCCATATTGTTGTTTATAATAATAGATAATGCTTTATATTTTTAGATGTCCAAAGCAATAGAAAAAGGGCTGTTGCAGAAGTTTGTAAGTCCAATATCGATATTTTTCAGCTACATGCATAACCTTGATTTTTGAAATATAGCATAGCAAATGACATTTCTAAAATCAATTATGGTTCACAATATAATAATCTTTTAAAATGATGTGTGTACAATATGTCGAAATTAGATATATTGCTGCTTGGATTACTCGATTTATGGTACGCTCAACAAAAGTTACTCAACTCTGATTGGTCGACAGGAGTACAATATTTATTATAGCGTTAATTAGTACCGAATTAAGTCGCTATGGCAACACGGCCAAAACAAATATTTTCTATCATTTTAAACTCAAAAAACATAAATAAAATTTTCAAGCAGTTAGAACTGTTTTTTATGCAGGCCAAAAACATTTTTTAATGAAATTTTGTTGAATGAACTATAAACAAAAAAAACTTTCTATACAAGTTGCTTTTTATAATCAGTTTATATGAATATGAATTTTTCTACAGATGACGACTATGATAATGAAACGGGAGACAACGACTCAGATGATAATCAGGTTGAAATTGGTAAGCACGTATATTTTGTTGAACAGGTGACATGTTTAAGTATGGACCATGCCATTAGATAATTGATTAGGGGGGGGGGAGTTACGCTAAGGAAATTTGGTTGCATCATATTTATTTCTTTGCCTCATATCCTTGCACATACTTTTATTTGCGTACAGCATTTGTCAAATACACTGTGGTGTAGCACTATTAATCTTTACGTAATGTGAAATGCATGCATGTATATTTATTATAAACTGTTTCAATATTGCAGGATTCAGCAGTGACGATTCAATTACTCATTCTAAACCAGTTGGTAAGTTGTCTGTTTACTAAAATAAGAATTCTAGAATTGATTTGCAAACCATTTCGTCAAAATTGTATGCAAATAATAGGTACATATACCAGTATTGAACCAAACTATTGTATTTCATGAGCAAGGTACTGTGGTTAGAGAAGGTACTGATTTGTAATACATGTAACAGCCCAATTCACTGTAGCTTTATATACATTACCAATGCTGTAGATGCATTTTCAAAAATTGGTCTGTTCTTTTGTTTAAAATTATTTTGTTGTGATAAATGCACCAAAATATAACTTCACATATAATTAACTTACATTTCTGCTAGGATATATTATCTCATTTTAAATGTCTGCTCTTTTAACTTGATGTGTGAACATTTGTTTTATATACTTGCAGATGTCAACAAGAAAGAAAAAATTAAAAAATTAAAAAAAAACACTTCATCAATTTGTGAGTTAAATATTCATTGATTCCTACTGTTAAATTACTAGTAGTAATAATACCATGATCACCTTCTCGGGTTCTTTTGTCTTCCGAGGGCTTTACAAACCCGAATTTACCGCATGCATAGAACATGAGAGAAATTTAGAAGACAAAGAAATACTTTGTCTTCTACTAAATTTCCCTGTTGCATATATTAAATGTCGGGACATTTAGTAATGGTATTACTAATCATTTAATGGTCATGATATTTTCACCTGTGAAAAATAGAAAAAGAGAAAAATAGGTATTTTATGGATAATTATATGATAAATACATATTCATTGCTTCCTTTATTCATTTGTTTTGGCGGATAAAGGAGGCAATGTTTTTTTTTCATAATAGACAGTCTGAAATTAACTATTATTTATGTACAATGATTATTTACATTAACAGCTATACACACAAGTCCAGGCTATACTGGGAATTCTCTTGCACACAACTCCAAATTGCATGAAACTTCTTGTAAGTAGCTTTATTAGTTCTTTCCCCTAGTAGTATGGGTATGGTTTTATTGGACAAAAAAAAAAACCATATACTTGCAAAGATTCTACATTGGCTGCATGGACATATTATTACTCTTGGCAATACATGTATGTAATATGTGAAAGGAGACCCAATACCGAGTTTTAGATTTTGTTTCCTTCACCGCTACAGCTGTACCCACAAATCCATCAAGAGGAATAAAGGACAACCCTCCACGATTTTCCTGTGAGTATAGCCTCAAGAAACAGCAACTAAAGATTGAAGTTGTTATCTCAATTGAAATCAAGTTATATATTTCCACTTCTTAATAAAAAACTTACTTGTATAAATTTAAACAGTTTGAGTGAAAAGAGAAGAGATAAATAGATCATATTACAATTTTTTTTTTCTTTTTAAATTTTTCAATTTTTCAATTTTTCTTTCACAATTTGATGTAACACACTTCTTTTCTTTTAAATAGCACACAAACGTATATACATTGGAGAAGGACTGGTTGGTAAGCTCAAAAGTATTATCTTTCCTCCTTTGTTGTCCCAATACATAAGTTTTTGTTCTTGGGGTTAGTAAACAATTATTAGGACATACCACAGAAAATTGGAGGAAATTATGAAACTATGAATTGAAAGTGAGGATAAAATTTGAAATAACAAAGGTTTCAAGCATAAGAGTGTTTTTCATTTAATTTCAATTAATGTCCATTTATCTCCCTTGACAGTCTCTAGACCAATCAAAAAGCAATAAAATTAACAAATTAATTAAATTAAATTAATGTGGTAAAAACCATGTTGCCATATATGACATTGTCATACCATATGTCATATCAACATATAATAGGGATAACAAAATAATGCTCATGTCTGATCCTAAAAGTGATCTTGTATACATATACATTTGTAGTGGCAAAACTGTTGTAAAAAGTATTGAATTATTTAAATATATATTTTGCAGTTGGCAAATTACAAGAGGAAAGGGAACTGATCAGCATTGTGGATGACTCAGGTATATATAATATTATAACATGTTAATATAGTAATCATAATAATGTAATTGTAACAATGATGATAATAATGTTAAGGGAGATTAAGGTAGAACTTAACCCGGGAAACAGACAAGAGAGTAAACCAAACAGTTGGGCATGCACTATCTTTTATACTCTAACTGGTTCTTTTCAATATATTTTCTGATTCTTCAATAAATTTTCTGATAATAGAAATGTTAACATTCTTATACATTTGGTTCAACATCTCTAAATTATTTATGTATTTGAAAATGTTTTTTAAAAGAACCTCACACATGGAACTAAAATTGACAATGCAACTACTGACTTCTCTTAGACAATCTAAATAATGATTAATTTCGACAATAAAGTTGTGGGATTATAATAAAATTGAAAATGAAATTAATTTAAAATAAAATTAATTATAGTTATGTATTCCGATCAAAATATTATTCCTATTTTAAAAAGCCAAAACACAGCAGTTGCTGAACAATGAGGGCATCAGGATTATTGTCCTCCCTGATGTATATAATGTGGATGAGGTAATATCAAATGTGCTTGTTTCCATGTATGTGCGTAATGATGCCTATGAAATATCTCTATAATAATATTGCCCTATTTTAACTTTCTGATGTCAAGTATGCGAAATCCAATAGAAAATGCAATAAAAATTGGTCCTAGCAAAACAGTTAATCTAAAATAGCCTGGTTTTCAGATATAATACAGTATGTGTTAATATGTATGTACTTCTATGTAAATATTATTAGCGTTTGCTGGCTATTCTACTTCTCTTTATGAAAGAATACAATTTTCGGCTAATTTCCATTTCAACAATAGATTGTTGAAGATTGTTTTGTTGTTATGTGAAATATATAGGGCAATCATATTAACCCTTTGACTTTTCAAATCCAGAAACTTCATATCAATGATTGTGAGCACAATTTTTGGTCACCTTTGCTCTAGGAATACAGGCAGAATAGCGAGTTTGGACCTTAATAGTCAATAGGTTAACTGTAGGAAAACGGATAATATATATATTTTCAAAAACATGAGGTTTTGACTATAACAAGTGATGGCCCTCTTCAGAATAATATATAGTATATATATGTAATGGTTTATCTATACTCCACAGGCATGCCAACAAGCTATTCACCTTGGGCGATGTATTCTGTTCATCATGGGAACACCTTCCGATAAAGAAGTCATTTCTTTTTTGAGGTATGTATCTGCATTAAGCTAAGGTGGCTGAAATTTATGTTTTAGAAGATGGGAGTTATATTATACCAATTAGTATGATATTGCAGTACATGCGAGGTTAATTAATGTTCTGCCCTTAATAAATTTTTACTGATTGACTAGCTCTCACTGATCAGCTTGAAATATATTTTAAAATCATTAACATAAATATTTCAAATATTATTTTATGTGTCAATGATTCCAAAATGAACTCTGCACGAAATATCATTGCGGCATTTGAATAGGACTATAACGCATGAATGATGCTTGTTTCTTAAACAATAGTTTATAATAATATAATTACACTGTGCTTTTGAGCTCATTGGAATATTATATAGTTAATTAACATCCTCCTTTATGGACTATAATTTCCTTTAAACTTGCTGTCAGCTGGCACCTCATGGTAAATTTTCTGATATGTTCTAGTCAAACCCATATTACAGACTATGAAGTAAATTCTTTATAACATTTGCCACATATAGGTCCCTTAGTGCCATGTCCATGGAAATCTTATTCCCTCTTTTGGTGCGGTCGAAGCCTGGCACCTTAAAGACCAAAGAAAGTAAGACTCTATTATTCTTATTTTTCTTTCTTTCCTTTTTTTTAATGACATGCATCTTTTATTCACATTTCCTTTTATATAATTGCATCAAATTATATATTTAGATATTTGAAAAGAAAGAAAATTATACTTATTTAGTCAAATATATCAAGCTAAATATAAGTTGAAAGGAAATGCCCAGACCATTAATAATAAATATTTCCATATAGTTTCCTATCAAGACACTAGTCATGTTTTGTGTAAGTTTTATGAACAGCATTTGACAAACAACAACTGTCAACCTGGTCATATATTAGATAGTACATTATTGCTTCACAGTAAAAGGTGTTTGATCTCTTTTGGAATTTGTTGCCAATAATCAATTACTGCAAGTTGTTTTTTTACCATTGTTGATTTTTAAAACGTTCCTTGTCGAAGTTACATGCTGTGATAGCGTATGCCAAATAAGGATAGATCAGTTTGTAATAGAGCTGTTTAAGATATTCAAAATGAAGATGATGTAGTAATTTTAAGGAAATACATACTATTGTTTCTGGATACTCTGTAACAAATGTATGCTATAAGAACTTGTTTCTACATTTAATTAATTAAATTAATGATATTTATTTTGATCCTGCAGTACTTACCAGATTTTCCAAAAAAGGGGGTTCAAAGATTGTCTTATGCTGTCCTGAAGGAAAACAACTAACTCTAGTAAAATCACTAAACAGTAAGTGTCAATTCAGCACAAATAAATTGTTAATAAATTCTACATCCTTAAACTTGTTATCAAATTATTAAATGGATTAATTTAAAAAAAGTATTGGGTAATGTTTTAACATTTTAATTCACATTTTCACATGTTGTATTCTTGCATTTTTTATTATAAAGATTACAACACAGATCAACTCAAAACTGGTTTCGAATTGGCAAAAGAAATGCTGAAAAGATATAAAAAGAAACAGTTGTTGAGGTGAGACAAATGATTCTGTAACTATCTACTATGTGAGTCTTGTATTTTAAGTTGAATAAATCTCAGATGCAGTATATCCCTGCTTTATAACAAAATGACTATCAGGGCTGTAAATGCTATGCAGATTTCTAATAAAACTGTTATTTTGGTCTAGTCATTTTAGTCGTGTTGTGTGAAACATTATGATTTGGTATGCTCAAAACATTTTAATGTAATTTTATGTCCCACACCATCTCTTGTTAGGTTGAAATACACAAACAATATGGCAAAAGATGTAAGTAACTTACCCATATGACTTATCATATAGATTTATGAAATCAATACAATTGACTATGTCCAGTAAAACAGTACACTCGGGTGGACTATACCATATGTAATCAATCAAAATCAGGTTTCTGTTCACTATAGGGGTTCTATAATTAGGCATTAAAACAATGATAAATTTTAAAGAAAAGTAATTTTAATCTGAAATAAAACAACAATCACAATAACAACTTTAACTATGTTATTTTCTATATTTGTTCTGTACATTATTTCACCTTTGCATAATTAACATTATTATTATTATTCCTTTTGCCAGCCACAACATGTGCCAGACTTCACCGAAACTGAGGTAAGTACATCATGTGCTTACAAAGTATCAAGGTTTTCCATAACAGAAAGCTTTGTTATACCCTTTTAGAGCATGTCTGAGAAGGAGGGTGGTAGATTAGTAGCCTGTAGTCCACCCGGAGTTGACGATGGGATGTGCACTTGTCCACAAGTGCGCATCACTTCTGAAACTGAGAGTGCTAGGTCAGTAGCCTGCAGTCCACCCGGAGTTGACGATGGGATGTGCACTTGTCCACAAGTGCGCATCACGTCTGAAAAGGAGGGTGGTAGATTAGTAGCCTGTAGTCCACCCGGAGTTGACGATGGGATGTGCACTTGTGGGCAAGTGTACATAACCTCTGAAAAGGAGGGTGGTAGGTAGATTAGTAGTCAGTAGTCCAGAATTGATCATGTCTGAAAAGAAGGTTGCTAATATTTAATCCAGGGGTTTTGGGTACTAGGATGTTCTGCTAATTGGCAAAGAAGGAGGGTGATATATGATAATAATAATAATATATTGATATATATATTATTAATATTATCAATATTATTATTGTAAAGCAATGTAATATATGCTATTTTTAGGTTTAATTTCAAAGGTTTAAAAAGTGCCAGGCTCCCTAGAGTGGTACAAAATTTAAAACTTTGAAATTAAATTACAATTTAAAACCTAGTTACTTCCCATTTATTTCTTTTCGTTCCAGGTATTTTTCAAGGGAAGTGGGAGTTACGACGAGAAAGGGGATGACTCCACCATTATCATTGAAGATGATAAAGGTAAAATATATTGCCAGGGAAAATATATAGGGTGTTTAAGTGTGTATGTGATGCGAGCTTCATTGTTCATTAGTTCTGGTTGAAAGAGGTTGGAATGCTTGGGAGCAATGACCCCTCTGTATCTGGGATGGATTGTCTTTGAAGAACACCTTCGAAAAGGAGGTGATGTACAAGGGTTGAGAGTCCAGGGATCGATTCTTTGCTTATATTGATTCATATAAATGTATCGTATTGAGCAAGCTTTATGGGAAACAAATAAACCAATTATCAAGGGAATGAAACATGGTTAGAAATTGAAAAACATTATGCCCTATATATACTTTTTTTCAGTAAAGAAGAGAGATACCGTTAATATATTGATTTAATAATAATAAACCTAATAATTATATCAATATTCATTCAATGATGTTTCAGACCACCAAAGCAAAGAACAGGAAGCAGAAAGAACTATTAGGAATAACATAAAAAGAAGGCAAATGGTGGTCAGGAGAAAGGCGGAAGAGGAGCTGAAAAGGAAGAGGAAAGAGGACAAAGAAAAACGAAAGAAAGAAGAGAAAGCAAAGAGAAAGAAAGAAGAGCAAGAGAAGAGGAAGAAGGTTGAAGAGAAAGAAAAGAGGAAGAAAGAAAAAAAAGAAAAAAGAAAGAAAGAAGAAGTAGAGAAAAGGAGGAAAGCAGCAAGAAGAAGAAAGGGGGAAAGCAGGAAGAAGAAGAAAGGAGGAAAGCAGGAAGAAGAAGAAAGGAGAAAGCACCAAGAAGAAGAAAGGGGAAAGCAGGAAGAAGAAGAAAGGAGAAAGCAGGAAGAAGAAGAAAGGAGAAAGCACCAAGAAGAAGAAAGGAGAAAGCAGCAAGGGGAAGAAAGGAGAAAGCAGAAAGAGGAAAAAAGCAGAAAGCAGAGAGAGGAAGAAAGCGGAAAGCAGGAAGATGAAGAAAGGAGAAAGAGAATGGAAGAGAAGTTAAATAACATGAAAGCGGATAGGACATTGAGTAGAAGGAAGATAAGAAGAATGGCAGAGAAATTGAAAAAATGAAGCAATAAATAACTAATAAAGGAAAATGTAATCAAAAGTTTAAAAAATTTAACTGTTTAAAAACCAGCTGGTAAAGCTTTTTTTGGGGGGGGGGGTCTATTTTGAATGAAGTACTTGTTGGCAGCTTAGAACTTACCTTTTTGAAGAGCAGGGGAAATCACAATTACCATTAGTAACGACATAAAGAAAGGGAGTTCATTAAAGAAAATCCGAATCCATTTCAGCATTGCGATTTAGTGAATTATTTAATTTTCATTCTCAGGTCTTTTTTTAATAATTGTTTGTATAAATCAATAATAAACTTCTACATAAACTTAATAAAATTATACATTAATTATGCAAAAAGGTTATGAGTTCTCAGTTATTCTTGAAAATAGATTCGTTTAATCAATGATGCGAGTGATAAACATACTGAAATTTCATAAGATCTCAAATTGAACCCTGGAACAACCTCTTGGCTGAACTAAGTCAGGGCATGGCTAACTCACACATAGAATCCTGAAACAACCTCTGGGCTGATTTAAGTCAGGGCATGGGAAAAGGAAAGGAAAAGAAGGGAAAGGGAAAGGAAAAAGAAAGGGAACAGGAAAGGAAAAGAAGGGAACAGGAAAAGGAGGGTAAGGGAACAGGAAACGATCAACGATGATAATTATAATGAATGAAAACTCATAAAATCTCAGCCTCTCTTTTGTAAGAATGCTTTGTTTAATCAATGAGTGATAATCATTTATAGATGTTCAAAAGTTCTAAGTTTTTTTAATTTTCTTTATAATTGTTTCTTTTAATCAATGAGGGGTACATATACGGAATAAAGTTTTAAAAGTTTTGAGGTTTTTGAGAATCTACTTGATCAAGAAAAAGAAAAAGGGGATCCGAAAAATGAAAAAAAAAAAAAAAAAACAGGAAAATTCCAAAATTCCGAGAGGTCCAAAAATCGGTGTCTCGTAAACTCCCTGACTTTTCAAAAACGTGTTTCGAAGTGAAAACGTGTCTCCCTTTAAAAAACGTGACTCGTTTTGAAAATCGAGACACGTTTTTGAAAACGGGACTCGATGACCAGAATCCTTGAGTGATCCACTAGGATACACTGGATACAGTGGATACAGTGGATACACTGGATACAGTGGATACACTGGATACACTGGATACACTGGATACACTGGATACACTAGGATACATTAGGATACACTAAGATACAGTGGATACAGTGGATACAGTAGATACAGTGGATACACTGGATACACTGGATAAACTGGATACACTAGGATACAGTGGATACACTAGGATACACTGGATACACTAGGATACACTGGATACACTAGGATACAGTGGGAGAGCGTCATCATTCACGATAACAGAAAGCATACCGCCAGGACATTATAATCAGGCATACATGAAGTACCTACCCACAGGAGACAGGAGCTGGGTCGTTACTTCATGTATGACCACACGAATTGGCACTATCTTGGGGTTGTGTGTTGTGGTAGTGTTGCATCGTTCGGTGTCACCTTTAGTGATCGGTGTAGGTGCAGCACATGTAGTTGGTGTAATACCCGTAGTACCCGTGGTAGGTGTAGTACCTGTAGTATCCGTAGTACCTGTAGTACCTGTAGTAACTGTAGTAGGTGTAGTACCTGTAGTATCCGTGTAGTACCTGTAGTACCTGTAGTACCTGTAGTAGGTGTAGTAGATGTAGTATCCGTAGTACCTGTAGTAGGTGTAGTATCTGTAGTAGGTGTAGTATCCGTAGTACCTGTAGTACCTGTAGTACCTGTAGTAGGTGTAGTATCCGTAGTACCTGTAGTACCTGTAGTATCTGTAGTATCCGTAGTGCCTGTAGTATCCGTAGTACCTGTAGTACTGTAGTATCTGTAGTACCTGTAGTAGGTGTAGTATCCGTAGTACCTGTAGTACCTGTAGTACCTGTAGTATCCGTAGTACCTGTAGTATCCGTAGTAGGTGTAGTACCTGTAGTATCTGTAGTACCCGTAGTAGGTGTAGTACCCGTAGTAGGTGTAGTACCTGTAGTACCAGTAATACCTGTAGTACCCGTAGTAGGTGTAGTATCCGTAGTACCTTTAGTACCCATAGTACCCGTAGTAGGTGTAGTATCTGTAGTACCTGTAGTACCTGTAGTACCTGTAGTAGGTGTAGTATCTGTAGTAGATGTAGTATCCGTAGTACCTGTAGTACTGTAGTACCTGTAGTACCTGTAGTACCTGTAGTAGGTGTAGTACATGTAGTATCCGTAGTACCTGTAGTACCTGTAGTACCTGTAGTAGGTGTAGTACCTGTAGTATCCGTAGTAGTTGTAGTACCTGTAGTATCCGTAGTATCTGTAGTAGGTGTAGTACCTGTAGTACCTGTAGTACCTGTAGTACCTGTAGTACCTGTAGTATCTGTAGTATCCGTAGTAGTTGTAGTACCTGTAGTATCTGTAGTACCCGTAGTAGGTGTAGTATCCGTAGTAGTTGTAGTACCTGTAGTACCTGTAGTACCTGTAGTACCTGTAGTACCTGTAGTATCTGTAGTAGGTGTAGTAGATGTAGTATCCGTAGTACCCGTAGTATCTGTAGTATTCGTAGTACCTGTAGTATCTGTAGTACCCGTAGTAGGCGTAGTACCTGTAGTACCTGTAGAACCTGTAGTAGGTGTAGTACCTGTAGTATTTGTAGTATCTGTAGTACGTGTAGAACCTGTAGTAGCTATAGTAGGTGTAGTATCAGTAGTACCTGTCGTATTTGTAGTACCTGTAGTAGGTGTACATAGTACCTTTCACGGCAGCCATGTTGATGGGTAGAATTAATAAAATTGTTCATTCTATTGTTGAATTCATTTTAATTTCGCTTTAGGAATGAAATTTGATTTTCCTTACTCTGAAACATGCCCTGCCTTACTGGGCGCGTCACCAGTAGCGTTCATTTTACCTATCAAGGCGTACGCATGAAGACTATAATAACTCAAAATAAATAGGTGAAGAAAGACTTATAATCATACTTTAGTTTATTGTTTTCTTTTTAATATATTTTTTCGATTGACTTGAATTATTTTGGAATTATCCCTTAGATTTCAGGATATGTACATCGTTAATCGAATATATCTACAGTTTCATCTAAAAGTCATAATGTCTTGATGTGGTTAAGGCAACTATGGATCTAACTAGAACTATATATATCTTTAATACTTTATATCACTATATTTAGTTTTTAGACAAGAGACCATAGTGTGATTTGGTAAATCCTGTGAAATATTCTTTAGGTAGCGCATTTTTGAGTCTATCTGACTAATGCACTCTAATAAGTACACTTTGTTTCCCGTTAATGAAAACTGCTCTATGGTCTCTTGTTATCAAGTATAGTGTTAAGTACAAGCTAGAAATTCACTGAGGTATCAACAACACAAAGAAACACAAACTACTACAGATACTACACCTACTAGAGTTACTACGGGTACTACGGATACTACAGGCACTAAGGTACTACAGATACTACAGGTACTACAGGTACTACAGGTACTACAGATACTACAGATACTACGGGTACTACACCTACTACAGGTACTACAGGTACTACAGTACTACAGGTACTACAGTACTACAGGTACTACGGATACTACATCTACTACAGGTACTACGGATACTACAGATACTACACCTACTACAGGTACTACGGATACTACAGGCACTACGGATACTACACCTACTACAGGTACTACAGGTACTACAGATACTACACCTACTACGGGTACTATGGGTACTAAAGGTACTACGGATACTACACCTACTACAGGTACTACAGGTACTACGGATACTATACCTACTACAGGTACTACAACTACTACGGATACTACAGATACTACAGATACTACACCTACTACAGGTACTACGGATACTACAGGCACTACGGATACTACAGATACTACAGGTACTACACCTACTACAGGTACTACAGGTACTACACCTACTACAGGTACTACAGATACTACAGGCACTACGGATACTACACCTACTACAGGTACTACAGGTACTACAGATACTACACCTACTACGGGTACTACAGATACTACAACTACTACGGATACTACAGGTACTACACCTACTACAGGTACTACAGGTACTACAGGTACTACACCTACTACAGGTACTACGGATACTACATGTACTACACCTACTACAGGTACTACAGGTACTACAGGTACTACAGGTACTACAGGTACTACGGATACTACATCTACTACAGATACTACACCTACTACAGGTACTACAGGTACTACAGGTACTACAGATACTACACCTACTACGGGTACTACAGGTATTACTGGTACTACAGGTACTACACCTACTACGGGTACTACAGATACTACAGGTACTACACCTACTACGGATACTACAGGTACTACGGATACTACAGGTACTACAGGTACTACAGGTACTACGGATACTACACCTACTACAGGTACTACAGATACTACAGTACTACAGGTACTACGGATACTACAGGCACTACGGATACTACAGATACTACAGGTACTACAGGTACTACGGATACTACACCTACTACAGGTACTACAGGTACTACGGATACTACACCTACTACAGATACTACACCTACTACAGGTACTACGGATACTACATCTACTACACCTACTACAGGTACTACAGGTACTACAGGTACTACACGGATACTACAGGTACTACACCTACTACAGTTACTACAGGTACTACAGGTACTACGGATACTACAGGTACTACATCTACTACACCTACTACAGATACTACAGGTATTACTGGTACTACAGGTACTACACCTACCACGGGTACTACGGGTATTACACCAACTACATGTGCTGCACCTACACGGATCACTAAAGGTGACACCGAACGATGCAACACTACCACAACACACAACCCCAAGATAGTGCCAATTCGTGTGGTCATACATGAAGTAAAGACCAGGAGCTGATGTTCAGTCACCTTTTTCTCTGGGATGCATGTTTCTCGTGCTTTGGTAACTGTTCTACAAAGATTTTTTCAACCAATTGACTTTCTTGGGATGGAGATTGGGGAATACGAACCTGGAATGAAATGGTGTACTCGGAGAAGAAACATTAAAGAAAAACACTCCCACGTGTAAGTCTTTCAACGGTAAGCTTACTAACCAAAAGAAAGGTTTGTGATAAGTTTATAAACCTAAAAGACGCAAATATCCTAATATTCACCAAATTCTTTAACTTGCAAATCCTAATTTACCAGACATATGGCTTTTGATTTGTATTAAAGTTTAAAGTTGTCTTCAGCCGCATACTTCGAGAATGACGTTCGAGAATTAAGCAGTCAAAAGTTTCACGAGCGATTCTTCTAGATCACGACTTTCTATTTTAATTATTCAAAGGACGTATAAGAATTCATAAAAATAAGTGCTGTCTTATCACCTTCAACACAGCTAAATGATGTAAAAACATGATTTATAATACCTGGACAGCAATAAATCTTCTTATTTTCAAGCTTGATTCATGATTTCCCAAGTCACTACTATAATATTTAAATCTGGTGATGTTGCTTGTCCAAGCAATTACAGACCAATAGCCACATTTATTATCATCATTTGATAAAATACTTGAAAGAAAATATTTTAACCAACCATCAGTCATCTTGACAAAAACAATTTACTTTTTGATGATCAGTTTGGATTCAGGAAAAAGCATTCTACGGAACGTGCTATATTAGAAAGCCTTTGATATGATGAAGCAAGCTGTTGGCGACTAAAAAATCACTTGTGATCACTTTACGAAAGCCTTTGACACAGTAAATCATGGCATTTTGCTACAAAAATTGTATGCTTATGGAATTAGAGGGCTGGCACTTGATTGGTTAAAAGTTATTAGTATAATTGTTAGACAGTTTGTAAAACTGGCAATTCTGAATCTAGCCATAGACCTCTTTTGTTTCTGATTAAACATAAATGATCTACCTAATGTTTCTGAAAAGCTTAGTTTTCGTATGTTTGCTGTTAACACTAATATTTTCTTTTCTGACACTTAACAACAAGCTTAAGGGAAGTTGAAAAGGTTGTTAATGAGGAATTGGAGCATGTTATGAATTACTGTAAAATTATGAAATATCTGTTTAATCTAAAGAAAACCAACCATTTGATTATTAAATCCCCACAAAAAGGCCTGATGTATCAGTTAAAATCAAAGATATTGAACAGAAAGAGTTTATAAAATACTTAGGCCCTAAGGTTGATGAGAACCTCAAATGGACTCGGCATATTAAACATGTTACTAACAAAATAGCAAAAAATATTGGTATTATTACATTAGGAAGTTAAGGCATCTTGTCGACCTAAAAACATTAAAAGACATCTATTTATGATGCCCTCATTTACCCATATCTTACATATGGCTTGCTCTCATTGGGGTAATGCATATGATTATACAAATCTCATCTAACTAAAGTCAATGCTCTGCATATTAAATGTATAAGAGCTTTATTTTTTGCAAGTAAATATGATTGTGCAACACCATTCTATAACTTACTACATATTTTGAATTTCAATGATCTGCTGAAATTCAAAATGGGTTGTTTCAAATTATGCATAATAAATTATTCAAATTAATAATAATAAACTATGGGAAGAAATGCCTTTAATTATTGAAAATATCAATTCATTCAAAGTTTTCAAAATTCATTAAAATGACTGACATCTGTTGAGTACCCAATAGTAATATATAACTAAATTTTCAAATACATACGTACATACTTATAGCAGCTATTAAAAATTCTTGTGCTAGTTTTGCACCAAAATCGTGCCCTGATATAGTTTATATTTCCTGTATGTAGTGATGGTTTACTCGAAAGTTTATACTACTTAAACCATATCCCTGCACACTCACTGTGGTAACTGTTTAATATATTATTAATATTTATTTATATGTCTTTCTATAAAATCTAGTATACAAACATAATATAAACAATTATGCTTTGTTATTCAAGTCTAGATAAGTGTGTGAATAATTGAATTGAATTGAATGAAATGAAGTAATATTTCACCATTCAAGTATTCACTGTGTAGAATTAATACTGAAAGTATATTGTATCAGGTGTTAGGCAGTGCACTTTAAACTAAGATCAGCCCTCAGAGGAAGGAGGCAGGGCTATCCCAAGTGCCTTTTCATGCTTATTATTGTTTTCTTAGGTTTCAACCGGATTATGGGCATCTTTTTCTAGTGATGTTGCTTTAGTGTTTGATGAAGGCATGTTTGACTAATTTGGCAAATGAAAGTAGCCAGTTGTAGGATATGTACTGAACCTGAAAGTACTCCAAAGGAATGCCAGTCATTTCGAGACACAGTGGTTTTGAGACAGGTCCTTTCGAGACACTAAGATACAAGTTCAAGACAGGCATATATCCGTTTCGATACACCTCATACACTGTTCAATATATATCATATATATAGGACTTTACAGGTTCAAAACGATCTTATAAAGATAAGTATTTATTGCTATGTTGAGATACGAGGATACCAGACCAAACGTTACCAAGTTTTCCGTGAATTATTGACTTGCAAAACTTGTCAATCGACAACAAGAATGTTCAACTCCTCAAACTACCAGATCTTAATCAGAAAACTATGATTTTTTCCAAAATCTTCATCAGAAACTCACATCTTCTAAACTTTATGAAGAATTTTTAGATAAATATGAAAGGGGATTCAAGTTTAGAGAGAAACACGCAAACGACTAGCTCAAAAACTTTAGACGCGGACGAGATATTTTGACTCGACAACAAGAATGTTCGACTAGTCAAAACTACCAGATATTAGTCAGAACTCCATAATTTTTTGTATGTTGGTGTGGTTTCGTTGGTGTATAGTGCATCGAAAATCTTTATTATTATTGTCAAGGTAAAAGCATATGAGTTATTGACTTTTGAAGCATTTGGTCGGTTGTGCATATTTGCTGGTTAGGAGTTAAAAAAGCCAATAAAGTGCTGTGATAGGTAGATTTTGATCCGCTTGGAGCTCAAAGCTCGATGAATCTACTCTGGAGTTTTTTTGACGTGGATCGAATTCATATACTTTCACCTTGATAAAAATAAAGGTTATAATAGTATATTCTCTAACTTGTTGTCGATTGACGAGTTTTGCAAGTCAATAATTCACGGAAAACTTGGTAACGTTTGGTCTGGTATCCTCCTATCTCAACATAGCAATAAATACTTATCTTTATAAGATCGTTTTGAACCTGTAATATCCTACATATATGATATATGATGAACGGTGTATGAGGTGTATCGAAACGGATATATGCCTGTATCGAACTTGTATCTGTGTCTCGAAATGACCGGATACCCTCCAAAGTACTCCAGTATCTCTAAATGTATTGAAGAATTTAGAAAACAGATAACGTTAAAAGGTATGACATACACTGTACTTAAAGTACATTGACTTTTTCAATTGCCAAAATACAATTATACTTTTAGAAATTGAAATTGAAATTATGCATGATGATGGGATAACCCTGGATCGTCTTCTGACTAGCCCCTGCATCGATCAGTATAATAATACAGTAGTATTGCTCCTAACATAATATTATTTTCTTAGTACTGTTTCAATAGTTTATTATCTCCTTTTGCAGAAAAGTCTTATGAATATGATTGTTACATATGGTTCTAGTGAGAAAGTTGTCAACTTCAACAGTACATAGTGGACCAGTACTTGGTTGCAGCATGCAGCTGGAAGGTAACAAAACATTATTACTTTTAAGCAACCGCTCTGTTATTTAGAGAAAAACAAAAACAAAAACAAAATTTAATCTAAACCTCTCCCTTATAATTGCAACCCACAGTACAGTGTCCAGCAACAATCACTGGAGGAGGCATTTCAAAGACAAAAAGGTAGAGGAGCTATCAATCATAATCAAGAAATGAGTTTGAAAAATGGACATCTACATAATATGCTATACATCATGAAAGAAATATTGCCAGAATTCAGGTAAAAAGATTATCACATTTTTTTATAGTTAAAAGACCCATCAGACAAATTTCAGAAAGAAAAATATAATATAATTGAGGAATTTCTGTATTCACGTATATACGTACTGGTCACAGAAGAGCCCCTAGGCTTAATACGGGGAGTGATGGTCATAAAATGTTTTTTTTTTTGCAAAAAATATAGTGACCGTTTAGTATAAATATTTTTAATGATCATTAATATTTTTGATTATTATTTGTTTTAATATTTCTTTGGCATTCTCTTAATTATAAAGTGCCCTTCACCCCTCAGACTTACAAGACTTTTAGTACTCATTCTACATGAAGTGAAAAGTCCAATTGTTAAAATATTTCTTAATTTGAGTGATGTGTCTGAATTAAGATATGAAGGTTTAATTATGTTCCAATACATTAATGACTGTGATGTGACATTAGAGAAGGTTTCATTATTTAACCCTTTGACTCTTTGGGAATTTTATGAGGTTTTATAATTAGTGTTTTTCTGCACCTAAACGTTCTGCAGGCCCTAGAAAAAACATATTTGGAGTTTGGATTGACAATGTCAGTGTTTTATGCAAATGAGGTACAGAGTTCACCAGTGGTGTGATATTCCAGCAACGAAATGTTTCTTCTATGAAGCATCGGCGGCTCGATTTGGAGGTATTTTGAAAACTGCTAATTCTGAGCCATCTTAAGGGTTAAGTAAAGTTTCAGCTGAATTAAAATTTGGATGATTTTCGTGCTAGTCCCCTGTTAAGTATAAAGGTTTATACATTCAATATGTTAATGACTGTGATGTCACAGGAGGCATTTGAGTGTATTCGTTGTACCTAGTTATAATAAACCTTTATGCAAGCCAATGAGTAAGATATTGATGCTAGTCTGCATCTCAATGCATTATGGAAAATTCCAGAAGTTTGGAAAGAAAGTGTTGAGCCACTTGGTCCTACTAACAAAATATATTAGCCTCACAGCATTCTCTCCATGAACCACATATTCGGGGAATATCTATTTACGAGATCACAGGATAATTGTGCCAAAATTTCTCAAACATACCCTTGGGAAATTTTTTTATACTTAATCGCTTTTAATCTCTACTTAACTCGTATACTTTAATGCTACTTTTTGTAGCTTTAATATGTATTTAATAATGGTATTTGATCTGCACTTAACCTTTGTTTAACCTGAGTTTGTTTTGAACTGGTTAACTGCTACTTTTGTAGCATTTAATTGGCATTTAAACCCTACTTAACCCCTGGTCAAATCATACTTAATCAGTACCACAACATGACACTTAATTTATGTTTAATATGTATTTAACATGTACTTTGTTTTGACCCATAGACTGTACTTAATGTATATTTGACAAGGAGTGAAAACATACTTGATATATACTTAATATATATTTATTGTTCAAACTTAATATGTACATATTCCATACTTAATATGTACTTGACAGTATCTATTTAACCTGTATTTGTGGAGACGTCATATACTCTAAACATCACTCCTTACAAATTATCCACTAGTTTTATACTCAGTCTTGAAGAAAAAAATATAAAACGACCCTAACCACAAGTTATGTACATTAAGTCCCTCAGCAGACCTTTGGGTTAGAGTAAAACATGAAGTTATTTACGAAGAAATGTATGAAGCGATGTTTAGTGTATGAGTGTGTGACGTCACAGACACTCATAAAAATTCGTAAAAATATAATACGTCCCATTGGAATATAAAGAAAAAACTTTAACCAGTGATTATTAAACCCTTAAAGATATCGATTATTCAATTGAAGTTTCAGCCCAATTAAATTTCGGAAGATTTTCGTGCTAGTCCCCCTTTAAGGTGAGATAACCGGTCATGAAACCCCCATCCATGAGGCCCCCAGCGTATACAATGAGGTCCCTAGTCTGTACCACCATGACTTCCCTAGTATAAACCATCTATAAACACTCATTTAATAAGAAGTTTAACGGTTATTATAGGGCCATGAACCCGTGTAAATCGATCACTTTTGGAGTTGTTTCACGATCATTACAGTGTTAAAAGGATATCTACAAGCTATAGCAAACAGTACTGTAGTTAAGCGATGTACTTCTTGAATTTTGTCATTGATAATTAGTTCCAGAACACAAGATATAGATGCATTAGGAGTTAAAGAACATCATTCAGATGCCTAGGAATCAACCATAAAATCAAATGATTAGGAATTCAAAAATTAAATTCTAAGAAATGTTCATGGAGATTAAAACGAGTATGTACCATCATTTCTTGATAAAGCTTCTTTTCTATTCGTACAACCACGCTTTTGCTGGCATGATTTTTTCCCTGTATTTTTCAGCGCAGAACTAGAAGCAGCCGCTGGGGAGCCACTGTTAATTAAGTTTGGCCACATGGAACCAAACCAAGTACTCTTCAAGACTTTCATCCATTCGCGGTTCAGTAATTCACACCAAAAAATTCTTAATTTTTTTTTTTGGTCCCAATAAAAAGTATCAAATGATTAAACGATTGAACACACTATGATTATGGTTATGTATACAAATAAGACAAAACAGTTTGGACGGTACGTGATTTAAGAGAAATGAGTTTTACCACCTGAACAAAGGGAGTACCCCACTGGGGTTTGAAAGAATAGCTTTTGATTTGGCCGTTTCATACTCGATTTTTTGGTTGTGCATCAGAATATTTTCAAAGAAATATTAGTAGGTATTTTTGTTTTTCAATTCTACAGCATTAGGAAGTGCTGTCTTATCACCTTCAACACAGCTAAATGATGTAAAAACATAATTTATAATACCTGGACAGCAATAAATCTTCTTATTTTCAAGCTTGATTCATGATTTCCCAAGTCACTACTATAATATTTAAATCTGGTGATGTTACTAATCCAAGCAATTACAGACCAATAGCCACATTTATTATCATCATTTGATAAAATACTTGAAAGAAAATATTTTAACAAACCATCAGTCATCTTGACATAAACAATTTACTTTTTGATGATTAGTTTAGTTTGGATTCAGGGAAAAGCATTCTACGGAACGTGCTATATTAGCCTTTGATATGATGAAGCAAGCAGTTGGCGACTAAAAAATCACTTGTGGTATATTTTTAGACTTTACGAAAGCCTTTGACACAGTAAATCATGGCATTTTGCTACAAAAATTGTATGCTTATGGAATTAGAGGGCTGGCACTTGATTGGTTAAAAGTTATTTAAGTATAATTGTTAGACAGTTTGTAAAACTGGCAATTCTGAATCTAGCCATAGACCTCTTTTGTTTCTGATTAAACATAAATGATCTACCTAATGTTTCTGAAAAGCTTAGTTTTCGTATGTTTGCTGTTAACACTAATATTTTCTTTTCTGACACTTAACAACAAGCTTAAGGGAAGTTGAAAAGGTTGTTAATGAGGAATTGGAGCATGTTATGAATTACTGTAAAATTATGAAATATCTGTTTAATCTAAAGAAAACCAACCATTTGATTATTAAATCCCCACAAAAAAGGCCTGATGTATCAGTTAAAATCAAAGATATTGAACAGAAAGAGTTTATAAAATACTTAGGCCCTAAGGTTGATGAGAACCTCAAATGGACTCGGCATATTAAACATGTTACTAACAAAATAGCAAAAAATATTGGTATTATTATTAGGAAGTTAAGGCATTTTGTCAACCTAAAAACATTAAAGGACATCTATTTATGATGCCCTCATTTACCCATATCTTACATATGGCTTGCTCTCATTGGGATAATACATATGATTATACAAATCTCATCTAACTAAAGTCAATCTCTGCATATTAAACGTATAAGAGCTTAATTTTTTGCAAGTAAATATGATTGTGCAACACCATTCTATAACTTACTCCATAATTTTTTGTATGTTGGTGTGGTTTCGTTGGTGTATAGTGCATCGAAAATCTTTATTATTATTGTCAAGGTAAAAGCATATGAATTATTGACTTTTGAAGCATTTGGTCGGTTGTGCATATTTGCTGGTTAGGAGTTAAAAAAGCCAATAAAGTGCTGTGATAGGTAGATTCTTCATAAAGTTTAGAAGATGTGAGTTTCTGATAAAGATTTTGGAAAAAATCATAGTTTTCTGATTAAGATCTGGTAGTTTGAGGAGTTGAACATTCTTGTTGTCGATTGACGAGTTTTGCAACTCAATAATTCACGGAAAACTTGGTAACGTTTGGTCTGGTATCCTCGTATCTCAACATAGCAATGAATATTTATCTTTATAAGATCGTTTTGAACCTGTAATATCCTATATATATGATACATAATGAACGGTGTATGAGGTGTATCGAAACGGATATATGCCTGTATCGAACTTGTATCTGTGTCTCGAAATGACCGGATACCCTCCAAAGTACTCCAGTATCTCTAAATGTATTGAAGAATTTAGAAAACAGATAACGTTAAAAGGTATGACATACACTGTACTTAAAGTACATTGACTTTTTCAATTGCCAAAATACAATTATACTTTTAGAAATTGAAATTGAAATTATGCATGATGATGGGATAACCCTGGATCGTCTTCTGACTAGCCCCTGCATCGATCAGTATAATAATACAGTAGTATTGCTCCTAACATAATATTATTCTCTTAGTACTGTTTCAATGGTTTATTATCTCCTTTTGCAGAAAAGTCTTATGAATATGATTGTTACATATGGTTCTAGTGAGAAAGTTGTCAACTTCAACAGTACATAGTGGACCAGTACTTGGTTGCAGCATGCAGCTGGAAGGTAACAAAACATTATTACTTTTAAGCAACCGCTCTGTCATTTAGAGAAAAACAAAATTTAATCTAAACCTCTCCCTTATAATTGCAACCCACAGTACAGTGTCCAGCAACAATCACTGGAGGAGGCATTTCAAAGGAAAAAAGGTAGAGGAGCTATCAATCATGATCAAGAAATGAGTTTGAAAAATGGACATCTACATAATATGCTATACGTCATGAAAGAAATATTGCCAGAATTCAGGTAAAAAGATTATCACATTTTTTATAGTTTAAAAGACCCATCAGACAAATTTCAGAAAGAAAAATATAATATAATTGAGGAATTTCTGTATTCACGTATATACGTACTGGTCACAGAAGAGCCCCTAGGCTTAATACGGGGAGTGATGGTCATAAAATGTTTTTTTTTTGCAAAAAATATAGTGACCGTTTAGTATAAATATTTTTAGTGATCATTAATATTTTTGATTATTATTTGTTTTAATATTTCTTTGACATTCTCTTAATTATAAAGTGCCCTTCACCCCTCAGACTTACAAGACTTTTAGTACTCATTCTACATGAAGTGAAAAGTCCAATTGTTAAAATATTTCTTAATTTGAGTGATGTGTCTGAATTAAGATATGAAGGTTTAATTATGTTCCAATACATTAATGACTGTGATGTGACATTAGAGAAGGTTTCATTATTTAACCCTTTGACTCTTTGGGAATTTTATGAGGTTTTATAAATTAGTGTTTTTCTGCACCTAAACGTTCTGCAGGCCCTAGAAAAAACATATTTGGAGTTTGGATTGACAATGTCAGTGTTTTATGCAAATGAGGTACAGAGTTCACCAGTGGTGTGATATTCCAGCAGCGAAATGTTTCTTCTATGAAGCATTCGCGGCTCGATTTGGAGGTATTGTGAAACCTGCTAATTCTGAGCCATCTTAAGGGTTAAGTAAAGTTTCAGCTGAATTAAAATTTGGATGATTTTCGTGCTAGTCCCCTGTTAAGTATAAAGGTTTATACTTTCAATATGTTAATGACTGTGATGTCACAGGAGGCATTTGAGTGTATTCGTTGTACCTATAGTTATAATAAGCCTTTATGCAAGCCAATGAGTAAGATATTGATGCTAGTCTGCATCTCAATGCATTATGGAAAATTCCAGAAGTTTGGAAAGAAAGTGTTGAGCCACTTGGTCCTACTAACAAAATATATTAGCCTCACAGCATTCTCTCCATGAACCACATATTCAGGGAATATCTATTTACGAGATCACAGGATAATCGTGCCAAAATTTCTCAAACATAATGTACAAACTTTTGACTCTTGATGTGCTCTCAGGATTCCCCGCCAGCACTCCATGGTTAAAGATCTAATAATCACTGGTTAAAGTTTTTTTCCGATATTTGAATGGGAAGTATTATGTCTTAACGAATTCGTACGGGAGTCTGTGACGTCATATACTCTAAACATCACTCCTTACAAATTATCCACTAGTTTTATACTCAGTCTTGAAGAAAAAAATATCATAAAACGACCCTAACCACAAGTTATGTACATCAAGTCCCTCAGCGGACCTTTGGGTTAGAGTAAAACATGAAGTTATTTACAAAGAAATGTATGAAGCGATGTTTAGTGTATGAGTGTGTGACGTCACAGACACTCATAAAAATTCGTAAAAATATAATACGTCCCATTGGAATATAAAGAAAAAACTTTAACCAGTGATTATTAAACCCTTAAAGATATCGATTATTCAATTGAAGTTTCAGCCCAATTAAATTTCGGAAGATTTTCGTGCTAGTCCCCCTTTAAGGTGAGATAACCGGTCATGAAACCCCCATCCATGAGGCCCCCAGCGTATACAATGAGGTCCCTAGTCTGTACCACCATGACTTCCCTAGTATAAACCATCTATAAACACTCATTTAATAAGAAGTTTAACGGTTATTATAGGGCCATGAACCCGTGTAAATCGATCACTTTTGGAGTTGTTTCACGATCATTACAGTGTTAAAAGGATATCTACAAGCTATAGCAAACAGTACTGTAGTTAAGCGATGTACTTCTTGAATTTTGTCATTGATAATTAGTTCCAGAACACAAGATATAGATGCATTAGGAGTTAAAGAACATCATTCAGATGCCTAGGAATCAACCATAAAATCAAATGATTAGGAATTCAAAAATTAAATTCTAAGAAATGTTCATGGAGATTAAAACGAGTATGTACCATCATTTCTTGATAAAGCTTCCTTTCTATTCGTACAACCACGCTTTTGCTGGCATGGCTTTTTCCCTGTATTTTTCAGCGCAGAACTAGAAGCAGCCGCTGGGGAGCCACTGTTAATTAAGTTTGGCCACATGGAACCAAACCAAGTACTCTTCAAGACTTTCATCCATTCGCGGTTCAGTAATTCACCCCAAAAAATTCTTAATTTTTTTTTTTTCCCGATAAAAAGTATCAAATGATTAAATGATTGAACACACTATGATTATGGTTATGTATACAAATAAGACAAAACAGTTTGGATGGTAAATGATTTTAGAGTTACGTACGTCGTTTAACTTGGAACGTGTAAGTGTTTTCATCATTATAGTCGGAATTCTTACTACATTTATGTTTTGTATCACTGTTTTCTACAGTTATTTTTGATATTTTTTTCTGGTCTGGGCAGTCTGCTGTCTGCGTTTGTCGCAAACCGATAATAAATAACCCCAAAAGGTACAGAGTTATGTTGCATAAAAAAGGGAGTACCCCACTGGGGTTTGAAAGAATAGCTTTTGATTTGGCCGTTTCTTACTCGATTTTTTGGTTGCGCATCAGAATATTTTCAAAGAAATATTAGTAGGTATTTTTATTTTTCAATTCTACAGCATTAGGAAGTGCTGTCTTATCACCTTCAACACAGCTAAATGATGTAGAAACATGATTTATAATAGTATTACCTGGACAGCAATAAATCTTCTTATTTTCAAGCTTGATTCATGATTTCCCAGGTCACTACTATAATATTTAAATCTGGTGATGTTACTAATCCAAGCAATTACAGACCAATAGCTACATTTATTATCATCATTTGATAAAATACTTGAAAGAAAATATTTTAACAAATCATCAGTCATCTTGACAAAAACAATTTACTTTACGGAACGTGCTATATATTAGAAAGCTTTTGATATGATGAAGCAAGCTGTTGGCGACTAAAAAATCACTTGTGATCACTTTACGAAAGCCTTTGACACAGTAAATCATGGCATTTTGCTACAAAAATTGTATGCTTATGGAATTAGAGGGCTGGCACTTGATTGGTTAAAAGTTATTTAAGTATAATTGTTAGACAGTTTGTAAAATTGGCAATTCTGAATCTAGCCATAGACCTCTTTTGTTTCTGATTAAACATAAATGATCTACCTAATGTTTCTGAAAAGCTTAGTTTTCGTATGTTTGCTGTTAACACTAATATTTTCTTTTCTGACACTTAACAACAAGCTTAAGGGAAGTTGAAAAGGTTGTTAATGAGGAATTGGAGCATGTTATGAATTACTGTAAAATTATGAAATATCTATTTAATCTAAAGAAAACCAACCATTTGATTATTAAATCCCCACAAAAAAGGCCTGATGTATCAGTTAAAATCAAAGATATTGAACAGAAAGAGTTTATAAAATACTTAGGCCCTAAGGTTGATGAGAACCTCAAATGGACTCGGCATATTAAACATGTTACTAACAAAATAGCAAAAAATATTGGTATTATTATTAGGAAGTTAAGGCATTTTGTCAACCTAAAAACATTAAAAGACATCTATTTATGATGCCCTCATTTACCCATATCTTACATATGGCTTGCTCTCATTGGGGTAATACATATGATTATACAAATCTCATCTAACTAAAGTCAATCTCTGCATATTAAACGTATAAGAGCTTAATTTTTTGCAAGTAAATATGATTGTGCAACACCATTCTATAACTTACTACACATTTTGAATTTCAATAATTTGCTGAAATTCAAAATGGGTTGTTTCAAATTATGCATAATAAATTATTCAAATTATTAATAATAAACTATGGGAAGAAATCCCTTTAATCCAAGTTTCTATTACCTTTGCCAGGTTTTTCTAGTTTCCTAATATTAAAGGCAAACGAAAGATTTAAGAAGTTCTTAAATATTGAGTTCTGCCATCCTTAGTCTCGATGTCACACTGGGGGCCTCATGCATGCATGGGGTTGCATTCATGACCGTAAATCTAAGGTGATTCCCTTGAAATAGAATTAAGGAGAAATGTCATTTTCCCCAAAGATTGCATAGTCGTTTATTGTACCATGATCGTTTCAAATATGCAACAAAAAATGGGTGTGTCCATTCTCATTTTCCTGCTACATGACCTCAAAATAGTACAACACATGGCCTTGATAACAGATATTACTGTAACTGGAAGTCAAATAAAGATAACACCATTCCTGTTTTATTTATAGTTTCTCATACATGATAGTCATGATGCTCTTTTTGCTTGCAAAGACCAAGATTTTAGTCAAATCATTTTTTTTTTTTGAAAAACTTTGCAAAACCTAGCAAAATTTGTTGCGAAGATTAGTGTTGCAGACAAGTCATTACACAAACATAAAATGAGAAAACACCCTATATCACAAAGATTATGTACATTCTTTGTTCAAAACACATTTATTCAGAGTTTTACTGCAAGGTAAGTTAATCTTGCTTTTTAGTAAAACAATTCTCAAGCACATTATGCACAATATTCATGGAACTGCTTAACTGCTTTTTTTGTCGATAAACACCGATAGTCAAGGAACACTTTGGTGCTAAGATTTGAGTCAGAAATAGTGTTTTTGACTATATAATAAATGGAAAGGTGTGCAACTCCGGCCGCCAAAATTCACATAGACCCTCACTTGGAGCTCAATATTATGCAAATTACTAAACTGATCTAAAATGGATGGCTGATTTTTGAATAAATTGCCTTTCCTTTAAGCTTCTTTTCAACTTTTTCTGTATGCACTGCGACGAGACATGATTAAAATTTTTAAATTAATTAACATTTAAAAAATTCAAAAAGCAAGCCACAGGGTTAATTACGCAGTCATTTGCTACAACCAACCTCTGGGGGGAAGGCAAGGAGAGAAACCAGCAGGATTTCAGTCCATTTCAGATAATTTGAGTAGCTCTTTTGGGCCATTCAGGTGGGGCAAATTATCTGACATTTTCTTTAAAAACTTTGGTACTCTTGGTATATTTTTTTGAAAAAGCTTTTCCCTGTTCTGCTTTTCCGGTAATGAAGACTTTGTGATCTTTGTTGACAATATCATTAATAAAACCCTGCTCATTATTGACCTCCATCATGCCATCACACCTTCGTGCCATTCTAAATGGACTGACATCCCACTGGTTTGTCTTGATTACAGACTCACCTGGACAGTATATCCAGAAGGTCACAGGTTTGATTCCTGTTCAATTGACTCGGGATTTTTTCTGAGTCCCCTGATTAGCTAGTGGCAATTCTAAACATAACTAATAATTCTCTTCTAGATACCATCCTTTTATCAAAGCCATATGTTATTCATAAATGTCAAGGTCAGGTCAAAGCAATTTTATAGCCCCCCCCCCCCCCCCTGCACATAAATAATGGCTATGTGACGACAGTATCCCCATTATTAAAGTGTATATCAAGATTTTTATTTCAAAATCAATTATGTGAATAGTGTAGTTAATATGGTTGCAGAATTTTTGTATGTGAAATGTTCTTTTTGGAAAACAGTTGAAATATCAATATGCAAATGAGATGACGTAAATTCAAGACTGATTTATCATACAAAAATGCTGTTGTGGAAAGTACTGCGAGTTATTTTTTCATTTGCAAATCATCCTTATAACTGAAATCTATGGCTTTGTACACCTTTGGGCTATTTCACTTCAGAACACTTGTAACACATTTTGGAACTTATTTTGATATATATTGCTATTTCAAATCTTTATGCCTTTGAAAAGAGAAGACCCCATACCAAAATACTGCAAGCATACTATACACTGTTCACATATATGATTTTGAAAATATAATTTGAATGAGGATCAGCTCAATTTGATACATTTTAACCGCAGTACAAATATGTATTTCATGTATGTTCTCATACACAACGATGAAGTGCTTGCTCATTTATAGCCCTTTTAAATTCCAAAGCATTCTATGCAAAGCAAAACTCATTTATTCCTGTTTTATTTGCATTCAATAACCTCACTTGATCCATTCTCAGAGAGTAGCTGCCATGATAGAACAAGGTGGGAGCAAATCATGTAGCTTCAAGTCCTTCCAATGCCAAATTAGAAGAGTCATTTGATTTGACCTTGTTATGTGAGGATCCACAAGTTTTCCACAGTCTTCACTGTCATATTATCTCCAGAGGCCTAGTGAACATACATGTCAACAACCATGTTGCACGTGCAAGAGAAGTTATAGTTCTATACAGTCAGTAACATGATAAGTGTGGAGACTCTGCAACAGGTAAGACATTCGATTAGAGCCAAACTTTAAGGTAGTTCTGAGCCCGAATATCAATATGTGTTCCATTAACATTTGTAAAATTTCGGTAGTTCATGCACATATAATGTATAACTTGAATCGTAGTCCCCATTGATCCATATGATCCAAAAGTATATATATATACTTTTATTCCACACTATTGGTATTTACATTCGACTTACCTCTGTTTTATTAATTGTACTTAGTGCTACATATTAATTCCATATCAAGGTCCAGACTTAGAAGGTTTCAGTCGAAAACGGTAAACTATAGCTTTCCCAATCTACTTTGCAAGGCTTGCAACTTTTACTTTTCTCTGAGATCTGCCCATTGTACTTCTCTTTAATAGCCCTTAGATGGTCTACATGCACATCATGTTGCACAATCCAGTTTTTGTTATGAATTCCGCCGTATTTCATCGAACATCCCGAAAGATAGAGGTCGTAGTAGGGGTCGTAAAATTACCAAAAATAAAATTCAAGTCGTTCTCTAAATCTATTAGATATAGATAGATAGATTGTAGATAGATTGTACTTCCTTCAACAGTAGTTTCAATAGAACTGGACTTCACTTTGTAAAACGATGATTTTTCAGGATTTTTGTGGAGGAAGAGATACATCAAAGTACTATCATGTATTGAGCCTTGTATCGTCCGCCGCCATTTTGTACTTTGTGATTTCCATTTTCATTCGGCCGTGGCGGTTGTGATTGGTTCGTTAAGATGACGTCATACCCTTTCTAAAAAACGTTTCTATTGGTCCATTCTCTCACGACTGAGGGCCGCCATATTGATAAATTGGAGTTGACCGAGAGGCATTGGGACGAGGTTAATTTTCAACCTTCCCCACTCCCTATAATAATTTGATTTTTTCATATATTGTCTCCTTTTGTAAACACGGTACCCAAGAGCAAACAGCCTGTAGAACAGAGGGTGCCCAAAAAGCCAAAGTTATTCTTCCTGTTGCCACAGAGAACCCAAAACCGAAAACATTAATCAGGTAATGCAGGAAACCCAAAACCCAAAATATTTTCCAGCTAAAACAGGAAGCCCAAAACCCAAAAATATTTTCTAAATAACACAGGGAGCCCAAAACACGAAATATTTTTCTAAATAACACAGGAAACCCAAAAATATTTTCTAAATAACACAGGGGAGCCCAAAACAAAATATTTTCCAGCAAACACAGGAAGCCTAAAATCCAAAAATATTTTCTAAATAAAACAGGAAACCCAAAACCCAAAAATATATTCTAAATAACACAGGGAGCCCAAAACACAAAAAATTTTCCAGCTAACCCAGGAAGCCCAAAACCTAAATATATTTTCTAAATAACACAGGCAGCCCAAAACCCAAAATATTTTCCAGCTAACACAGGAAGCCCAAAACCCAAAAATATTTTAAAATAACACAGGAAGCCCAAAACTTAAAAATATTTTTTAAATAACACAGGAAGCCCAAACCCAAAATATTTTAAAATAACACAGGAAGCCCAAAACCCAAGAATATTTTCTAAATAACACAGGAAGCCCAGAACTCAAAATATTTTCCAGCTAACACAGGAAGCCCCAAAATATTTCAAAATAACACAGGAAGCCCAAAACCTAAATATATTTTCTAAATAACACAGGAAGCCCAAAACCAAAAATATCTTCCAGCTAACTTAGGATGGCCAAAATGTAAATTATTACCAATGTAACACAAAAGTCCCAAAATCTAAAATATTTACCACTCAAATTTAAACTCTCGAACATTTTGTACGAAAATCTGTACACATATGTTAACCGGTGCACACAATGTTTTTAGTTATTACAGACTTTACGTTTAACCGGTAAAGTATTAGTGGATTTCTGCCTTCCTAAGTATTACCCATACATTCAAGCATGTAAAAGTCTTTTAATTCTTACTAAGAGTTTGTGTAGGTCACCTTCATAGAATTTTGGGTTTTTGAGATAACTGTTTGTTTTCGTACAGAATTCGGAGGTTAATTCATACTATTGTTGTTCATTCTGATCTTTTTTAATCATCGATTTTGTAACAATTTAGTATAATTTATTACGTAATAATTTATGATGGTAATTGAACTGAGTGGAGTGCAATTTGGACTGAAATTATACGAATGATTACAAAATTAAACGACCTTATTAGCGGGAGTGTTATTTGTTGATCACAAGTATATATTTGTTGATCGCAGCTATATATTTTTTCATCACAAGTATATAAAATCCTGTTACAAAAAGGATATGATAAATTACCTAATAACTTTTTTATCTCAGAGTTCCTTCACTTTAATGTATATTTTGTGAAAAAATAAAATAGAATTTAAAACTTTTCTATAGTAGTCTTTAACTAAAAAACAAATTTAGATTTTGTTTGTGGTAAAATCTTTTAAGAAAGATATAATATACTAGGTTATTCAATTGTTTAGCACAAAATACATTTTTGAAATTGATATTTAAAAGTTTTTTTACAACTGTCCATAGGTTCAAAATGTTATTTAATAATTATAATATGTGGATAATAAGAAATTCTATTTATACTTTTCTTTGTTCTCCCCGTTTTACCTTAATTTTTAAAACAGTGAAAAGATGTAAGTTCATTTGTAATTTTAAAATGTACGCTATATGGATTGTTATTTTTATAATATTTTTATCACATGCATTCAAATTAAAATTATTACGATTAATACTGTTTTTCTATCGATGTAGTGCAATTACTCCTAGGCACAATTTGCAAACTACACTTTGGAATATGCCTGATCAGCTGTTAGTTTTTACAGGTAATCAGATGAGATTTAAATCCTTTTATTTATTTGTATTTTTATTGTAAGTAAAGGTCCTTAATAAATTTCTTTTGATTTATATGGTTCTTTATTTTTTTTACAAATCTCCAGATTTAGTTGCAAATACACGAAATATGTTTGAATATAGAATCTTAATTTCAAGTATTACACTTTTCAATTTCCCAACATTGAAAGAGTACTACGTAAGCTATCAAACAAAGCTGACTAAAATATGTCTTTTGTTGTTAATTTTTATGAATTACAATTTATATTTAGTACATTACTATTGAATCTAGAGTACGTGTCAACAAAATGACGTCACAAATTGGGATTAACTTTTGCAAATATCTCAAGAAATAAGCTTTTGAAACAAATTTTGTTACAATATATTTATTATTAACAAACTATACATTTTTAATGATGGAATGTTTTCGTGTCATATACACTTTAAATTATATTTATTTTTTAATTATAAAATAATTGGTATACTACGCGCGTTATGATTGGTCGAAAACTATGTTTGATAAGAGTATCAAAACACGCTATCGTCATTTTAATCTATCGCGCGCTCATTGGTCAGTTTGAATAAGACGGCACGTAGGGAGAATTTTCTTTGACTTTGCTGTTTTTGATTTGTTAAAGCATTAACGAAAGTAAGGTTATATTATTAGCGTCTAAATGTGAAATATTTACTAAAGTTTTATTTTTTTTGCTTATTCTAATTTACTTTTTCTAATAAACCTACCACTAACGCCGAAAACGTTATTAACTTTTAACGGTAACGACACATTTTGTTTTGTTCCAAAAGCATTACTTTTTTAACAGTTTTTTGTTTAAGCAATAAAAATGTTTTTATATTTCAAAAGCTGTTTTTTAAATAATGAAGTTTGGATTCCCATTCTTTCTATTGCGTCTTAAATTAAATGTTCTAACTTATCTTAAAGTTATTTAAAGTTGAGAGGATAACTTAATGTAATGCTTTTGTTGTTATTTGAAAATGTGCATTAAGAATATTTTTGAGACTTCAGCCAACTTCAGCAAATAAAACGTCAATAAAACGACTTTGGGAAGAAAAATAATTTAATGTTAATGTGTTCATTAGGCTTAAATTGATATTTATAATAAAATAAAACTTTAAACAAGTTTTAGAAGGTAAGTTATATTTTAAGCACAAAAACCCAAAGAATCCCGCAGAAATTGTCAAGAATTTATGGTTCTTCACATAATCAAGGTCATAGATTAATATTACTAATTTGTAAAACTTTTTAATTAATTATAATTTTTTTAATGCAATTAATGAAGAAAATTATAAAACGCAAGTGGCATTTAATAAAAATGACAATACAATTTTCCGCGTGTCACTTAGTATGAAATTTTCAATTTTTATTTAATTGTGACTCGGTTTATTTGTTAAGTGTATAATAATATTTGACGACAGTCTTGGCTACTTTATTGTATCTACATATTTATCAGTTGATTTAAGGAAATTTTTCTATTTCTTCTACTTTAGACTTTAGACTTTTAAGTTTTTCAAATACAATATCATTTACTTTTTTAAATAAATTATTGTGGGATCTTCATACACCTAGTGATACAATACCCCAGACTACCATGAACACCATTGCAGTTTGAAATAATTTCGAATTTAACTCAATGATTTCGTTGCGATTTACAATCGTGAGAAACAACAGCACCGCAGTTAACTTTACTTAACAGCTATTTTCTAATAAAATTTAGTAGAAATACAGTATAAGTATTGATCAATGATAATAGTGACAAATTTTATAAGCATGCAGCGAACAGATAGCTCATTTATTTCTATCGCTTGTCTTCTAGTTTATGTAATATTCAAAGGGAAATCTAAGATTTCACTTACACAAGTGGAAAGTACCATTTTAACATTTCTCTTAAATCCAGTGAAATGATAATTCCTTTGCCCTCATCTTTAATGATTAGCATCTTAAAATTCTCTTGATCTTTTTAAATGTGATAAATATCTGAGCTATGATGTAAAAGATACCCAACCATGCCGATTGTGAGGTCATTTGTGACCGCCGTCAAAATATTTAGGGTATTGAGCTTTCTGTGTTACTTGAAAAATACTTTTGGTTTTGGTAATCCTGCATTGTTTGATTGTTTTAGGTTTTGGGTTTTCTGATTATCAGGAATATATTTTGGATTCTGGGCTTCCGAATTGAAAATATTTTGGATTTTGGGCCTCCTGTGTTACATTAGAAATATTTTACGTTTTGACCATCCTGTGTTAGCTGGAAAATATTTTTGGTTCTGGGCGTCCTGTGTTACTTAAAAATATTTTGGTTTTCGTCTTCCTGTGTTTGTGGGAAAATATTTTGAATTCTGGGCTTCCTGTTTTATTTTTTAAACATTTGGTTTTGGGCTTCCTATGTTAGATTAGAAAATATTTTGGATTTTGAGCTTCCTGTGTTAACTAAGAATATTTTGGGTATTGGGCTTCCTGTGTTAGCTGGAAAATATTATTGGTTCTGGGCTTCCTGTGTTAACTTAAAATATTTTTAGTTTTGGGCTTCCTGTGTAAACTAAAAATATTTTGAATATTGGGCTTCCTGTGTTAACTAAAAATATTTTGGGTATTGGGCTTCCTGTGTTAGCTGGAAAATATTTTCGTTCTGGGCTTCCTGTGTTAACTTAAAATATTTTTAGTTTTGGGCTTCCTGTGTAAACTAAAAATATTTTGGGTATTGGGCTTCCTGTGTTAACTAAAAATATTTTGGGTATTGGGCTTCCTGATTTAGCTGGAAAATATTTTGGGTTTTGGGCTTCCTGTGTTAGCTGGAAAATATTTTGGGTTTTGGGCTTCCTGTGTTAACTAAAAATATTTTGGGTTTTGTGCTTCCTGTGTTAGCTGGAAAATATTTTTGGATTTTGGGCTTCCTGTGTTAGCTGCAAAATATTTTGGGTTTTGGGCTTCCTGTGTTATTTTGAAATATTTTTGGGTTTTGGGCTTCCCGTTTTAGCTGGAAAATATTTTGGGTTTTGTGCTTCCTGTGTTAGCTGGAAAATATTTTGGGTTTTGAGCTTCCTGTGTTAGCTTGAAAATATTTTTGGGTTTTGGGCTTCCTGTGTTAGCTGCAAAATATTTGGGTTTTGGGCTTCCTGTGTTATTTTGAAATATTTTTGGGTTTTGGGCTTCCTGATTTAGCTGGAAAATATTTTGGGTTTTGGGCTTCCTGTGTTAACTTAAAATATTTTGGGTTTTGGGCTGCCTGTGTTAACTAAAAATATTTTGGGTTTTGTGCTTCCTGTGTTAGCTGGAAAATATTTTTGGATTTTGGGCTTCCTGTGTTAGCTGCAAAATATTTTGGGTTTTGGGCTTCCTGTGTTAGCTGGAAAATATTTGGGTTTTGGGCTTCCTGTGTTAGCTGGAAAATATTTTGGGTTTGGGCTTCCTGTGTTAGGTGGAAAAATATTTTGGGTTTTGGGCTTCCTGTGTTAGCTGGAAAATATTTTGGGTTTTGGGCTTCCTATGTTAGCTGGAAAATATTTTGGGTTTTGGGCTGCCTGTGTTAACTAAAAATATTTTGGGTTTTGAGCTTCCTGTGTTAGCTGGAAAATATTTTTGGATTTTGGGCTTCCTGTGTTAGCTGCAAAATATTTTGGGTTTTGGGCTTCCTGTGTTAGCTGGAAAATATTTTGGGTTTTGGGCTGCCTGTGTTAACTAAAAATATTTGGGTTTTGTGCTTCCTGTGTTAGCTGGAAAATATTTTTGGATTTTGGGCTTCCTGTGTTAGCTGCAAAATATTTTGGGTTTTGGGCTTCCTGTGTTAGCTGGAAAATATTTTGGGTTTTGGGCTTCCTGTGTTAGCTGGAAAATATTTTGGGTTTTGGGCTTCCTGTGTTAGCTGGAAAATATTTTGGGTTTTGGGCTTCACGTTTTAGCTGGAAAATATTTTTGGATTTTGGGCTTCCTGTGTTAGCTGGAAAAATATTTTGGGTTTTGGGCTTCCTGTGTTAGCTGGAAAATATTTTGGGTTTTGGGCTTCCTGTGTTAGCTGGAAAATATTTTGGGTTTTGGGGCTTCACGTTTTAGCTGGAAAATATTTTTGGATTTTGGGCTTCCTGTGTTAGCTGGAAAATATTTTGGGTTTTTGGGCTTCCTGTGTTAGCTGGAAAATATTTTGGGTTTTGGGGCTGCCTGTGTTAGCTGGAAAAATATGTTGGGTTTTGGGCTTCCTGTGTTAGCTGGAAAATATTTTGGGTGTTTGGGCTTCCTGTGTTAGCTGCAAAATATTTTGGATTTTGGGCTTCCTGTGTTAGCTGCAAAATATTTTGGGGTTTTGGGCTTCCTGTGTTATTTTGAAATATTTTTGGGTTTTGGGCTTCCTGTGTTAGCTGGAAAATATTTGGGTTTTGGGCTTCCTGGTTAGCTGGAAAATATTTTGGGTTTTTTGCTTCCTGTGTTAGCTGGAAAATATTTTTGGGTTTTGGCTGCCTGTGTTAACTAAAAATATTTTGGGTTTGAGCTTCCTGTGTTAGCTGTAAAATATTTTTGGATTGGGCTTCCTGTGTTGCTGGAAAATATTTTGGGATTTTCGGGGCTGCCTGTGTTAAGCTGGAAAATATTTTGGGTTTTGAGGCTTGCCTGTGGTTAAGCTGAAAAATATTTCGGGATTTGGAGCTTCCTGTGTTATCTGGAAAAATATTTGTGGATTTTGGGCTTCCGGTGTTTTAGCCTGCAAAATATTTTGGGTTTTGGGCTTCCTGTGTTATTTAGCTGAAAATATTTTTTGGGTTTTTGGGCTTCCTGATTTAGCTGGAAAATATTTTGGTTTTGGGCTTACCTTGTTAGCTGAAAATATGTTTGGGTTTTGGGCTGCCTGTGTTCTGGAAAATATTTTGGTTTTGGGGCTTCCTGTGTTAGCTGCAAAATATTTTGGGTTTTGGGCTTCCTGTTTTAGCTGGAAAATAGTTTTGGGATTTTTGGGCTTCCTTGTTAGGACTAAAATATGTGGGTTTTGGCTTCCTGTTTAGCTGGAAAATATTTTGGGTTTTTGGGGCTTCCTGTGGTTAACAAATATTTTGGGGTTTTGGGCTTCCTGTGTTAGGAAAATATTTTGGGTTTTGGGCTTCCTGTGTTAAGCTGCTGCAAAATATTTTGGGTTTTGGGCTTCCTGTGTTAGCTGGAAATAGTTTTGGTTGGGCTTCCTGTGTTAGCTGCAAAATATTTTGGGTTTTGGGCTTCCGTGTTAGCCTGGAAAATATTTTGGGTTTTTTTGGGCTTCCTGTTTTAGCTGAAACTAAAAATATATTTGGGTTTTGTGCTTCCTGTGTTAGCTGGAAAATTTTGGGGTTGGGGCTTATTTTTGGATTTTGGCTTCCTGTGAGTTAGGAAAATATTTTGTTTGGGCTTCCTGTGTTAGCTGTGAAAATATTTTGGGCTGCCTGTGTGGAAAATACTAAAAATATTTTGGGAATTTTGCCCTGTGTTAGCTGGTGCTCCCTGTTATTTGGGCTTGGGAATTTACTTTGGAAAATAGCCTGCTGGAAACTAAAAATATTTTTGGATGGGGCTCCTTCCTGGTGTTAGCTGAAAATAACTTCGCTGAAAATATTTTTGGATTTTTGGGCTTCGCTGGAAAATAAATTTTGGGCCTGTCGTTAGCTGGAAAATATTTTGGGGTTTTTGGCTTCCCTTGGATTTTGGGCTTTTATTTTGAAATATTTTTGTTGGGTTTTGGGCTTCCTGTGTTAGCTGGAAAATATTTTGGGTTTGGGCTGTGTTAGTTTTGCTTTTGGGCCCTGTTAGCTGAAAATATTTTAGGTTTTTTTTGGCTTCCGGTTTGTTTGCTTCTGTGTTAGCTGGAAAACTATTGGGTTTTGGGTTTTGGTGCGTGTGTTAACTAAAAATATTTTGGGTTTTGAGCTTCCTGTGTTAGCTGAAAATATTTTTGGATTTTGGGCTTCCTGTGTTAGCTGCAAAAAATATTTTGGGTTTTTGGGCTTCCTGTGTTATTTTGAAAATATTTTGGGTTTTGGGCTTCCTGTGTTATAGCTGGAAATATTTTGGGTTTTTTGGGCTTCCTGTGTTAGCTGGAAAATATTTTGGGGTTTGGGCTTCCTGTGTTAGCTGGAAAATATTTGGGTTTGGGCTGCCTGTGTTAACTAAAAATATTTTGGGTTTGAGCTTCCTGTGTTAGCTGGAAAATATTTTTGGATTTGGGCTTCCTGTGTTAGCTGAAAAAATAGTTTGGGTTTGGGCTTCCTGGGTTATTTTGAAATAGTTTTGCGGTTTGGGGCTTCCTGAATTTAGCTGGAAAATATTTGGGTTTTGGGCGTCCGTGTTAGCTGGAAAATATTTTGGGTTTTGGGCTTCCTGTGTTAGCGTGAAAATATTGTTGGGTTTGGGGCTTCCTGTGTTAGCTGCAAAATATTTTTGGATGTTGGGCTTCCTGTGTTAGCTGCAAAATATTTTGGGTTTGGGCTTGCCTGTGTTAGTTTGAAATATTGCTTTTGGGTTTTGGGCTTCCTGTGTTAGCTGGAAAATATTTTGGGTTTTGGGCTTCCTGTGTTAGCGTGGAAAATATTTTGGGTTTTTTGCTCCTGTGTTAGCTGGAAAACTATTTTGGGGTTTTGGGCCTGCCTGTGTTAACTAAAAAATATTTTGGGTTTTGAGCTTCCTGTGTTAGCTGCAAAATATTTTGGGTTTTGGGCTTCCTGTGTTAACTAAAAATATTTGTGGGTTTTGAGCTTCCTGTGTTAGCTTGAAAATATTTTTGGGTTTTGGGCTTCCTGTGTTAGCTGCAAAATATTTTGGGTTTTGGGCTTCCTGTATTATTTTGAAATATTTTTGGGTTTTGGGCTTCCTGATTTAGCTGGAAAATATTTTTGGGTTTTGGGCTTCCTGTGTTAGCTGGAAAATATTTTGGGTTTTGGGCTTCCTGTGTTAGCTGGAAAATATTTTGGGGTTTGGGCTTCCTGTGTTAGCTGGAAAATATTTTTTGGATTTTGGGCTTCCGTGTTTAGCTGCAAAATATTTTGGGTTTTGGGCTTCCTGTGTTAGCTGAAAAATATTTTGGGTTTTGGGCTTCCTGTGTTAGCTGCAAAATATTTTTGGATTTGGGCTTACTGTGTTAGCTGCAAAATATTTTGGGTTTTGGGCTTCCTGTGTTATTTTGAAAATATTTTTGGATTTTGGGCCTTTCCTGTGTTAGCTGCAAAATATTTTGGTTTGGACATTCCTTCTGTTGCTGGAAATCTTTTGGGTTTTGGGCTTCCTGTGTTAGCTGCAAAATATTTTGGTATTTTGGGCTTCCTGTGTTAGCTGCAAAATATATTTTGGGTTTTTGGGCTTCCTGTGTTATTTTGAAATTTTTTGGGTTTGGGCTCCTGTGTTGCTGGAAATATTTTGGGGTTTTGGGCTTCCTGTTTAGCTGGAAAATATTTTGGGTTTTGGGCTTCCTGTGTTAGCTGGAAAATATTTTGTTTTTTGGGCTTCCTGTGTTTTAGGCTGAAACTTGTTTGGGTTTTGGGCTTCCTGTGGGTTCTTGGAAAATTATTGTTGGGTTTTGGGCCTTCCTGTTTTTAGCTGCAAAAATTTTGGTTTTGGGCTTTCCTGTGTTTATCTGCAAAAGTTATTTTGGGTTTTGGCTTCCTGTGTTATTTTGAAATTTTTTGGGTGTGTTGGGCTTTCTTGTTAGCTTGAAAATATTTTGTTTTTTCGGCTTTGGGTTAGCTGGAATGTTGGTTTTTTTGCTTCCTGGTGTAGCTGGACAATATTTTGGGGTTTTGGGCCTGCTGTAAACTAAAAATTTGGGTTTTGAGCTTTTTGGGTTAGCTGCAAAATATTTTGGGTTTTGGGCTTCCGTGTTAGCTGGAAATATTTTGGGTTTTGGGCTTCCTTGTTAGCTGCAACATATTTTGGGTTTTGGGCTTCCTGTTTAGCTGCAAAATATTTTGTGGAATTTTTGGTGCTTCCGTGTTTTTGAAATATTTTTGGGTTTTTGGCTTCTGTTCTAGTGCAAAATATTTTTGCGAGTTTGGCTTCCTCTTGTTAGCTGCAAAATATTTTTGGGTGTTGGGCTTGCCTGTATTGCTGGAAAATATTTTGGTTTTGGGCTTCCTGTGTTAGCTGTAAAATATTTTGGGTTTTGGGCTTCCTGTGTTTAGCTGGAAAATATTTTGGGTTTTGGCTTCCTGTGTTACTGCAAAAATAAAAATATTTGGGTTTTGAGCTTCCTGCTGTGTTTAGCTGCAAAATATTTTGGTTTTTGGCTTCCTGTGTTAGCTGGAAAATATTTTGGGTTTTGGGCTTCCTGTGTAGCTGCAAATATTTGGGTTTTGGGCTTCCTGTGTTAGCTTGCAAAATATTTTTGGATTTTGGGCTTCCTGTGTTATTTTGAAATATTTTGGGTTTGGCATTCCTGTGTTAGCTGCAAAATATTTTTGGATTTTGGGCTTCCTGTGTTAGCTGCAAAATATTTTGGGTTTTGGGCTTCCTGTGTTATTTTGAAATATGTTTGGGGTTTGGGCTTCCTGTGTTAGCTGCAAAATATTTTGGGTTTTGGGCTTCCTGTGTTAGCTGGAAATATTGTGGGTTTGGGCTTCCTGTGTTAGCTCGCAAATATATTTGGGTTTTGGGCTTCCTGTGGTATTTGGATAATATTTTTGGGTTTTGGGCTTCCGTTGTTAGCTGGGAAAATATTTTTGGGTTTTGGGCTTCCTGTGTTAGCTGGAAAATATTTTGGGTTTTTGGGCTTCCTGTGTTAGCTCGGAAAAATATTTTGGGTTTGGGGCTTCCTGGGGTTAGCTGGAAATATTTGGGATTTTGGGCTGCCTGTGTTAGCTGGAAAATATTTGATGGTGTTTGGGCTCCTGTGTCGAGCTGGCCAACATATTTTTGGATTTTGGGCTTCCTGTGTTAGCTGCAAAAATCATTTTGGGTTTGGGCCTTCCTGTGTTATTTGAAATATTTTTGGGTTTTGGGCTTCCTAGGTTGTTAAGCTGGAAAATATTTTGGGTTTGGGGGCTTCCACTGTTTAGCTGGAAAATATTTTGGGTTTTTTTGCTTCCCTGATGTTAGCTGTGAAAATATTTGGGTTTGGGCTGCCTGTGTTAACTAAAAATATTTTGGGTTTTGAGCTTCCTGTGTTAGCTGGAAAATATTTTTGGATTTTGGGCTTCCTGTGTTAGCTGCAAAATATTTTGGGTTTTGGGCTTCCTGTGTTAGCTGGAAAATATTTTGGTTTTGGGCTTCCTGTGTTAGCTGCAAAATATTTTGGGTTTTGGGCTTCCTGTGTTAGCTGCAAAATAATTTTTGGATTTTGGGCTTCCTGTGTTATTTTGAAATATTTTTGGGTTTGGGCTTCCTGTGTTAGCTGGAAACATATTTTGGGTTTTGGGCTTCCTGTGTTAGCTGGAAAATATTTTGGGTTTTTTGCTTCCCTGTGTTAGCTGGAAAATATTTTGGGTTTTGGGCTGCCTGTGTTAGCTGGAAAATATTTGGGTTTGGTGCTTCCTGTGTTAGCTGCAAAATATTTTGGGTTTTGGGCTTCCTGTGTTAGCTGGAAAATATTTTGGGTTTGGGGCTTGCCTGTGTTAACTAAAAATATTTTGGGTTTTGTGCTTCCTGTGTTAGCTGGAAAATATTTTTGGATTTTGGGCTTCCTGTGTTAGCTGCAAAATATTTTGGGTTTTGGGCTTCCTTTGTTATTTTGAAATATTTTTGGGTTTTGGGCTTCCCGTTTTAGCTGGAAAATATTTTGGGTTTTGTGCTTCCTGTGTTAGCTGGAAAATATTTTGGGTTTTGGGCTTCCTGTGTTAGCTGGAAAATATTTTTGGTTTTGGGCTTCCTGTGTTAGCTGGAAAATATTTTGGGTTTTTGGCTTCCTGCATTACGTGATTAATGTTTTCGGTTTTGGGTTCTCTGTGGCAACAGGAAGAATAATTTTGGCTTTTGGGCACCCTCTGTTTTACAGGCTGCTTGCTCTTGGGTACCCTGTATTTACAAAAGGAGACAATATATGAAAAAATCAAAATATTATAGGGAGTAGGGAAGGTTGAAAATTAACCTCGTCCCAATGCCTCTCGGTCAACTCCAATTTATCAATATGGCGGCCCTCAGTCGTGAGAGAATGGACCAATAGAAACGTTTTTTAGAAAGGGTATGACGTCATCTTAACGAACCAATCACAACCGCCACGGCCGAATGAAAATGGAAATCACAAAGTACAAAATGGCGGCGGACGATACAAGGCTCAATACATGATAGTACTTTGATGTATCCCTTCCTCCACAAAAATCTTGAAAAATCATCGTTTTACAAAGTGAAGTCCAGTTCAATCGAAACTACTGTTGAAGGAAGTACAATCTATCTACTATCTATCTATATCTAATAGATTTAGAGAACGACTTGAATTTTATTTTTGGTAATTTTCCGACCCCTACTACGACCTCTATCTTTCGGGATGTTCGATGAAATATGGCGGAATTCATAACAAAAACTGGATTGTGCAACATGATGTGCATGTAGACCATCTAAGGGCTATTAAAGAGAAGTACAATGGGCAGCTCGCAGAGAAAAGTAAAAGTTGCAAGCCTTGCGAAGTAGATTGGGAAAGCTATAGTTTACCGTTTTGGACTGAAAACTTCTAAGTCTGGACCTTGATATGGAATTAATATGTAGCACTAAGTACAATTAATAAAACAGAGGTAAGTCGAATGTAAATACCAATAGTGTGGAATAAAAGTAACCTCTTAACAACACTTGTTTTTATTTGTAATGTTTGGGTTTAGCCCGAGTTTTCTTTCGGTTAGAATGCGAGATTTTCGTTGTTGACTCATATGGATCAATGGGGACTACGATTCAAGTTATACATTATATATGAATGAACTAACGAAATTTTACAAATGTTAATGGAACACATATTGATATTCGGGCTCAGAACTACCTTAAAGTTTGGCTCTAATCGAATGTCTTACCTGTTGCAGAGTCTCCACACTTATCATGATACTGACTGTATAGAACTATAACTTCTCTTGCACGTGCAACATGGTTGTTGACATGTATGTTCACTAGGCCTCTGGAGATAATATGACAGTGAAGACTGTGGAAAACTTGTGGATCCTCACATAACAAGGTCAAATCAAATGACTCTACATGAAGCTACATGATTTGCTCCCACCTTGTTCTATCATGGCAGCTACTCTCTGAGAGTGGATCAAGTGAGGTTATTGAATGCAAATAAAACAGAAATAAATGAGTTTTGCTTTGCATAGAATGCTTTGGAATTTAAAAGGGCTATAAATGAGCAAGCACTTCATCGTTGTGTATGAGAACATACATGAAATATATATTTGTACTGCGGTTAAAATGTATCAAATTGAGCTGATCCTCATTTGATCATTGTCGGTCATTTAGTGTGGACTGAAATATTTATTGGTATTATAAACCGAATTTTATGTACCCATTTCTTTGAACAGTTACTTGTACCTGAGATTGGGAATGAGTTTACTTACTTTGTGTGCAACACTTGTATAAATTTTTATTTAGCATGGGAGTTTTGAGATTTCCGAGTACTTTGCATGTTGGAATTTTCATAGCCAGCTTGAAGGCTTGTTTGATTTAAGTGTGGTACATGTGGGGTAGAATAGGAGCTCATTGAAGGCTGCGGAGCATATTCCACTCTGAAGATTCAAAATATTGAGGAACATGAATGCTAACTTCTTCAATTTCATCATTAATAGATTGGTTGTTATTGTCTTTTTCTACTGTTAGACTTGGGTACCTGTTAGAAAAACAAGGGACTCAACAAAGGACTGCATGTGCCAGTTCATTTAGTTTCTTCATCAGCTAAGCTTGCTGCAGAGTGGACAGGACATGTATGGAAACTTAATAAGGCAGTCTTATTGCACCTTCATTATTATCCAGTTAGCTCAGTTCGTAAGAGTGTCAGTCCGTAGTTAAGCCTCAGCTGGACCAAAAGAACTCAGGAGAAGGTGCTGTCTTTGTATTTACATCTGCAAATGGTTAGACCTTCAAGTCTTCTCGGATAGGGACTTTAAACCATAGGCCCAGTCTCCCAACCCTTCCTTACCTGCAGTAAAATGTCCATTTTTCCATTGCACATAGGGGTTTTCCCCAGTTCAACAGCCTATCCCAATAAGCCTGAAGCAAGATGACGTTTTACCCCCGACCCTATACCATAATAGTTTTTTAAATTCTTTCATGTTAAAATTTTTGATTCCTTAGAGAGAGCACACTTACAATAGTCATAATTAAAGAACAAAAGCAGTGTGAAAAGGATTATGGTCTAGAAACGGGGGTAAAACCTCATCTCGCTTCAGGCTTATTTGGAGGCATAATACTAATCTGCTAACAACTCACTCATGATTTTAAGCTGCACGGCTGCTAATTGCACCTTAATATGCAGCTCATAAAGTCCTCCACTGGTCATAAAGGTAAAGCGCATTGAGACATTTATGAGAACCTCCCATTTTTATTATTATCTGGACTAGAGTGCACACCATATATCTGTGAAATAATTACTAGTCATGTATGTACGTTTAAAACTATTATTTTAGTTATCAGCTATTAATATTTTTAAACTAGCTAAGAAGGTAGAGATAAATTATTAGCTTTTGTTCCCAATTTTCTGCTCCACTAATATCCACTAATATAATAGCAGCAAAATATCTGCAATTAGACAAGACAAGTTTGGTTTTGTTTCACAGATTTATGGTGACCAAATCCGCATTCTGGAAAGTCACATAATCTCTGTTAATTGGGAAGGTTCTTGGGAAAATCAAGGTGAAATTTTAGTCTTCCTCTGGTTTTCCTACCTTATTCATTTCCTGTTGAAGCTATGATGAATAGAAATTACTAGTAGTTACAAGCACATAAATACATTGGTATATATAGGTTGTCAAGATATTATGAACACTTATGCCACTTTCTTGAGATTGGCCTTAAGGTGTATATCAAGGATAAAATTATATTTTCAAAATCATATATGTGAACAGTGTATAGTATGCTTGCAGTATTTTGGTATGGGGTCTTCTCTTTTCAAAGGCATAAAGATTTGAAATAGCAATATATATCAAAATAAGTTCCAAAATGTGTTACAAGTGTTCTGAAGTGAAATAGCCCAAAGGTGTACAAAGCCATATATTTCAGTTATAAGGATGATTTGCAAATGGAAAAATAACTCGCAGTACTTTCCACAACAGCATTTTTGTATGATAAATCAGTCTTGAATTTATGTCATCTCATTTGCATATTGATATTTCAACTGTTTTCCAAAAAGAACATTTCACATACAAAAATTCTGCAACCATATTAACTACACTATTCACATAATTGATTTTGGAAAAAAAAAATCTTGATATACACTTTAATAATGGGGATACTGTCGTCACATAGCCATTATTTATGGGCAGGGGGGAGGGCTATAAAATTGCTTTGACCTGACCTTGACATTTATGAATAACATATGGTTTTGATAAAAGGATGGTATCTAGAAGAGAATTATTAGTTATGTTTAGAATTGCCACTAGCTAATCAGGGGACTCAGAAAAAATCCCGAGTCAATTGAACAGGAATCAAACCTGTGACCTTCTGGATATACTGTCCAGGTGAGTCTGTAATCAAGACAAACCAGTGGGATGTCAGTCCATTTTAGAATGGCACGAAGGTGTGATGGCATGATGGAGGTCAATAATGAGCAGGGTTTTATTAATGATATTGTCAACAAAGATCACAAAGTCTTCATTACCGGAAAAGCAGAACAGGGAAAAGCTTTTTCAAAAAAATATACCAAGAGTACCAAAGTCTTTAAAGAAAATGTCAGATAATTTGCCCCACCTGAATGGCCCAAAAGAGCTACTCAAATTATCTGAAATGGACTGAAATCCTGCTGGTTTCTCTCCTTGCCTTCCCCCCAGAGGTTGGTTGTAGCAAATGACTGCGTAATTAACCCTGTGGCTTGCTTTTTGAATTTTTTAAATGTTAATTAATTTAAAAATTTTAATCATGTCTCGTTGCAGTGCATACAGAAAAAGTTGAAAAGAAGCTTAAAGGAAAGGCAATTTATTCAAAAATCAGCCATCCATTTTAGATCAGTTTAGTAATTTGCATAATATTGAGCTCCAAGTGAGGGTCTATGTGAATTTTGGCGGCCGGAGTTGCACACCTTTCCATTTATTATATAGTCAAAAACACTATTTCTGACTCAAATCTTAGCACCAAAGTGTTCCTTGACTATCGGTGTTTATCAACAAAAAAGCAGTTAAGCAGTTCCATGAATATTGTGCATAATGTGCTTGAGAATTGTTTTACTAAAAAGCAAGATTAACTTACCTTGCAGTAAAACTCTGAATAAATGTGTTTTGAACAAAAAATGTACAAAATCTTTGTGAATATACGGTGTTTTCTCATTTTTATGTTTTTGTAATGACTTGTCTGCAACACTAATCTTCGCAACAAATTTTGCTAGGTTTTGCAAAGTTTTTCAAAAAAAAAATGATTTGACTAAAATCTTGGTCTTTGCAAGCAAAAAGAGCATCATGACTATCATGTATGAGAAACTATAAATAAAACAGGAATGGTGTTATCTTTATTTGACTTATCAAGGCCATGTGTTGTACTATTTTGAGGTCATGTAGCAGGAAAATGAGAATGGTCACACCCACTTTTTGTTGCATATTTGAAACGATCAAGGTACAATAAACGACTATGCAATCTTCGGGGAAAATGACATTTCTCCTTAATTCTATTTCAAGGGAATCACCTTAGATTTACGGTCATGAATGCAACCCCATGCATGCATGAGGCCCCCAGTGTGACATCGAGACTAAGGATGGCAGAACTCGATATTTAAGAACTTCTTAAATCTTTCGTTTGCCTTTAATATTAGGAAACTAGAAAAACCTGGCAAAGGTAATAGAAACTTGGATTAAAGGGATTTCTTCCCATAGTTTATTATTAATAATTTGAATAATTTATTATGCATAATTTGAAACCCATTTTGAATTTCAGCAGATTATTGAAATTCAAAATGTGTAGTAAGTTATAGAATGGTGTTGCACAATCATATTTACTTGCAAAAAATTAAGCTCTTATACATTTAATATGCAGAGATTGACTTTAGTTAGATGAGATTTGTATAATCATATGTATTACCCTAATGAGAGCAAGCCATATGTAAGATATGGGTAAATGAGGGCATCATAAATAGATGTCTTTTAATGTTTTTAGGTTGACAAAATGCCTTAACTTCCTAATAATAATACCAATATTTTTTGCTATTTTGTTAGTAACATGTTTAATATGCCGAGTCCATTTGAGGTTCTCATCAACCTTAGGGTCTAAGTATTTTATAAACTCTTTCTGTTCAATATCTTTGATTTTAACTGATACATCAGGCCTTTTTTGTGGGGATTTAATAATCAAATGGTTGGTTTTCTTTAGATTAAACAGATATTTCATAATTTTACAGTAATTCATAACATGCTCCAATTCCTCATTAACAACCTTTTCAACTTCCCTTAAGCTTGTTGTTAAGTGTCAGAAAAGAAAATATTAGTGTTAACAGCAAACATACGAAAACTAAGCTTTTCAGAAACATTAGGTAGATCATTTATGTCAGAAACAATATAATCAGAAACAAAAGAGGTCTATGGCTAGATTCAGAATTGCCAATTTTACAAACTGTCTAACAATTATACTTAAATAACTTTTAACCAATCAAGTGCCAGCCCTCTAATTCCATAAGCATACAATTTTTGTAGCAAAATGCCATGATTTACTGTGTCAAAGGCTTTCGTAAAGTGATCACAAGTGATTTTTTAGTCGCCAACAGCTTGCTTCATCATATCAAAGGCTTTCTAATATATAGCACGTTCCGTAAAGTAAATTGTTTTTGTCAAGATGACTGATGATTTGTTAAAATATTTTCTTTCAAGTATTTTATCAAATGATGATAATAAATGTAGCTATTGGTCTGTAATTGCTTGGATTAGTAACATCACCAGATTTAAATATTATAGTAGTGACCTGGGAAATCATGAATCAAGCTTGAAAATAAGAAGATTTATTGCTGTCCAGGTAATACTATTATAAATCATGTTTCTACATCATTTAGCTGTGTTGAAGGTGATAAGACAGCACTTCCTAATGCTGTAGAATTGAAAAATAAAAATACCTACTAATATTTCTTTGAAAATATTCTGATGCACAACCAAATAATCGAGTAAGAAACGGCCAAATCAAAAGCTATTCTTTCAAACCCCAGTGGGGTACTCCCTTCTTTATGCAACATAACTCTGTACCTTTTGGGGTTATTTATTATCGGTTTGCGACAAACGCAGACGGCAGACTGCCCAGACCAGAAAAAAATATCAAAAATAACTGTAGAAAAAATACTCGTACAACCTATTAAAACAACGAAACAGTGATACAAAACATAAATGTAGTAAGAATTCCGACTATAATGATGAAAACACTTACACGTTCCAAGTTAAACGACTTACGTAACTCTCGTAAATCATTTACCGTCCAAACTGTTTTGTCTTATTCGTATACATAACCATAATCATAGTGTGTTCAATCGTTTAATCATTTGATACTTTTTATCGGGACCAAAAAAAAAATTAAGAATTTTTTGGGGTGAATTACTGAACCGCGAATGGATGAAAGTCTTGAAGAGTACTTGGTTTGGTTCCATGTGGCCAAACTTAATTAACAGTGGCTCCCCAGCGGCTGCTTCTAGTTCTGCGCTGAAAAATACAGGGAAAAAGCCATGCCAGCAAAAGCGTGGTTGTACGAATACAAAGGAAGCTTTATCGAGAAATGATGGTACATACTCGTTTTAATCTCCATGAACATTTCTTAGAATTTAATTTTTGAATTCCTAATCATTTGATTTTATGGTTGATTCCTAAGCATCTGAATGATGTTCTTTAACTCCTAATGCATCTATATCTTGTGTTCTGGAACTAATTATCAATGACAAAATTCAAGAAGTACATTGCTTAACTACAGTACTGTTTGCTATAGCTTGTAGATATCCTTTTAGCACTGTAATGATCGTGAAACAACTCCAAAAGTGATCGATTTACACGGGTTCATGGCCCTATAATAACCGTTAAACTTCTTATTAAATGAGTGTTTATAGATGGTTTATACTAGGGACGTCATGGTGGTACAGACTAGGGACCTCATTGTATACGCTGGGGGCCTCATGGATGGGGGTTTCATGACCGGTTATCTCACCTTAAAGGGGGACTAGCACGAAAATCTTCCGAAATTTAATTGGGCTGAAACTTCAATTGAATAATCGATATCTTTAAGGGTTTAATAATCACTGGTTAAAGTTTTTTCTTTATATTCCAATGGGACGTATTATATTTTTACAAATTTTTATAAGTGTCTGTGACGTCACACACTCATACACTAAACATCGCTTCATACATTTCTTTGTAAATAACTTCATGTTTTACTCTAACCCAAAGGTCCGCTGAGGGACTTAATGTACATAACTTGTGGTTAGGGTCCTTTTATGATATTTTTTTCTTCAAGACTGAGTATAAAACTAGTGGATAATTTGTAAGGAGTGATCTTTAGAGTATATGACGTCACAGACTCCCGTACGAATTCGTTAAGACATAATACTTCCCATTCAAATATCGAAAAAAACTTTAACCAGTGATTATTACACCTTTAACCATGGAGTGCTGGCGGGGAATCCTGAGAGCACATCAAGAGTCAAAAGTTTGTACATTATGTTTGAGAAGTTTTGGCACGATTATCCTGTGATCTCGTAAATAGATATTCCCTGAATATGTGGTTCATAGAGAGAATGCTGTGAGGCTAATATATTTTGTTAGTAGGACCAAGTGGCTCAACACTTTCTTTCCAAACTTCTGGAATTTTCCATAATGCATTGAGATGCAGACTAGCATCAATATCTTACTCATTGGCTTGCATAAAGGCTTATTATAACTATAGGTACAACGAATACACTCAAATGCCTCCTGTGACATCACAGTCATTAACATATTGAAAGTATAAACCTTTATACTTAACAGGGGACTAGCACGAAAATCATCCAAATTTTAATTCAGCTGAAACTTTACTTAACCCTTAAGATGGCTCAGAATTAGCAGTTTTCAAAATACCTCCAAATCGAGCCGCCGATGCTTCATAGAAGAAACATTTCGTTGCTGGAATATCACACCACTGGTGAACTCTGTACCTCATTTGCATAAAACACTGACATTGTCAATCCAAACTCCAAATATGTTTTTTCTAGGGCCTGCAGAACGTTTAGGTGCAGAAAAACACTAATTTATAAAACCTCATAAAATTCCCAAAGAGTCAAAGGGTTAAATAATGAAACCTTCTCTAATGTCACATCACAGTCATTAATGTATTGGAACATAATTAAACCTTCATATCTTAATTCAGACACATCACTCAAATTAAGAAATATTTTAACAATTGGACTTTTCACTTCATGTAGAATGAGTACTAAAAGTCTTGTAAGTCTGAGGGGTGAAGGGCACTTTATAATTAAGAGAATGTCAAAGAAATATTAAAACAAATAATAATCAAAAATATTAATGATCATTAAAAAAATTTATACTAAACGGTCACTATATTTTTTGCAAAAAAAAAACATTTTATGACCATCACTCCCTGTATTAAGCCTAGGGGCTCTTCTGTGACCAGTACGTACATACGTGAATACAGAAATTCCTCAATTATATTATATTTTTCTTTCTTAAATTTGTCTGATGGGTCTTTTAACTATAAAAAATGTGATAATCTTTTTACCTGAATTCTGGCAATATTTCTTTCATGACGTATAGCATATTATGTAGATGTCCATTTTTCAAACTCATTTCTTGATCATGATTGATAGCTCCTCTACCTTTTTTTCTTTGAAATGCCTCCTCCAGTGATTGTTGCTGGACACTGTACTGTGGGTTGCAATTATAAGGGAGAGGTTTAGATTAAATTTTGTTTTTCTCTAAATGACAGAGCGGTTGCTTAAAAGTAATAATGTTTTGTTACCTTCCAGCTGCATGCTGCAACCAAGTACTGGTCCACTATGTACTGTTGAAGTTGACAACTTTCTCACTAGAACCATATGTAACAATCATATTCATAAGACGTTTCTGCAAAAGGAGATAATAAACTATTGAAACAGTACTAAGAGAATAATATTATGTTAGGAGCAATACTACTGTATTATTATACTGATCGATGCAGGGGCTAGTCAGAAGACGATCCAGGGTTATCCCATCATCATGCATAATTTCAATTTCAATTTCTAAAGTATAATTGTATTTTGGCAATTGAAAAAGTCAATGTACTTTAAGTAGAGTGTATGTCATACCTTTTAACGTTATCTGTTTTCTAAATTCTTCAATACATTTAGAGATACTGGAGTACTTTGGAGGGTATCCGGTCATTTCGAGACACAGATACAAGTTCGATACAGGCATATATCCGTTTCGATACACCTCATACACCGTTCATTATATATCATATATGTAGGATATTACAGGTTCAAAACGATCTTATAAAGCTAAATATTTATTGCTATGTTGAGATATGAGGATACCAGACCAAACGTTACCAAGTTTTCCGTGAATTATTGACTTGCAAAACTCGTCAATCGATAACAAGAATGTTCGACTCCTCAAACTACCAGATCTTAATCAGAAAACTATGATTTTTTCCAAAATCTTCATCAGAAACTCACATCTTCTAAACTTTATGAAGAATTTTTAGATAAATATGAAAGGGGATTCAAGTTTAGAGAGAAACACGCAAACGACTAGATAGATAGATAGATAAACTTTATTAAAAGTGTCAAGTTATTTAGCTAAAATATAAGCTAATTGGGGACACTATAAAAGAACCAAATAAATTAATACAAAAACTAAATAAATAAATAGAAATATACAAATATTTAAGAATATATGTATTCTAAGATATATAAATATGTAAATAGTGATTAACATTAAGTACTATCTAAAATTTTCCCTACCCTACTCATATCCCAAGATCCAAGCCCAACCCCAATTCTCATGTAATTAAAATATAACTTCAGTAGAGAACAGACGATCTCTCGATAGATTTCTGGATGGATAGGATGAAAACTGAACAACCAATTGAACAACATGCTCAACCATAAGTCTCTAGGTTGACTAGCTCAAAAACTTTAGACGCGCACGAGATATTTGACTCGACAACAAGAATGTTCGACTAGTCAAAACTACCAGATCTTAGTCAGAACTCTATGATTTTTTCCAAAATCTTTATCAGAATCACACATTAAAGTTAGAGAATATACTATTATAACCTTTATTTTTATCAAGGTGAAAGTATATGAATTCGATCCACGTCAAAAAAAACTCCAGAGTAGATTCATCGAGCTTTGAGCTCCAAGCGGATCAAAATCTACCTATCACAGCACTTTATTGGCTTTTTTAACTCCTAACCAGCAAATATGCACAACCGACCAAATGCTTCAAAAGTCAATAATTCATATGCTTTTACCTTGACAATAATAATAAAGATTTTCGATGCACTATACACCAACGAAACCACACCAACATACAAAAAATTATGGAGTAAGTTATAGAATGGTGTTGCACAATCATATTTACTTGCAAAAAATTAAGCTCTTATACGTTTAATATGCAGAGATTGACTTTAGTTAGATGAGATTTGTATAATCATATGTATTACCCCAATGAGAGCAAGCCATATGTAAGATATGGGTAAATGAGAAACAGATGTCCTTTAATGTTTTTAGAATGACAAAATGCCTTAACTTCCTAATAATATTACCAATATTTTTTGCTATTTTGTTAGTAACATGTTTAATATGCCGAGTCCATTTGAGGTTCTCATCAACCTTAGGGCCTAAGTATTTTATAAACTCTTTCTGTTCAATATCTTTGATTTTAACTGATACATCAGGCCTTTTTTGTGGGGATTTAATAATCAAATGGTTGGTTTTCTTTAGATTAAACAGATATTTCATAATTTTACAGTAATTCATAACATGCTCCAATTCCTCATTAACAACCTTTTGACTTTAGTTAGATATTTCATAATTTTACAGTAATTCATAACATGCTCCAATTCCTCATTAACAACCTTTTGACTTTAGTTAGATGAGATTTGTATAATCATATGCATTACCCCAATGAGAGCAAGCCATATGTAAGATATGGGTAAATGAGGGCATCATAAATAGATGTCCTTAATGTTTTTAGGTTGACAAGATGCCTTAACTTCCTAATGTAATAATACCAATATTTTTTGCTATTTTGTTAGTAACATGTTTAATATGCCTAGTCCATTTGAGGTTCTCATCAACCTTAGGGCCTAAGTATTTTATAAACTCTTTCTCTTCAATATCTTTGATTTTAACTGATACATCAGGCCTTTTTTGTGGGGATTTAATAATCAAATGGTTGGTTTTCTTTAGATTAAACAGATATTTCATAATTTTACAGTAATTCATAACATGCTCCAATTCCTCATTAACAACCTTTTCAACTTCCCTTAAGCTTGTTGTTAAGTGTCAGAAAAGAAAATATTAGTGTTAACAGCAAACATACGAAAACTAAGCTTTTCAGAAACATTAGGTAGATCATTTATGTTTAATCAGAAACAAAAGAGGTCTATGGCTAGATTCAGAATTGCCAATTTTACAAACTGTCTAACAATTATACTAATAACTTTTAACCAATCAAGTGCCAGCCCTCTAATTCCATAAGCATACAATTTTTGTAGCAAAATGCCATGATTTACTGTGTCAAAGGCTTTCGTAAAGTTTAAAAATATACCACAAGTGATTTTTTAGTCGCCAACAGCTTGCTTCATCATATCAAAGGCTTTCTAATATAGCACGTTCCGTAGAATGCTTTTCCCTGAATCCAAACTGATCATCAAAAAGTAAATTGTTTTTGTCAAGATGACTGATGGTTTGTTAAAATATTTTCTTTCAAGTATTTTATCAAATGATGATAATAAATGTGGCTATTGGTCTGTAATTGCTTGGATAAGTAACATCACCAGATTTAAATATTATAGTAGTGACTTGGGAAATCATGAATCAAGCTTGAAAATAAGAAGATTTATTGCTGTCCAGGTATTATAAATCATGTTTTTACATCATTTAGCTGTGTTGAAGGTGATAAAGACAGCACTTATTTTTATGAATTCTTATACGTCCTTTGAATAATTAAAATAGAAAGTCGTGATCTAGAAGAATCGCTCGTGAAACTTTTGACTGCTTAATTCTGGAACGTCATTCTCGAAGTATGCGGCTGAAGACAACTTTAAACTTTAATACAAATCAAAAGCCATATGTCTGGTAAATTAGGATTTGCAAGATAAAGAATTTGATGAATATTAGGATATTTGCGTCTTTTAGGTTTATAAACTTAGAGCTTATCACAAACCTTTCTTTTGGTTAGTAAGCTTACCGTTGAAAGACTTACACGTGGGAGTGTTTTTCTTTAATGTTTCTTCTCCGAGTACACCATTTCATTCCAGGTTCGTATTCCCCAATCTCCATCCCAAGAAAGTCAATTGGTTGAAAAAATCTTTGTAGAACAGTTACCAAAGCACGAGAAACATGCATCCCAGAGAAAAAGGTGACTGAACATCAGTTCCTGTCTCCTGTGCGTACTCGATTTGCTTGCACGGATTTCTGTGTCCAGTACGTGAGTTTTACCTGTTTACCAGACTTCGCACGGTGGTTGCTAGGGAAATGTTCTGCTCATGCGCAGTGCGATTTGTTTTCATTTCCATGCAAAGGGCAATTGTATTAGTATAGACCCTTGCATGTGACGTCAAAACAGCTCCATCTGGGGGACAAAACAAAAGAATTCCAGTCTCCTGAGAATTAAAACTATTGTTTTGTCCCCCAGGTTGAGCTGCATTCCAAAGTGCCACAAGGGGTCTATAGGTAATCGCACGATCTCGAGTACAATTTGAAATTTATAGGTAAAAGTGATGTTTTAAAAGTTTTCAAAATTGGACGAGCCACAATAGGAGAGTCCAATTTCAGAACTTTCGAAGCATCAAGAGTATCTATAAATTCAGAATTGTACGAGAATGTTGTGCGTTTTTGTGTTGATAATACACTCAACAAAATTGAGCAGCTTATTAAATCAGGACAATTGAGCAAAATTCTGAATGAGAATCTAGGAGCGGAATGAATTACAGTCTTTTTTAAAGAGTCTTGGATTATCATGTACTCTGGGGAATCGTTAGCATGCATTTTCTTTGTTAACTGAGGCCCCGTCCACACGTTCCGGAAATTTTTTGATCGTTTCAAATATGTAACAAAAAATGGGTGTCACCATTCTCATTTCTCAATAGTGTGGAATAAAAGTAACCTCTTAACAACACTTGTTTTTATTTGTAATGTTTGGGTTTAGCCCGAGTTTTCTTTCGGTTAGAATGCGAGATTTTCGTTGTTGACTCATATGGATCAATGGGGACTACGATTCAAGTTATACATTATATGTGCATGAACTAACGAAATTTTACAAATGTTAATGGAACACATATTGATATTCGGGCTCAGAACTACCTTAAAGTTTGGCTCTAATCGAATGTCTTACCTGTTGCAGAGTCTCCACACTTATCATGTTACTGACTGTATAGAACTATAACTTCTCTTGCACGTGCAACATGGTTGTTGACATGTATGTTCACTAGGCCTCTGGAGATAATATGACAGTGAAGACTGTGGAAAACTTGTGGATCCTCACATAACAAGGTCAAATCAAATGACTCTTCTAATTTGGCATTGGAAGGACTTGAAGCTACATGATTTGCTCCCACCTTGTTCTATCATGGCAGCTACTCTCTGAGAATGGATCAAGTGAGGTTATTGAATGCAAATAAAACAGGAATAAATGAGTTTTGCTTTGCATAGAATGCTTTGGAATTTAAAAGGGCTATAAATGAGCAAGCACTTCATCGTTGTGTATGAGAACATACATGAAATATATATTTGTACTGCGGTTAAAATGTATCAAATTGAGCTGATCCTCATTCAAATTATATTTTCAAAATCATATATGTGAACAGTGTATAGTATGCTTGCAGTATTTTGGTATGGGGTCTTCTCTTTTCAAAGACATAAAGCTTTGAAATAGCAATATATATCAAAATAAGTTCCAAAATGTGTTACAAGTGTTCTGAAGTGAAATAGCCCAAAGGTGTACAAAGCCATATATTTCAGTTATAAGGATGATTTGCAAATGGAAAAATAACTCGCAGTACTTTCCACAACAGCATTTTTGTATGCAGGGCTGTCAACTCTCCCGGATAAACCGGGAGTCTCCAGATTTTGGACCGTGTCTCCCGGTCTCCAGATTAGAGTATCAAATCTCCCGGATAATCCCCAAAGCTGACCATTTCTTGTGCGACCCGAGTTTCACAACCATAAAATTCCAATTATTTTATGTTTGTGTTATTTTATATTGCTAACAAAATCAAAACGTTCCTCATATAAACTGTTCTTGCAAGCAGGCCATTGTAATATAAGCGATAATCAGATTGGTCAGAAATAAACCAATCACATCAAATGTTACAAAGTGAAAGACGTCTTTTCGCGTGCTTTTTGACGCGCTGTGACGTCATGTCCCTTCCCTATCAATTCTCCAGATTTGAATATCTCGGGGGTTGACAGCCCTGGTATGATAAATCAGTCTTGAATTTATGTCATCTCATTTGCATATTGATATTTCAACTGTTTTCCAAAAAGAACATTTCACATACAAAAATTCTGCAACCATATTAACTACACTATTCACATCATTGATTTTGGAAAAAAAATCTTGATATACACTTTAATAATGGGGATACTGTCGTCACATAGCCATTATTTATGGGCAGGGGGGGGAGGGCTATAAAATTGCTTTGACCTGACCTTGACATTTATGAATAACATATGGTTTTGATAAAAGGATGGTATCTAGAAGAGAATTATTAGTTATGTTTGGAATTGCCACTAGCTAATCAGGGGACTCAGAAAAAATCCCGAGTCAATTGAACAGGAATCAAACCTGTGACCTTCTGGATATACTGTCCAGGTGAGTCTGTAATCAAGACAAACCAGTGGGATGTCAGTCCATTTTAGAATGGCACGAAGGTGTGATGGCATGATGGAGGTCAATAATGAGCAGGGTTTTATTAATGATATTGTCAACAAAGATCACAAAGTCTTCATTACCGGAAAAGCAGAACAGGGAAAAGCTTTTTCAAAAAAATATACCAAGAGTACCAAAGTCTTTAAAGAAAATGTCAGATAATTTGCCCCACCTGAATGGCCCAAAAGAGCTACTCAAATTATCTGAAATGGACTGAAATCCTGCTGGTTTCTCTCCTTGCCTTCCCCCCAGAGGTTGGTTGTAGCAAATGACTGCGTAATTAACCCTGTGGCTTGCTTTTTGAATTTTTAAATGTTAATTAATTTAAAAATTTTAATCATGTCTCGTTGCAGTGCATACAGAAAAAGTTGAAAAGAAGCTTAAAGGAAAGGCAATTTATTCAAAAATCAGCCATCCATTTTAGATCAGTTTAGTAATTTGCATAATATTGAGCTCCAAGTGAGGGTCTATGTGAATTTTGGCGGCCGGAGTTGCACACCTTTCCATTTATTATATAGTCAAAAACACTATTTCTGACTCAAATCTTAGCACCAAAGTGTTCCTTGACTATCGGTGTTTATCAACAAAAAAGCAGTTAAGCAGTTCCATGAATATTGTGCATAATGTGCTTGAGAATTGTTTTACTAAAAAGCAAGATTAACTTACCTTGCAGTAAAACTCTGAATAAATGTGTTTTGAACAAAAAATGTACAAAATCTTTGTGAATATACGGTGTTTTCTCATTTTTATGTTTTTGTAATGACTTGTCTGCAACACTAATCTTCGCAACAAATTTTGCTAGGTTTTGCAAAGTTTTTCAAAAAAAAAAAAAATGATTTGACTAAAATCTTGGTCTTTGCAAGCAAAAAGAGCATCATGACTATCATGTATGAGAAACTATAAATAAAACAGGAATGGTGTTATCTTTATTTGACTTCCAGTTACAGTAATATCTGTTATCAAGGCCATGTGTTGTACTATTTTGAGGTCATGTAGCAGGAAAATGAGAATGGTCACACCCATTTTTTGTTGCATATTTGAAACGATCATGGTACAATAAACGACTATGCAATCTTTGGGGAAAATGACATTTCTCCTTAATTCTATTTCAAGGGAATCACCTTAGATTTACGGTCATGAATGCAACCCCATGCAGCATGAGGCCCCCAGTGTGACATCGAGACTAAGGATGGCAGAACTCAATATTTAAGAACTTCTTAAATCTTTCGTTTGCCTTTAATATCGTGTTAACAATGATCTTGAGTTTAATTACCTTACTAGAAAAACCTGGCAAAGGTAATAGAAACTTGGATGCTTGGCGACCTATCAGCCTTATCAATGTGGACGTTAAAATAATATGTAGTAGAGTGCTAATTAAGTAATAGAATGGCTAAAGTTTTGTCTTCTCTAGTCAGCTGTGACCAAGCTGCTTTTGTGTAAAGGATAGGAATATCAACCCATTAGGATAATTCGAGATTATGGATTATTTAAAACACAAAGACGAATATTCGTTGCTATTCACAGCAGATTTTGAAAAGGCATTCAACTCGATCGATTGCACATAATTTTATCTTTGCAGCCTTACGTAAATTTGGCTTTGACAACAATTTTATCAAATGGGTGAGAATTCTTTTGCAAGACAATCAAAGCTGTGTCATTACAATATATGGTAAAGCAACAGATTCTATCAAGGTCCATCTACATAGAGGAAAGAAACAAGGAGACCCTATCTCCCCTTACATTTTTTATACTAACTATAGAAATCATGGCGATAATGATTCAGAGTTGTAATGACATAGAATTAAAGGTGTAAATATCGAAGGAAAGGCAAAAAAATTAAAGTTAGTTCTATTGCAAATGATACCACTTTTTTCTTATGAGACATAATTTCGTTCAACAAAGTTTTGGAAATATTTGAACATTTTTATATTGTCATTAAAATATTTAAAATATTTCTTAATAAATCTTGAGAAAAAGGAATATTTCTTTAAAAATATTCTGATGCACAACCAAAAAATTGAGTATGAAACGGCCAAATCAAAAGCTATTCTTTCAAACCCGGGTGGGATACTCCCTTTGTTCAGGTGGTAGGGGTGATCAGCGCTCCTTTTAGGGTTGAAAATGTTACCTGTGTGGACCTTTTAGGGGTTCGGGCTCTAAAGTCTATTATGCAACATAACTCTGTACCTTTTGGGGTCATTTATTACAAGCATTATCCATGATAGGCGCTGTTGACTTTACAATGATGCAATAAATATTTCTTTAACATGATCTTGGTTATAATCTTGGTTATGATAATAATGAAATATTACTTTATTTCATTCAATTCAACTATTCACACACTGATCTAGACTTGAATAACAAAGCATAATTGTTTATATGTTTTTATACTAGATTTTATACAAAAGATATATAAATAAATATCAAATGTAAACAGTTACCATAGTGAGTGTGTTTCGAGTAAACCATCACTACATACAGAAAATATAAACTATATCATGGCAAGATTTTGGTGCAAAACTAGCACAAGAATTTTTAATAGCTGCTATAAGTATGTACGTATGTATTTTGAAAATTTAGTTATATATTACTATTGGGTACTCAACAGATGTCAGTCATTTTAATGAATTTTGAAAACTTTGAATGAATTGATATTTTCAATAATTAAAGGCATTTCTTCCCATAGTTTATTATTATTAATTTGAATAATTTATTATGCATAATTTGAAACAACCCATTTTGAATTTCAGCAGATTATTGATATTCAAAATATGTAGTAAGTTATAGAATGGTGTTGCACAATCATATTTACTTGCAAAAAATAAAGCTCTTATACATTTAATATGCAGAGCATTGACTTTAGTTAGATGAGATTTATATAATTATATGTATTACCCCAATGAGAGCAAGCCATATGTAAGATATGGGTAAATGAGAAACAGATGTCCTTTAATGTTTTTAGGTTGACAAAATGCCTTAACTTCCTAATAATAATACCAATATTTTTTGCTATTTTGTAAGTAACATGTTTAATATGCTGAGTCCATTTGAGGTTCTCATCAACCTTAGGGCCTAAGTATTTTATAAACTCTTTCTGTTCAATATCTTTGATTTTAACTGATACATCAGGCCTTTTTTGTGGGGATTTAATAATCAAATGGTTGGTTTTCTTTAGATTAAACAGATATTTCATAATTTTACAGTAATTCATAACATGCTCCAATTCCTCATTAACAACCTTTTGACTTTAGTTAGATATTTCATAATTTTACAGTAATTCATAACATGCTCCAATTCCTCATTAACAACCTTTTGACTTTAGTTAGATGAGATTTGTATAATCATATGCATTACCCCAATGAGAGCAAGCCATATGTAAGATATGGGTAAATGAGGGCATCATAAATAGATGTCCTTAATGTTTTTAGGTTGACAAGATGCCTTAACTTCCTAATGTAATAATACCAATATTTTTTGCTATTTTGTTAGTAACATGTTTAATATGCCTAGTCCATTTGAGGTTCTCATCAACCTTAGGGCCTAAGTATTTTATAAACTCTTTCTCTTCAATATCTTTGATTTTAACTGATACATCAGGCCTTTTTTGTGGGGATTTAATAATCAAATGGTTGGTTTTCTTTAGATTAAACAGATATTTCATAATTTTACAGTAATTCATAACATGCTCCAATTCCTCATTAACAACCTTTTCAACTTCCCTTAAGCTTGTTGTTAAGTGTCAGAAAAGAAAATATTAGTGTTAACAGCAAACATACGAAAACTAAGCTTTTCAGAAACATTAGGTAGATCATTTATGTTTAATCAGAAACAAAAGAGGTCTATGGCTAGATTCAGAATTGCCAATTTTACAAACTGTCTAACAATTATACTAATAACTTTTAACCAATCAAGTGCCAGCCCTCTAATTCCATAAGCATACAATTTTTGTAGCAAAATGCCATGATTTACTGTGTCAAAGGCTTTCGTAAAGTTTAAAAATATACCACAAGTGATTTTTTAGTCGCCAACAGCTTGCTTCATCATATCAAAGGCTTTCTAATATAGCACGTTCCGTAGAATGCTTTTCCCTGAATCCAAACTGATCATCAAAAAGTAAATTGTTTTTGTCAAGATGACTGATGATTTGTTAAAATATTTTCTTTCAAGTATTTTATCAAATGATGATAATAAATGTAGCTATTGGTCTGTAACTGCTTGGATTAGTAACATCACCAGATCTAAATATTATAGTAGTGACCTGGGAAATCATGAATCAAGCTTGAAAATAAGAAGATTTATTGCTGTCCAGGTAATACTATTATAAATCATGTTTCTACATCATTTAGCTGTGTTGAAGGTGATAAGACAGCACTTCCTAATGCTGTAGAATTGAAAAATAAAAATACCTACTAATATTTCTTTGAAAATATTCTGATGCACAACCAAATAATCGAGTAAGAAACAGCCAAATCAAAAGCTATTCTTTCAAACCCCAGTGGGGTACTCCCTTTTTTATGCAACATAACTCTGTACCTTTTGGGGTTATTTATTATCGGTTTGCGACAAACGCAAACGGCAGACTGCCCAGACCAGAAAAAAATATCAAAAATAACTGTAGTAGAAATACTCGTACAACCTATTAAAACAACGAAACAGTGATACAAAACATAAATGTAGTAAGAATTCCGACTTACATGTTCCAAGTTAAACGACGTACGTAACTCCAAAATCATTTACCGTCCAAACTGTTTTGTCTTATTTGTATACATAACCATAATCATAGTGTGTTCAATCGTTTAATCATTTGATACTTTTTATCGGGACCAAAAAAAAAAATTAAGAATTTTTTGGGGTGAATTACTGAACCGCGAATGGATGAAAGTCTTGAAGAGTTGTGGCTATGTGGCCAAACTTAATTAACAGTGGCTCCCCAGCAGCTGCTTCTAGTTCTGCGCTGAAAAATACAGGGAAAAAGCCATACCAGCAAAAGCGTGGTTGTACGAATAGAAAGGAAGCTTTATCGAGAAATGATGGTACATACTCGTTTTAATCTCCATGAACATTCTTAGAATTTAATTTTTGAATTCCTAATCATTTGATTTTATGGTTGATTCCTAAGCATCTGAATGATGTTCTTTAACTCCTAATGCATCTATATCTTGTGTTCTGGAACTAATTATCCATGACAAAATTCAAGAAGTACATTGCTTAACTACAGTACTGTTTGCTATAGCTTGTAGATATCCTTTTAACACTGTAATGATCGTGAAACAACTCCAAAAGTGATCGATTTAGTACACGGGTTCATGGCCCTATAATAACCGTTAAACTTCTTATTAAATGAGTGTTTATAGATGGTTTATGCTGGGGACGTCATGGTGGTACAGACTAGGGACCTCATTGTATACGCTGGGGGCCTCATGGATGGGGGTTTTATGACTGGTTATCTCACCTTAAAGGGGGACTAGCACGAAAATCTTCCGAAATTTAATTGGGCTGAAACTTCAATTGAATAATCGATATCTTTAAGGGTTTAAATAATCACTGGTTAAAGTTTTTTCTTTATATTCCAATGGGACGTAAAACATCGCTTCATACATTTCTTTGTACATAACTTCATGTTTTACTCTAACCCAAAGGTCCGCTGAGGGACTTAATGTACATAACTTGTGGTTAGGGTCCTTTTATGATATTTTTTTCTTCAAGACTGAGTATAAAACTAGTGGATAATTTGTATGGAGTGATGTTTAGAGTATATGACGTCACAGACTCCCGTACGAATTCGTTAAAACATAATACTTCCCATTCGAATATCGGAAAAAAACTTTAACCAGTGATTATTAGACCTTTAACCATGGAGTGCTGGTGGGGAATCCTGAGAGCACATCAAGAGTCAAAAGTTTGTACATTATGTTTGAGAAATTTTGGCACGATTATCCTGTGATCTCGTAAATAGATATTCCCCGAATATGTGGTTCATGGAGAGAATGCTGTGAGGCTAATATATTTTGTTAGTAGGACCAAGTGGCTCAACACTTTCTTTCCAAACTTCTGGAATTTTCCATAATGCATTGAGATGCAGACTAGCATCAATATCTTACTCATTGGCTTGCATGAAGGTTTATTATGACTAGGTACAACGAATACACTCAAATGCCTCCTGTGACATCACAGTCATTAACATATTGAAAGTATAAACCTTTATACTTAACAGGGGACTAGCACGAAAATCATCCAAATTTTAATTCAGCTGAAACTTTACTTAACCCTTAAGATGGCTCAGAATTAGCAGTTTTCAAAATACCTCCAAATCGAGCCGCCGATGCTTCATAGAAGAAACATTTCGTTGCTGGAATATCACACCACTGGTGAACTCTGTACCTCATTTGCATAAAACACTGACATTGTCAATCCAAACTCCAAATATGTTTTTTCTAGGGCCAGCAGAACATTTAGGTGCAGAAAAACACTAATTTATAAAACCTCATAAAATTCCCAAAGAGTCAAAGGGTTAAATAATGAAACCTTCTCTAATGTCACATCACAGTCATTAATGTATTGGAACATAATTAAACCTTCATATCTTAATTCAGACACATCACTCAAATTAAGAAATATTTTAACAATTGGACTTTTCACTTCATGTAGAATGAGTACTAAAAGTCTTGTAAGTCTGAGGGGTGAAGGGAACTTTATAATTAAGAGAATGTCAAAGAAATATTAAAACAAATAATAATCAAAAATGTTAATGATCACTAAAAATATTTATACTAAACGGTCACTATATTTTTTGCAAAAACAAAACATTTTATGACCATCACTCCCCGTATTAAGCCTAGGGGCTCTTCTGTGACCAGTACGTATATACGTGAATACAGAAATTCCTCAATTATATTATATTTTTCTTTCTTAAATTTGTCTGATGGGTCTTTTAACTATAAAAAAATGTGATAATCTTTTTACCTGAATTCTGGCAATATTTCTTTCATGACGTATAGCATATTATGTAGATGTCCATTTTTCAAACTCATTTCTTGATTATGATTGATAGCTCCTCTACCTTTTTTTCTTTGAAATGCCTCCTCCAGTGATTGTGGCTGGACACTGTACTGTGGGTTGCAATTATAAGGGAGAGGTTTAGATTAAATTTTGTTTTTGTTTTTGTTTTTCTCTAAATGACAGAGCGGTTGCTTAAAAGTAATAATGTTTTGTTACCTTCCAGCTGCATGCTGCAACCAAGTACTGGTCCACTATGTACTGTTGAAGTTGACAACTTTCTCACTAGAACCATATGTAACAATCATATTCATAAGACGTTTCTGCAAAAGGAGATAATGAACCATTGAAACAGTACTAAGAGAATAATATTATGTTAGGAGCAATACTACTGTATTATTATACTGATCGATGCAGGGGCTAGTCAGAAGACAATCCAGGGTTATCCCATCATCATGCATAATTTCAATTTCAATTTCTAAAAGTAATTGTATTTTGGCAATTGAAAAAGTCAATGTACTTTGAGTGTATGTCATACCTTTTAACGTTATCTGTTTTCTAAATTCTTCAATACATTTAGAGATACTGGAGTACTTTGGAGTACTTTCAGGTTCAGTACATATCCTACAACTGGCTACTTTCATTTGCCAAATTAGTCAAACATGCCTTCATCAAACACTAAAGCAACATCACTAGAAAAAGATGCCCATAATCTGGTTGAAACCTAAGAAAACAATAATAAGCATGAAAAGGCACTTGGGATAGCCCTGCCTCCTTCCTCTGAGGGCTGATCTTAATTTAAAGTGCACTGCCTAACACCTGATACAATATACTTTCAGTATTAATTCTACATAGTGAATAGTTGAATGGTGAAATATTACTTCATTTCATTCAATTCAATTCAATTATTCACACACTTATCTAGATTTGAATAACAAAGCATAATTGTTTATATGTTTGTATACTAGATTTTATAGAAAGGCATAAATAAATACCAATAAAATATTAAACAGTTACCACAGTGACTGTGCAGGGATATGGTTTAAGAAGTGTAAACTTTCGAGTAAACCATCACTACATACAGAAAACAAACTATATTATGGCAAGATTTTGGTGCAAAACTAGCACAAGAATTTTTAATAGCTGCTATAAGTATGTACGTATGTATTTTGAAAATTTAGTTATATATTACTATTGGGTACTCAACAGATGTCAGTCATTTTAATGAATTTTGAAAACTTTGAATGAATTGATATTTTCAATAATTAAAGGCATTTCTTCCCATAGTTTATTATTATTAATTTGAATAATTTATTATGCATAATTTGAAACAACCCATTTTGAATTTCAGCAGATTATTGATATTCAAAATATGTAGTAAGTTATAGAATGGTGTTGCACAATCATATTTACTTGCAAAAAATTAAGCTCTTATACGTTTAATATGCAGAGATTGACTTTAGTTAGATGAGATTTGTATAATCATATGAATTACCCCAATGAGAGCAAGCCATATGTAAGTATGGGTAAATGAGGGCATCATAAATAGATGTCCTTTAATGTTTTTAGGTTGACAAAATGCTTTAACTTCCTAATAATAATACCAATATTTTTTGCTATTTCTTTAGTAACATGTTTAATATGCCTAGTCCATTTGAGGTTCTCATCAACCTTAGGGCCCAAGTATTTTATAAACTCTTTCTGTTCAATATCTTTGATTTTAACTGATACATCAGGCCTTTTTTGTGGGGATTTAATAATCAAATGGTTGGTTTTCTTTAGATTAAACAGATATTTCATAATTTTACAGTAATTCATAACATGCTCCAATTCCTCATTAACAACCTTTTCAACTTCCCTTAAGCTTGTTGAGAGTATGTGGACCGCATGGCACTAATGAAATAGTAGAAGATAATATAGGTAAGTTGTAGTGCTTGGGAACGAGGTTATTCCGGGCGAAAGCCCTTGGAATTAAATTCGGAAAAATTAATTTCCGACCTCGCTGGGATTCGAACCCACGACCATCGGAATTGTACTACCGATGCTCTACCAGCTGAGCTAGAGGTCAGACTGAGAGCAGGCCGGGGTGAAATAGATGTTAGGTCGCGGTAATTATGATGCAAAGATGAGAGTATGTGGACCGCGTGGCACTAATGAAATAGTAGAAGATAATATAGGTAAGTTGTAGTGCTTGGGAACGAGGTTATTCCGGGCGAAAGCCCTTGGAATTAAATTTGGAAAAATTAATTTCCGACCTCGCTGGGATTCGAACCCACGACCTTCGGAATTGTACTACCGATGCTCTACCAGCTGAGCTAGAGGTCAGACTGAGAGCAGGCCGGGGTGAAATAGATGTTAGGTCGCGGTAATTATGATGCAAAGATGAGAGTATGTGGACCGCGTGGCACTAATGAAATAGTAGAAGATAATATAGGTAAGTTGTTAAGTGTCAGAAAAGAAAATATTAGTGTTAACAGCAAACATACGAAAACTAAGCTTTTTAGAAACATTAGGTAGATCATTTATGTTTAATCAGAAACAAAAGAGGTCTATGGCTAGATTCAGAATTGCCAATTTTATAAACTGTCTAACAATTACTTAAATAACTTTTAACCAATCAAGTGCCAGCCCTCTAATTCCATAAGCATACAATTTTTGTAGCAAAATGCCATGATTTACTGTGTCAAAGGCTTTCGTAAAATCTAAAAATATACCACAAGTGATTTTTTAGTCGCCAACAGCTTGCTTCATCATATCAAAGGCTTTCTAATATAGCACATTCCGTAGAATGCTTTTCCCTGAATCCAAACTGATCATCAAAAAGTAAATTGTTTTTGCTATTGGTCTGTAATTGCTTAGATTAGTAACATCACCAGATTTAAATATAGTAGTGACTTGGGGAAATCATGAATCAAGATTGGAAATAAGATTTATTGCTGTCCAGGTATTAAATCATGTTCTTAAATCATCTAGCTGTGTTAAAGGTGATAAGACAGCACTTCCTAATGCTGTAGAATTGATAAACTAGGTAGTATTTTCATCATTACATTGTGGAATAGATCTTTCCAATTCAGGTCCAATATTGGTAAAAAATGTATTAAATTCATCTGCAATATTCTTTCTCAACCGTCAGAGTTTGTTCATTAGAGTTGTTCGGTTGAGCTAGCCAATTTCGAGCCCGAGTCAAGTACGAGTCACGAGTCAACCACAAGTCATATACAATTTTCCTCAAAATTTATTAATTCTTTTCAAAGCAAAAATTAGCCACTTCAGTTGACCATAACACAATTACAAGATGGTTTTTCCCCAGTTAGTATTTATACTGCATAGTAGCTAAAGTCCTAAATTATGTTTCAGTACACTTACTTTTTGATATCTGCTCAGTCACAATAGAAAGTTGACTACAAAAGCACACTTGGGTTTATGATTTATGTTTGTTAATGAAATTACAATACAGTCTTCCACCCTTATTTGTTATTACTCCTACGATAAACAAGCAATCCTGGGCAGCCATATTGAATCCGGTTGGGACTGGATCAATCAATCAATCAATCAATCTTTATTGTGCTCAATAGTTTACAGATATAAATAATAATAGTTGAAATTGCAGGTGATAAGAGCACAGCCAATTAGAAATAGCAATAGCTAATCGAGCTAAGTGGCTGGATACTAATAACTGGTTTCTGTGGGGGGAGGGAACGATTTGATTTGGATAGTGTTTGGGTTTCCTGTGTTGATATTAAAAATGGCAATCTGATGTTTCAATCGATTTTCGCCGGGTTCATAAAGACAAAATTTAATATCTCTAAGAGGCGAAATGTTCCTGAGAAATTTCTAAATCTTTTTCAAACCAGTAAGAATGCGGAATTTTTGTAAAAACCTGGCTATTAAGATAACCTTCATATTACGTATACGGTAGGTAGGCTAAAGCCTTGAACGCCTTCCTAATAAAGTATAAAGTGCCAATTGATAATGACAGAAAAATCATATGAAAATTTCTCAAATTCAATTTTTGTTTTGAAAATAATTAATATATTTGTGGAAAATTGTATATGACTCATAGTTGACTCGTGACTCATACTTGACTCGGGCTCGAACTTGCCTCGCTAAACCGGACAATTCTGCTCATTATATTAGCTTTAAAGGCCGAATTTGACCTTTTGTTTTTCTGTTAACCAGTCTACAATGTTTGAATGTTTGCTCTTTAAGTTATGAAGCTTTATACTACTATAATGTTACTCTGTGATGTCATCCCAGGCTTTATTAAATTATACAAATCTTGACCAGTTGGGAAATGAAGTTGTGATCAGAATTCAAGGGAAAGACCTGCACTACAGAGTAACCTAAGGATTTAAAGTAACACTTTGAAAAAAAAAATCAAAACAATCAAAGTAATGCAGAAAAAAATTCATGGCCATCAAAATTAATGACTTTTTTTGACATTTCTGAATTAAAAGCATGTGAGTAAGAGTTAGTAATAAGGATTTATGAAACTTTCAATCCGTGTGATGAAGTCAAAATGTGTACAATGTGAATTCATTATGTAACCCCAGGGGATGTACTCAGGTGGTAACATGACGGGTAGGGCCGACATATTTTTTTGGGTTGACTATAGACCCTTTTCGAATTCCAAATTACCGCTGTGTTTCTTGATTACGGACTCATTTGCACAGGGTTAGCCTCAAGTTTGTGCAGAATATTCACGTGTTCCATTCAAGGTCTGTCAGGTTTCAAAATGTTTGTATTGTTGAAGTTGTGCATTCTTTACTTTTCTGTTGGTATTTGTGAATATTCAAACACTGATCCGAGGCTAACCCTGTGCAAATGAGTCTGTAATCAAGGAACACAGCGGTAATTTGGAATTCGAAACTGGTCTATTTTCGTGCCCGGTATTTTTTGGGATCAATAATAAATCAGTTTTGAGGTATTTAAGTCTTGAATTTTTTTGGGCCCGAAATTAGGATGCATGTATTTTTTGGGGTGTTAAATTTCATGTTTGAGTATTTGTTTGGGGTTGCAATGTGAAACTCCGTCAGACCCACCCTGCTATTTTACTCCTCCGAGTACATCCCCTGGGTATATAACAGGTTGATTATTTCCCTAAATTGTGTCAATCATTCCCTTGCAATCACCATTTCTACAGTTTTTATTTATATAACAATCGTTGCGTTTCCACTAGGACATTTTAAACTAGTTTAACGAAAAAATACCGGAAACACCACTGCAAATGACTCCGAACTAACTTAAGCTAGTTTAATTAGTCAACTGTTTACATGCAAAAAAAAGCCGAGTTTAGTTGCTTCAACTCCGGAAATGACACCTTTGATAAGCGACCTAAAAGGATGCCTTAAGTTGGACTACCGCCGGCCGTGACCAATCAGAGCTCACCATTTGACAATTTGCTGTCAAAATGTTTATCTATATTAACTTGAAAAGCACCAGAGGGAAGAACGTGGGCTCTGTCTCTTGGTCTATCCTAACCTCAGATTGCGAAGAAATCGATTTCGCTTTCTCAAGAATAAAGCAAATGTTAAAAGCAGTGTTGTAAACACAAGCGCTTCTTGTCCCGCCACTTTTTGAATCTCGCGCTATGTATGGTAATGTGATCTGTCTAGTTTAAAATCTCCTCAAATTACATAATGGAAACAAGCTGCACATTTATTCTATCTAGTCTAAGCCGGTATGTAAACAAACACCTAGAAGAATTTTAAACTACCAAAAATGTCCTAGTGGAAACGCACCCAATATAATCTGTGGGCTCGTACTCTAACGATTATCTCAAAGCAAATGAAGACAGTGGTATTAAGGATACGCTACACAATAAAAATAACAATAAATTAATTGGTGTCTGAGTAAAGATTATAAAATCAAATACGACGTGGATATTTTTATGAATTCTTATACGTCCCTTTAATAATTGAAATAGAAAGTCGTGATCTGGAAGAATCGCTCGTGAAACTTTTGACTGCTTAATTCTTGAACGTCATTTTCGAAGTATGCGGCTGAAGACAACTTTAAACTTTAATACAAATCAAAAGCCAAATGTTTGGCAAATTAGGATTTGCAAGTTAAAGAATGTGGTGAATATTAGGCTATTTGCGTCTTTTAGGTTTATAAACTTAGAGCTTATCACAAACCTTTCTTTTGGTTAGTAAGCTTACCGTTGAAAGACTTACACGTGGGAGTGTTTTTCTTTAATATTTCTTCTCCGAGTACGCCATTTCATTCCAGGTTCGTATTCCCCAATCTCCATCCCAAGAAAGTCAACTTGGTTGAAAAAAAATCTTTGTAGAACAGTTACCAAAGCACGAGGAATATGCATCCCAGAGAAAATGGTGATTGAACATCTAATCAGCTCCTGTCTCCTGTGCGTACTCGATTTGCTTGCACGGTTTTCTGTGTCCAGTACGCGACTTTTATTCAGACTTCGCACGATGGCAATCTCGTACCCAGAGCCCTTATTTCTTACTGCGCATGCTCGACGAAATAATTGGGCTCTGGAAAACTCCAAACCGGAAGACCCAGATTCTGGGTTTCTCGCACATGCGCACTATGACAGACTAGGTAAATTCAAAATGGCGGACGATGTTCAACGACCATGTGAATTTGCTCTTGGAAAATTAGGTTTTGAAGATGGTTTTCAGTTAAATTAACTCCGAAAATATCTATTGGATGGACATCAATACAATTTCAATTACGAAACCGGCAAAACTTTGAAAAATCCGGCCCTACAGGCTTTTTTGGTGTACTTAATTCGAGACGCCATCTTGTTCATTTTCCCTAGTGCTGTAATTTTTACTTCCGGTATCTTCCTTCGTTCTCGAGAACCAATCACAGCACAGGAAATATTGGAGTTTTCCAGAGCCCAATTATTTCGTCGAGCATGCGCAGTAAGAAATAAGGGCTCTGGGTATGAAAAAGATATAACTAGCTAAAAACTAGTGTGAGCTGCGTCGGTGTTTCTAATGAAACAGTAATGATGAAAAGGTAAATTATACACCGTGAAAAGATGAAAAAACTTACTGACGTTTCGGACGCTAGTCCTTCGTCGGAGTAAAAGAGAAAGAAGTGGTAGAAAGGAGTGTATATATGATAGAATAAGACAAAAGAAACCAATGAGAGCAAGGTAGGCAAGGAAACAAAAACAAACAATCAAAACACAAAAGAAAAGGTTAGTTGAAAATAAAGCGTTCATTAATCCCGTTGGGACTAAGAGTGCCCAATAGGTGAATAAGCCGCATTTCTTTGGTCTTGCGACAATCATTGTTGCCGTTAAGCAAAGAAAGACCGAAAACAATGAAGTCAGAAAGAGAATGGTTAGCTAGATTAAAATGGCGGGAAACTGGTTTGGTGGGATCGTTATTGCGAATATCATAAAGATGATTGCAAATGCGATCACCAAGACGGCGGCCAGTCTCGCCCACATACAAAAGATTACAGCGGGTACATTTAATACAATATACAACATTAGAAGTGGTACAAACAAAATGGTCAGTGATTTTAACAGTTGATTTAGGACCGACAACAGAAGTGTGAGAGGCTATGTGAGGACAAGTATAACAACGTTTACGAGAACAGCGAAAAGTACCAGGTTCTTTGTTAGAGGGAAGAACTCCCTTGACCAAGAAAGAACGGAGATTACGATCACGTTTATAGGAAAAGAGAGGGCGGTTGTTGAAAATAGCAGAAGTGCGAGTATCAGAGTCAAGCAGAGAAAAGTTGCGGTTAACAATGGGTTTAATGGAAATGTTAATAGGATGATACGTAAGAGTGAAAGGAATGCGGTCATTAGAGGGACGAGTGTGAGGAGTGAGAGCGGTGGTACGATCAATAGTAGAAACTTTACGAATGGCGCGATCAATAACATGAGCAGGATAATTACGCTTAAGGAAGAAGGAACGCATCTCAGAACATTTAACAGAAAAATCAAGATCATCACTACACAAACGACGAAGACGAAGAAATTGCGAGAACGGAATAGCGTTAAGAGTGTGCTTAGGATGAGAAGACGAGTAGAGTAAATAAGAATGAGAGTCAGTAGGTTTGTAATGGACACTAGTGCTAAGACGGTCGTCATTAACACTAAGCAAGATGTCAAGGAAAGTGACTGATGTTTCACTAACCTCCCACGTAAAGTCTAAGGCAGGGTGAAAAGCCCGCTGAAAAAGGCGGTGCAGTTGTTGTCTGGCGTTCTGACCTGTATAAACAGGAAGCTTTACGTCAACTCTCTGATACTAATTTTTATTGTGAAGTGGATAAGATCTTACCCCTGACAATCAAAAATTAGTTAAAGACACTGTTAACTCTTTCATTTCTGATGGCTCTTTACCTTCCACTGCTAAAAACCTCTTTGTTATTACTCCTCGTACTTCTCACGTCTATTTTCTTCCTAAGATTCACAAAGCTAACAACCCTGGTCGTCCTATTGTTTCTGCTTGTAGTTGTCCTACCGAACTCATCTCTAGCTATCTAGATTCTCTCATGTTGCCTATTGTTCAGTCTTTACCTACTTATATTAAGGATACTAATCACGCTCTTAGTATTTTAATGATTTTCGCTTTCCTGATAACTCTTCTAAGCTTTTGTTTACTATGGATGTCAAATCTTTGTATACTGTTATTCCTAATGATGAGGGCCTTCGTGCTCTTCAGCATTTTTTCGATCTTCGTCCTGTCCTCGAGCCCAGCACTCCCACTTTGTTACGCTTAGCTGAACTTGTTCTTACTCTTAATTGTTTTTCTTTCGGCGATCGGTATTATCGGCAGGTAAACGGTGTTGCTATGGGTACTAAGATGGGCCCTAGTTATGCCAATTTGTTTGTTGGTTATATCGAAAACCTTGTTTTTCAACAATATACTGGACCTAAACCTGAGTTTTTTGGACGGTATATTGATGATTGTATTGGTGCTACTTCTTGTTCGCGTAATGACTTAGATTCTTTCATCTCTTTTGTTAACTCTTTTCACCCTGCCTTAGACTTTACGTGGGAGGTTAGTGAAACATCAGTCACTTTCCTTGACATCTTGCTTAGTGTTAATGACGACCGTCTTAGCACTAGTGTCCATTACAAACCTACTGACTCTCATTCTTATTTACTCTACTCGTCTTCTCATCCTAAGCACACTCTTAACGCTATTCCGTTCTCGCAATTTCTTCGTCTTCGTCGTTTGTGTAGTGATGATCTTGATTTTTCTGTTAAATGTTCTGAGATGCGTTCCTTCTTCCTTAAGCGTAATTATCCTGCTCATGTTATTGATCGCGCCATTCGTAAAGTTTCTACTATTGATCGTACCACCGCTCTCACTCCTCACACTCGTCCCTCTAATGACCGCATTCCTTTCACTCTTACGTATCATCCTATTAACATTTCCATTAAACCCATTGTTAACCGCAACTTTTCTCTGCTTGACTCTGATACTCGCACTTCTGCTATTTTCAACAACCGCCCTCTCTTTTCCTATAAACGTGATCGTAATCTCCGTTCTTTCTTGGTCAAGGGAGTTCTTCCCTCTAACAAAGAACCTGGTACTTTTCGCTGTTCTCGTAAACGTTGTTATACTTGTCCTCACATAGCCTCTCACACTTCTGTTGTCGGTCCTAAATCAACTGTTAAAATCACTGACCATTTTGTTTGTACCACTTCTAATGTTGTATATTGTATTAAATGTACCCGCTGTAATCTTTTGTATGTGGGCGAGACTGGCCGCCGTCTTGGTGATCGCATTTGCAATCATCTTTATGATATTCGCAATAACGATCCCACCAAACCAGTTTCCCGCCATTTTAATCTAGCTAACCATTCTCTTTCTGACTTCATTGTTTTCGGTCTTTCTTTGCTTAACGGCAGCAATGATTGTCGCAAGACCAAAGAAATGCGGCTTATTCACCTATTGGGCACTCTTAGTCCCAACGGGATTAATGAACGCTTTATTTTCAACTAATCTTTTCTCTTGTGTTTTGATTGTTTGTTTTTGTTTCCTTGCCTACCTTGCTCTCATTGGTTTCTTTTGTCTTATTCTATCATATATACACTCCTTTCTACCACTTCTTTCTCTTTTACTCCGACGAAGGACTAGCGTCCGAAACGTCAGTAAGTTTTTTCATCTTTTCACGGTGTATAATTTACCTTTTCATCGCTCTGGGTACGAGATTGGCACGGTGGTTGCTAGAGAAATGTTCTGCTCATGCGCAGTGCGATTTGTTTTCATTTCTATGCAAAGGGCAACTAGTTTAGACCCCTTGCATGTGACGTCAAACAGCTCCATCTGGGGGACAAAACAAAAGAATTCTAGTCTCCTTATAATTAGAACTATTGTTTTGTCCCCCAGATTGAGCTGCATTCCAAAGTGCCACAAGGGGTCTATAGGAAATCGCACGATCTCGAGTACAATTTGAAATTTATAGGTAAAAGTGATATTTTAATCCAATTTCAGAACTTTCGAAACATCACGAGTATCTATAAATTCAAAATTGTACGAGAATGTTGTGCGATTTTTTGTTGATAATACACTCAACAAAATTGAGCAGCTTATTAAATCAGGACAATTGAGTACAATTTTGAATGAGAATCTAGGAGCGGAATAAGATACAGTCTTTTTTAAAGGGTCTTGGATTATCATGTACTCTAGGGAATCGTTAGCATGCGTTTCTTTGTTAACTGAGGCCCCGTCCACACGTATCCGGAAATTTTTCTATCCGCAATTTTGTTTTCTTTTTCGGATACGAAAATGTTCGTGTCCACACGCAGCGTATTCCTTGATCCGCCTGATCCGCCCTGATGCATGCTAGTGCCTAGTCCCTTTGACGGATAGTTTTTCTTTTTGAGCATGCGCAAAATCATGTTTTCATCAGCGTTTTCGAAAATTTGCGGATACGACCGTCCACACGTATCCGTATTCGAAAATGTCCACTCTGGAGACCGTTTTCGAAAATTTCCGGATGCGGATACACACATTTCAGGACACGTCTGGACGGGGCCTGAATACAATGAGCCATTCCATCAATTCCATATTACCGTTTGCACAGCTATGGATGCTAATGAGAAATCTTTTGTTAAATGGCACCAACATTGCCGCGATGACGTAAAGTGAATCAAAGAATTAGCTACCCTACTGCGCTTTCGCTTGCCTTTTACCAAGATTTTAACTTTCCGTGCGAGTCCGGCCGAATATATATAATGCATCAATTTCAGCTCATCCTCGCAGTATATGAAGCAATTTATTACAATTATGCAAATTGAAAGACTCGGAAATAAGTATTGAACGCTGAAGGAGATATACATATGTGTGTGTATGAGAATATATATGATATGTGTGTGTATATATATATATGTACTGCGTTTGTAATGCAGCTTGTCAAATTGTCAATTTCAGCCGATCCTCGCAATATATGAAGCAACTTATCTAGCTATACAGTGCAAGAATAGCGATTTGAGCATAGCAACCCTAGCACATGTTGGGGCTAAAACCCTAGCACATTTTAGGGTTAGAAACCCTAGCACAATTTGAGGTTAACATACCTAGCACATGTACATGTTGGGGATAAAAAGCCTAGAACATGTTGGGTTTAAAACCCTAGCATATTTTAGGGATAGAAACCTTAGCACTATTGGGTATAAAAAGCCTAACACATGTTGGGGCTAGAAACCCTAGCACAAGTTGGGGTTATAACCCTAGCACATTTTGGGGTTACAAACCATAGCACATATTTGGGATAGAAACCCTAGCATATTTTGGGGATGGAAACCCTCGCATATGTGTTGGTAATAGAAAACCTAGCACATGTTGGGGATAGAAACCCTAACACGGTTTTAGGTTAACAACCCCAGCACATTTTGAGTATAGAAAGCCTAGGCACATGTTGGGGCTAGAAACCTTAGCACATTTTTGGGATAGAAACCCTAGGACATGTTTGGGACAGAAACCTAGCACAATGTTGTGGGTTAAATACACACATAAACAGATACACACATAACAGATACACACATAACAGATACACACATGTATGTACATACACACATACCATACACACACATACACAATTATTTACATTCACATTTATTCGTACGGGAGTGAAGAATGTGCGTAAATATTCACTGAACCGAGACTCCCGTACGAATAACAATCGCGAATTATTCGTACGGGAATGATGAATGTTGGTAAATATTCGCTGAGCCGAGACTCCCATACGAATAACAATCGCAAAATATTTGTACGCGAGTGAAGAATGTTAGTAAATAATCGCTGAACAGACTCCTGTACAAATAACAATCGAGAATTATTCGTACGGGAGTGCAGGATGTGTATGTGTGAATGAAAATACACACTTCACACATACACACATACACATATTAATTAAATACACACATACACACATACCATATAAAAGCTATTCCCAGTGTACTCGTCTCACACTCTAAGAGATGAGAGCAAATGAGCATTACCATATCATCGATCCTGCGGAATAGGAGGTATACTATGGCTCAAGAAGGTGAAGTTCAAGTCCCTCGTGAAGAAAACCTACGAGATGCTCAAGCAGCGGCGGCAGGAATCGTTCCTGTTGTCCATGCCCAAGAACTCTAGTTTTTAGTGTTCCATGCTTTTACGACTCGGCGTTGCCTTGTAACGTATAGCTTACCGGCGTTTGCATTGCTACGCGGGCACCCCAGACAAAAATCGCGACGTGCACTTTGCAATAGACTGCCGTCAAATCAAACAAGTGACGTCATTTACACGCGTTTGGATCGGCCCCGGATAGGCCCGGTGAGTGTGGCTCATAATACTTGTAAACAATCGACAAGTTTTGGCGCCTTTTGAATCACACACGCGTGAAATGGCGTCAACGTGTTTGATTGACGGCAGTCTATTGCAAAGTGCACGTCGCGATTTTTGTCTGGGGTGGCCGCGTAGTAATGCAAACGCCGTTAAAAGCTTGGCACGCAAACTCTGTGTATCATTCAAACTAATTCAGAGCGAATTTTGGACAATTTTATTCTCGCTCCCTTCGCAAAACTATTACGTCAATTTAACTGGATTTTTCATATAATAAGCTTGGATTATCCTAGATTCTAACAGTGTATTTTATTTTAAGATTTTTTAAACGTTTAGCCTATTACGGCCAAAAATCAAACAGTGCTATTTTTAGTTTTTGGCTTTTTTCTCCTGATCCTCAGGTACGATTTTTCTGAAATTTTCAGAATCTTATCATCTAGTACTAGCAGGCTATGTATAAATTTGGATTGAAAGTCTTGGTCAGAAAAAAAGTTATGACGACGACGCTTGAAAATTCAATCCAAAATTTGAAGCATATAAGACATCGCGCTGTAGAAACATTAACCTTGACTGGATTGCCTTGATGTTTTCACATATCTATTTCCAAGTATTGCGGATAAGCCTTACGAAAAATCAGCATCAATCTTAAAAATTCATGGTCCTCCGTGGCAGAATGGTCTTCTGACGTTTCCACCAATAGGAAATACGCTTTTATCTACCAATGATGCTCTGTGGTGAAAGTGTCCTATGCAAAATGTTTCCTTGGGGGAGATACAAGTTCGGCAGTGTCAGATCCACGTCTGATTTAATAGTTATAAGTGCGAGCATGGCGAGTGTGGGTTAAGGATTATTGAGTAGCTACTTAGCCTTTCAAGTTATGATCAGTTTCTTTTAACACAATTTGGAAATTGGTCTAAGGTTGGTATTTCTATTTCTTGTTTGTGTTGTTAATTGTTCATTATTATTGGAAAAATCAGTCCTTGATCCATAAGCTTCCTTATGTTTATACAAGGTAGTTCATACGCCAAGTCACTTCACTCGAATTTTTTTCCTGAAAATTCTTACTCAATACTAAAGCTTATTTTAGTTAAAAATACGTACGAGTTTTTAATACGTATAATTTTAGCTTCGATTCGTTGAAATGTGCTCGGCGATTGAAGTGGATTCTGATTTCAAGGTTTAATACTGTGCCGATGCCAAAAAGACGATTGTAGCCTTGATGTATAACTTTCGACGTTCAAATTTCGCGATGGCTGTATCAGGTTGTCTTGAATATTAAAAAATATTGGTATTATGTAGTGTTTAAAAAAGGAGTAGTAGTGTTTTATCAGGTATAAAAGCAAGAGGCGTAGCGGAGTGCTTTTATACCTGATAAAACACGATCTACGAGTTTTTTGAACTTGAACACTTGAATACTAATGAAGAGGACTTTATCGGGTATAAAGGTCCATGCATGTGACTTGTATGGTGGCTCCAGTTGGACCATAAGCTTATGAATTATTAATGAGTGTTTTAATAAATTAATAATCTGTTCATGATTTGTTATTAAGGATAATCCCGAAACTAAGAATCATGTGCTGAATTATTGGTTATTCTAAGCTTCGCGCGCCTGTCTTTCAGGACTTAGCTTATACTTACATCGTGATCATCTAAGATTACTAACATTTTTGCTCTTTTTTTAGGGATATCCTTACCCATTTGTTTTAGTATACTGACAATGGATGGCCAAGAAAATGTAAGTATCTTTGTTTTATATGTATCAAGGTGGGAACCAAAGTAATTCAGAGCGAATTTTTGACTATTATAATAATTTTCCGCTCGCTTCGCAAAATTATCATATCATAATGTGCTTGGATTATCCTATATTATAACAGTGTATTTTATATATTCATCATTAGTGTATTATTTTATTTGATTCTTTTTCATGTTTAGCCTATTACGGCCAATTGATTATGCTGTGATATATACAGAAAATGAATAGAAAAATTCACCAATGAGCATTTATTTTTTGCCGCCATATCTCTGTTTTGTAAGTCTTATCAGAAGAATTTATTTTAAAGATTTGCTGTTGGAACATTTACAAAAACATCATCTATCAACACTTTTTTCCTTCCTGCAAAAAATTGTCTAAGCTCTAAATGGATATTTATTGGATGGATGGCTTCTTTTGATCTGTAGACTAGTGGTGGTTTGCTTAATTTCATCATTTTTTTACTATGGACTATGGTATCAACTGTAGTGCAGGAAATTCAAAGGCTGCCATTATATTACATTCCCACAATTTTTGGTCTAAATTCCTTATCGGCAGAAGCAAAATAGCCACATTTGCTCTTGTATTTCTTGTATTTGCTCTTGTATTGCTTTTGTTTATTACTTTGTCTTTCACTGAATCTTTTGAGGACTTCCCTGAAAAGAATATGCAATGACTTTTCAGGACCTTACGATAGGTGGGCGTACTGTTTACATTTCCAAAAAACAACTTTAGAGCCATAAATGATTGGACTTACAGATTTTTCACAAACTATCCAATAGTGTTTGAGTGTTTAGACAACAGATGAGCGGCAAATTTTGAATTTAAAACAGGGTTTGTGCAGGTCAGGTCCTTGAACTCCTTGAAAAGTGCTGGAATTTAAAATGCATTTTCAAGGGCACTTGAAACTCCTTGAAAATAGAAAAAAAGTAGAAATGTCCTTGAATACTCCTTGAAAAAATTATCCATGAAAAAATGTCAGTAATACTTTCAAGATACGTAAACCGTGAGTAGTCGTCATTGTTTAAAATTAGAGATTTTCACTACATCTTGGGAGAAATGTCTTTTTTTATTATTTTTTGCTTTCCAGAACTTAGTGTCCCAAATGAATTGCAATGTGGCATGGATATCACATGACAAATTGGCACATCTTGATTAGCATTGGCATTTTTTTCTTCATATTTTTTTAATACCAAAATAAAACCCTCTTAAGCTAAGAGTTACTCCTTGAAAAATGTCATTTTGGTCCTTGAATAATTCTTGGGAACCTAGCATGAACACTGTTAAATATTCTTCCGTTGTTCTGGTTGGTAAAACTAAATGATGAAGAAGAGCTTGTAATATATTTTCTTCGCAATTTAGTGATTCGTGTCACCAAAGATATAGAAAAATAGTAATGTACGACTTTGGTTGGAGTACGTAGTCGCACTGTAAGAAATATAAAGAAGTCATATTTGTTGATAATATTAATATCAAATTGGAAAGCAGTTGCTTCATTAGTTCAGGACATATAATAAATTAAAGTTGCTAAATTTTTCAGTAAATGTAGGTTGGTGTGAAAAATCTTGCCAACCAACATACATTTGCTGTCAAATTTCACAACGTTAACTTGAAAACCATTAAGAGATTTGTCCTCAAATTCTCAGATATCTTCCAAAGCAATAGGATCTTGCCACTTTTGATGCTTATTTGTTTATTGCTTGAATTTCCAAGAATTTCTTTTATATTGATCAAAACAAATGAGGCCATCATACACCCACCTATTTGGAAAATTTGCGAGTATTATTTATTTGTCAAGTTGCCACTTGGTCTCTTATAGGAGCAGAACAGTTTGTCTCATTGCATACTTCATTAATACCATTAACAAATTTTGTTTTTTCTAGGAGGAGTTGTCAAATGAAAATAAGGAAGATGGTGAGTTCCTTTTTTTTCCTATTTTGTAATGTATTTACTGGGCTGGTAAAAATATATTTTTAGGATTGTAATGTCAATGTCAATGAATTTCCTTCAATGTGCCTGATTTGAAAATGAATTAGCATAAAAATTAAGGTGCTACTACTTCTTTTCTTAAATTCAATGCATTAGACATAGCAAATCTATATTTTTCTTCGAGGTAATTGATAAGAAATTACACATTTTGAAGAATGATATTTCCTCCATCCATGGAGTATATGCAGAAATCCTTTAGAATCCTTTTAAGAGGACAGTGCCTACTAATTGAGAATGAATTAGTATATGTAATAGGACTCCATCCTGTCCAATTAAGAAATAATTAAACGAGGAAAATTCCGAGGATTTCCAAAATTTGATGAGGCTGTAGGCCAAGTCCAATTTGGCAGTCAGAGGAATGTTTTGAGTCTAATTATTTCTTGATTGGGGAGCATGCAATCCCATTACCTATTAGTTATATAGCTGCCCAATTAATCCCATATCAACAAGACCTGTCCAGTAAATAATGGTAATTGAACTTCGTGTCATGCAATTTTGATTTGAAATTAAAAGCGTGATAACGCGGTCGTGCGATTTTGTAATTGCACATTTGATTTCAGACCAAAATTGCATGACACGAAGTTCAATTACCATATTATTATATCCATTTTAAAATATTTTTTGAAAAAGACGTTTTTTCCAATTAAACCGACATGACTTACAATCTATGAGCATTCAATTCAAACATGCTGTCAAGAGAACTTTTTTATACTGGTTGAGCAATGATTCTCATTTTAAAAACCAACACTTTCAATCCAAAACTAAAATGAATTTATATAGGACCAAAAGTCATTACATGTATTAAGAATCATTTACTTACATTAAATAGCAAGACAATCCGACCAAAAGGGTTGTAATGAACTAGCTGTTGTGCATACAGCCAATGCTCACTGCTTGTATTAAAATACAATTTCTGTTCAACATGTTAAGATCACACTTGTGCCGAGAAAACAGCAAAAATCAAAGGTTGTTTAGTCCTTTGGTTGTCCTTAAGAAGTCACATAGCCCAGCAAAAATCTTCTTTTAATGACTGTATTTTTAATGTGTTTTATGCTTTAAAGATTGAAAAGGAAACCTTTTTCCACGATCAATCGCCCAGAAGTCACATTCGAAAGATGCATTTTTCCCCACTACTTTTCGCTGTAAAATCTTCAACTTACTGAAGGTGGCTGCTTACTTTTTGAACGTTCGAATTGAGCCCACGATGAGCGCGCACTCAAAAACCACCAAAAAATCTACAAGATTACATTGAAGAACCATACGCATTTTGAGCTTCAACAGGGCAAAACCCTCAAATTTTGCACAGGACTATTTTTTTATAGATTATTCGAAAAAACTCCTAAAAATCTAGGTTATATCAACATTTTAGAAAAAGTTTAAATCAGTACACATGAAAAATTCGATTTTTGTAGAGATTTTTTTCTACTACAAAATGTGACAAATCAATGTATCTCTTTGTCTTTTTGTCAAAAATATCCATGTATTATTGTAAAATGATTAACTAGCCTTCATTTGTGCAATCATGTAGTATGCAAATAACTATTATCTCATGAATCTTAATTTTTGTCTAATCACTTCCGGTGGCACAATTTTTACTCCAAAAGCTCGTGCGTAGGCTTCCATTAAATGCTGATTATCTCGAAAACGAGCTCGAGACACCCTATTTTTCTTTCCAGATTTGGAATCAGCATTAAATTTCAATTCGGAAAATCAAAGTTTTAAGAAAAGTTTAAATCAATTTCCAAAAGTAGGCAGTCACCATTTTTTGAACACAAAAAGGTTTCTAATTTAAATTGTCCTAAATGACTGACACTTGACCTTACCTTGTTTGAAACCAGTCAATATTTTAATTTAAAAAATTTAATGCATAGAGCTTTGTTTTGATGTGTTGAGAAGGTGATGTCACAGCAGACTCTGTTAAAATTATCAAAAATATAATAGTTTAGAATATCAGAAAAACTTTAACCACTGACCTTTAATTCAAGTCAAGTTCAATTTTGTTTTATTTATTCTTATTTTTAATTTCAAAGAGGTTTACACCTCTAGGGGAAATTTTCATCTTCCCACAGTTATTTACAGAGGACTAACAGAATGCAGAAAAAAAGTATAAATTGTTTGGAAGGGGGATTTAAACAAAATTAAAAAAGAAAATTTTATACTTTTCATTTTTTTATGATTATTTATAGGAGATGGACATTTGAATGCCTGTTCGCGCAAGGAACAGTAGCGTAGCGAGGGGCAGCACGGGGGGACACGTGCCCCCCAAAATTTTTGAAAACAAAAAATTTTGAAAAAAGAATAACAACAAAAAAAACATATTAAACTGAAACGAAAGAGGAAAATAAAATATTGCAACCTACGAAAGTGCGAATTTATACAAAGTTATCCGGACGGGCTACCTGTGCACTGCGAACCCGGTCAGAGCCTGGAATCTGCACGTGGGAATTTGAATTTTTTTATTATTTTGGATCAGTGCCCCCCCAGCTCCTAGGTCCTTGCTACGCCCCTGGCAAGGAATATGAATTCCTTGCAGCTGTCATTCTCCATTTCACTCCTACATATTCTTCTTTCCCAAAAGAAGATGTAGATGAAGAGAAAAGCAAGGAATTAAAACTCTTTTACAAAAAATAAGAGGAAATTCTTCAACCAAAAATGTACAAAAAGGCCGTTATACACCCTTAAGGTCGATGGGAATACAGTTGATCATGACAAAAATGGTGTTCCAATTGTCATGATCAATATGTATGTGAAGCAGCAGCTGTCAGGATACAAGCAACTTCTTTACAGGGAAGCAGTGGAAGATGTCCTGCTTGATCTCCATGTGATCCCTGTTACTAGAGGGAAAACCACTTGCCTTCCAGGAGGCATTAATGGGCTTAGCGAGCTGTTTAATTCTAAGTACCATTTTAAAGGAAGTTTTAACATCATTAAGTCCTTTTATCTAGTTGTTTCAATTGTCGGGTAAATACACCATTACCGAGTACCAGTAAGCCTCCTCCAATCCCTATCCGTACTTTTAAACCACATGATCGTTTGCAGTGTGACTTGATTGACATGGCACCAAAAAAGTACAGGAATTTCACGGCAAAAAATAAGTGGGGATACCGGTACATCCTAACCGTTAAATTCTGTTTTTTCTAAATTCTGTTGGTTGTTTCCTCTGAAAAACAAGTCAGCATCAGAAATATTCAACATCTTGCGCCTTCTTTTCATCAAGGAAGGAGCCCCTAAAATCCTGCAATCAGACAATGGTAGTGAGTTTATAGCAGGGGTCATAAAGAAGCTTGGGCAAGAACTCAAAATTCGCCTCGTTCATGGGAGACCGTACCATTCCCAATCTCTAGGTCAAGTTGAAACCTAAACAAGCAGGTGAAAAGATGTCTGGCAAGGTTTTTGCAAAAAGTCAACAGAGACCAACAGGCCAACCTGTGGCCCATCTTGCTATCTGGTACTTCTGATTTTCTTAACACAAAGTGGCACAGCACCATCAATGACATTCCTTTCCGCATATACAGAAATAGAGATTCCCCAAGCAAACCAGCCACATAGTCCCTGATGATGAGTTCTTGGTGTCATCTTTAGAGGAGCCTTGTCTTAGTGATTTTGAGTTTGACAAGGAAGATCTGCCAGAATTTGATTCTTCTTGTCCTGATGACAGTCTTTTACAGGATGTATTACCTGAAGTAACTGACATCATTTTGGCTTCATCCTTTGGTACCATCCCTGATGTTTTTGTCAAACTTCTGCACAGTGTGGTAAATCCTGATGATAGTTCTTCCTCAGAACACAAAGATGAAAATATTTGGAGTGTTTTGAAACCAGTGACATCAGCCAGTTCCTTGGATATAACAGCACTGAATACAAGGCTTTAACATGTGATGTCCTGGAATCAACTGAATATACCATCCAGAGGAACATAAAAAGATCAAGATGTGCCTCTTCATTCAATGTTGGTGACAAAGTGGTGTACCAAGTACAAGATGTAGAAAAGAAGCATTTTAGAAGGAAAGATGCTTTTAAAACGTTAAATGAAATCGGTGTGGTGGAGGAGGTTCTTCCCGGTGGAATGTACAAAGTGTCTGGAGAGGAAAATGATGGGTCAATGTTTGTAAAATGTGTATTTGGTGGTCAGATGCTAAAGGTATCCCCGAAAGTAAGGGATAAAAGTCAGATAGATGTACCATCTTCAAATCTGTCAAAGTTTTCTTTACTGAGTCTGCATGATTCTATTTCAAAATTTGCTTCTACCGTAAGAGGGGAAATGTATGATTGCAATTTAAGAAGAAGAAGTCAAGCCAAGAAGTCCTCTCTAAACATTGACGACTTATTCCAAAAATACAATTCTGTATTGGATTTTGGATTTCTTGCCATGCTTTCTTCAATCAAAAATAATACAGATAGCACATCACATTTCCAAAACCTTTACACAAGTGGGATGAAGGAGCTGCAGAAGGCTGGGTTTCCTTACTTTCTTTATGGAACAATCCATTGGGAACATGAAAGAAAAAAGAAGCTTGGTGACCAGATTACAGGTCATTTGTCTACCATGTGCTGTGCCTCTAGCTGTTTGAATTGCTTGAAAAATGACATGGAGAAGCCTTGTAATCATTCCTGCTGTCAAGAAGCCGTTCTACAGCTTGCGTTGAAATCTGGGTTGATAACTAAATTAAAGATGACAATGATGTACTTTCTTTGTCTCTTACTGTCAAAAAACCGGCTGATAACCTTGCTAAGTCAACTGGGTCTGCTGTCAAGCCTGCAATCAATGTGCATATAATTCCAGCTTCAAATGGAACTGAGTCTGCTTTCAAGCCTGCAATCAATGTGCCTATAATTCCAGCATCTACAGCAACTGTGCCTGTTGAAAACTCTCATAATACCATGAACCAACCTCCATTGAAGTCATCTGGGCTTCTTTCAACATCTTCAGTAACTGGGCCTGCGGTCACAAAGAAAACTGAGCCATATAGCCAGAATCAGATAGAGAAATATGAAGAATTGAAGAAACAATGTTTGGGGAAGATTGTTGCACAACAAGAGTTCCTTGAATTTTCAGAGTCACTGAATATTGCATTTTCTGATTGTTTTTCGCAAGATGAAACTGTGCTCCAAAACCTTAAGTATTTGGAAAAAGTAGTTGGTAATCATGGAGCAATCGATGTTCAAGAACAAGTAAAGATTAAAATTTCCAATGATAAAGAAATATGAAGAATTGAAGAAACAATGTTTGGGGAAGATTGTTGCACAACAAGAGTTCCTTGAATTTTCAGAGTCACTGAATATTGCATTTTCTGATTGTTTTTCGCAAGATGAAACTGTGCTCCAAAACCTTAAGTATTTGGAAAAAGTAGTTGGTAATCATGGAGCAATCGATGTTCAAGAACAAGTAAAGATTAAAATTTCCAATGATAAAAGCAGGGATAAAAATAAGCTTTCTTTTCTCATAGCTTTCGATTTGTTTGTTGTAACACAACACCGAGAGTCCGTTCGCTACGTTACTACGAAGCTAAAAAGACTCTAAAAAAAACCACTAGATTGCCTGTTTCGTAACTAAAACTCTTCCTTGACATAAACGCTTTTATTTTGAAGTCAAACTTTTAGTCATCGAGCAAAAGCAGGGATAAAAATAAGCCTTCGTTTCTCATAGCTTTCGATTTGTTCGTGGTCACACAACGCCGAGAGTCCAATCGCTACTTTGCTACGAAGCAAGGCAAAATAACTCCCGGGCCGGGAAATAACTCTGAAAAATTCGACTACATTTCTTCTTTGTAACTAAAACTTTTTATTTGTCAGAAAAGTTCTTCATTGAATGCAAAATTCTATTAGTCGTCGTTAACTCGCATGTAAATGAGATGTAAATATCCTCTCTTCGCTAGGTTTAGATTTCTCTATCGACATCTGAGCAGAAAATTTATAAGTTTCGATGCCGTAAGACACGTTATAAATTTATCGATATAGACTCAAAATTAATATATGTTTAATATATATTCCTAATATTGTGATATTTAACATTTTGAGATAAGGTAGCGAATCGACTTCTATTAGTAGCGAATCGACTTCTATTAAGTAGTGAATCGACCTTTTAGGTAAGTAGCGAAAGTGCAAGGTAGAGAAAAGACCAGTTACCCTTTTTGTGGCCTATGTGCCTTAAACAATGCTTTGTGTTTGCCGCCAGGAAGTCTACCAGTATTCAGCATACATGACCTTGACCTTGCTGCTGACATCATGTGGCTAAAGCAAGTGACTGTTGCTCCAACCTTTTCAATACTTCTTGAGCCAACACACTGTTTGGATGGGGACAACAGCATCATGGCCATGGAACAAGCAGCTTCAATGAAAAATATGACTTTTCGAAGGTTGGATGCTGCTGTGTGAGCTCTTACAGATGGAGTTAACATTGCTGGTTTAAACAGTACAGATTTTGGAGAGTTATATAAGCTCTTTATACACACATTTGATGACTGTGACAAACCTTCCTTGATAATGCAGATGAAGCAGCATCATTTTGTGACGTTTATTTTCAATGGAGATAAGGTTATACTCCTTAATAGCCGTCGAAATGCACCCATCCAGTTGTCACCTCTAAAGGGGATGCTTTTTCTTCAGAGAGAAAGTCAGAATAACACACTGTTTGCTGCTGTCAATATCGAAAAAGCTGGAACCAAGTGCAATCCAGTTGTAACCAATGAATTACCTTGTACCCCAACAGCAAAAGACTTCCAAAGTAGTCTTCAAGAAATTTGGAGAGATGACAGCATTTGTGATGACACCATTATCTCGGATAGACACGGGAATATCACAGCAAAAGATATTAGATCTTTAAAAACAGGCTGCTTGGTAAATGATGAGGTCTTCAACTACATAGGCAATTTCTTGATGTCTGAAAGGCAAGGTTTGTTTGTGGCCAGTACATTTTGGATGTCAGGTCAAAATCAAGGAGTGTTAAAGAAGCTTCAGGATTGCAACCTTCATCACATCAGGAAGTTCATATTTCCTATACATTGCCCTGGGCACTGGTGGTGTGTCATGATTGACACTGCTACAAAGATGTATGGGGAGTATGATTCTTTATGCAGAGACAGAAACAGCCCTTATGTATTTCAATTGCTGAGCACCATGTTCTCTGAAGTAGGAATACACTTGAAGTCCTTTAGAAAACTTACTACAGATGAGAGGAGCCAGATTCCATCTCAAGGCTTGAACTGTACAGATTGTGGGGTGTACCTTCTTTGCTTTATGTCTTGTTTTGCTTCAGGTAAATATACCAAAGATAAGAGAATGAGACATTTTGAGCATTAATTCTTTTATAAATATTTATCACATATCTTTAACAACAACAAATATTTAAGAATTATTATTCGCTGAAGGTGAAGTGATATTTGGTCCAATATTCACTGATCCTGAGGGGAATGATAATAATTATTGTTTTAGTATGATTTTAGACATGAATATTAGAGTATTTAAAGTGGAAATTCAGGGTAAAGCAGTGATTATTATCTCAGAATAATTGACAAAATCACAGCTCAAGAAACTCAAGCCTAAGACTATACTAAAAATAAATATTGTTAGCATGTTTCTACCCTATATGAGATTTATTTCATAGTGTTTTGTTTTACATTTAAATTGAAAGAGCTGGCATAATGATGATAATGATTGCTATTGATTGTTGCAGGTGTTCCCATACATTTCAAGGTTCCCTGCATGACATCAATTAGGGAAGCATTTGGCCAGATCATATTGAATGGCAGGCCATCTTTACATCAAATTCCAGTCTCTGCGGTATCTGAGAACATCACAAGTGCCACAATCACATGTACAGTAACCTGTAACACCAATGCTTCTCTTAGAAGCATAGAAGATTCTTGCCATGATATAGATGAGACAGATGAAGATGTCATTTTCAAAGTTGATCAATTACTGTAACCCTTTTCTCCGGACATTTCAACTTCACATGAAACAGGTACATATATTTCTCAAAAATGCAGGTGTATTATGATGGTGGAATTATATTCTGGCAACACTTTATCTTCAGCTATTTAAGATCCCGAGTGTTAGTCAAGCCACAAAAGCTTGAACCTTAAAAGTCCCCCCCAGCATGCCAGTCCGATGCTCAACCGAGGCAACTGCGTAGCAGTTTGAAAAATTGTTAGATTTCTGTGGTGTTCTTATCCTTTTCCCTTATTGTCATAACTGTCTAGGTCTCTTACAAAACTGTTGAGAAAGCTACAAAAATTCCCTGAGAATGAGAACTTGCTATTGTTAAAGTGCTACTACGACGAAAATCCCTCAAACTTGGATTCAGCTGAAACTTCCTAAAAATACTCTTTAAAGGTCCAATAATCACTGTATGAAGTGTTTTCTCAATATTCAGTACGAAAGTATGATATTTTTACGATTATTTTTTGGAGTCTGTGACGTCATACACTCAACATCGAACATCGCTCCATACATTTCTTTGTAGTTTATGATCAAAATATCAGTAGTAAAGGGAGAAAGAAATACCCAAACACCCCAAAATATAAATTATAGTCACAAGTAATGTGAAATAAGCACATTAGCCACCCTTTGGGCTTCATAGGAATAAAATAAATTAAGGATTTATATACAAAGAAATGTATGGAGCGATGTTCGATGTTGAGTGTATGACGTCACAGACTCCAAAAAATAATCGTAAAAATATCATACTTTTGTACTGAATATCGAGAAAACACTTCATACAGTGATTATTGGACCTTTAAAGAGTATTTTTAGGAAGTTTCAGCTGAATCCAAGTTTGAGCGATTTTCGTCGTAGTAGCACTTTAATTAACTCACCTTTTAACTCTTATTTCATAGTTAAAATACAATGTCAAGAGGATGAAGACATCGAATACAAATTGTATGACCTTCTAAGACCCCCTCAAGATGCAACAGAAGATGTAAGTGGTCCCTGCTATTCTTTATAATTATTAAAATAATTATACAGTAATTATTAAAACACGTAAATGGAATTTAAATGTTCCACTCTTACTGCTTCTGAAATAAAATATAAAATTTTTTTAACTATTACATTATACATACCAGTGAATTACCACTTCAGACCATGATAATACCCTAGAGTATCATTTCTTTTTTTAACAGTTTAACATAAGAAAACACAATAACTAACATGCATACTGTTTCGAAATGCAGTGCACCAAGACAAAACCTTTTTATTTCATCCCTGAAATGTAATTGTGATCAAAGCTATTTTGTGTAACTCACAAAATAGTCCTACAATGAACATCTTGCTATTTTTCATGGCAGATCTGGAAATATCATGAAAACATGATTGATTTCCTTTATTGAAACAAGACTCTGCACAACTAGCTTACTTCACAATTAGCTTACTTCATATATCTATAAGCTACTATCTTCCGCAAGAGCTTGTAAGGTCTTGGATTTTTTCATGTCAGGATTTTTGCTATAAGATCCAAGATTTTTAGTAAGTTCCTGCAAGATCCTTCAGTGTCTTGCAGGGATTTCCATGCAAAAATCTTGAAAAGACCATATCTGATATTGCATAATGATATTTCTTGAAGTGAGTGGTTAAAATATACTGGGTTTTTTTCCAGATTGAAAGCCTGGAGGCAATGTACCAAGACAGCTTCCCCTCTTGCTTCTTTTTAGGTCTTTCAGGTGATATAAATCGTTACCTTTATGAAAGGCCAAAAAAGAGATTTCCCAAAGGAAGCTATCATGCCCTCATACCTCGGCATGAAATGAACAAACTTGATTCTTGGCGAAAAGCTCACCATAAAAAGACAAGGGGGAGATTCCAGTTCTATCAATGGAATATAACATTCAAAAAGTGGCTTGACAATGAACATGAAAAGAGGGAAGAGCTTTTAGCAAGATGTGACAGACATGGATGGCTGCCATTGGATCTCAAAGAATCTTTTCAATATCAGCGCTGGTACCAGTCAACATGGGAATCACTGAAGTCCAAGTACCAACAATGAATTAAAAGTGCCATTTCAATTTCAAGTACCACTAATCTTCTATTCTTCTATAATTCCTGTAAACAGCTGTCCGGGTACCTTGATCAAACCTAATTATAGCACCTTCTTGAATAAGGATCACCGAGAATCAGGGGAGTAAACCCCTGCACAGAAAATCACCAAGAATCAGGGGAGTAAACCCCTGCACAGAAAATCACCAAGAATCAGGGGAGTAAACCCCTGCACAGAAAATCACCAAGAATCAGGGGAGAAAATCCCTGTCAGGGCAGAACGCAGTAATTATAATTCCTCATGATTCCAAGTACATCTACTAGAATTATCTGTAATTTTTCAAACATTGCATGTCCTTTCTGTGCACAAACTTCTAATGCTGCCTAGTTCATTCTAGAAGGTCCCAAGCCCTTAACAAAGCAGAGGGGAAGTTTGGTTTATATATTCAACACACATATTACACACACGATATGTATATATATATGTATCTATATATCTATCTACAGCCATTTGCAAAAATTATGGCCGTTACAAATATGAATATAAGTATATCGAAAGTATATCAGACAAGGCGGGATATCTTTCTTGATATTTTTTTCAGAAAGCCCTTGTGATAGACAACTCGAAAAAATATCAGGGAGGATATCCCAAAATTTTTGACATGCTTTTGATATACTTGTATATATATTGGAAGCGGCTATAATTTTTGCAAAAGGCTGTATCTATCTATATATAGAGAGATAGATATATAGATAGATAGATAGATAGATAGATAAATATAGATATATATAGATATAGATATATATAGTAAAGATTGTATTAAAGACGAGACATGTTCACTGTAACTCGGTCGAGCACTATTTCAACAGTATAGACCACATTACATACTTTGTTAGATATAGATATATATATTATATGTATTGCAAAATGTAAAACATTTGGTATATATATCAAAAGTATACCAAAAGTTATGGGATGTCATCCCTGATTTTTTTTCAGAAAACCCTGGCGATATAAACTACTTGCAATTTCAATAGCAATTTCTATACTTAATATTTTGTGCATTGTAAACACTAGCAAATTAACCTATCATTGTTGAGCAGTGATTTCCCCACAAACAACTACACAGTATTATTTGGAAATGTTCTTTTATTTTGGCATGGCAGTAATCAATTGAAACAAATTATAATCACATTTATTATGACAAGGTTACATATTTTAATCAGTTTGTAATGCGTGTTGGAGGATCTCCCTATATAATATATAAGTATTAAATTTTTAGAGTTTAAACAATATAACAGTGAAACTTTATTAATACTAAATAGCACCAATTTGTGCAAGCCCATTGTTTTCTATTGTTTAATTAGCACTATTTTGTACTATTTAGTAATTAATGTTTCATGGATTAATAATTGTTTGCACTCTATTGTTTTATTTTAGTATAAATACACGGGTGATTATTGAAAATCTCATTCACTGTTTGGTCAAGAAACTCAAACTATGGCACGATAATTACCTCCAGCGATAATCCAAAATGACGGCCAGCTGCTTTGTTGCTTTGTTTTCTTGTTGAAAGGATTACCTATGTATTCATACTTTGCCGCTTGAAGACTCGCACAAACATTCCCCAATTTCACTTTGCCTTTGGTGAATAATTGTTAAATAATTTTCCTTGACCAGAGTTTTGAATGAAATATTTATAAAGCTAATTTTTGCTTGTGGGACAAAATATAGTAACGGTAACTGCTGGGCAAGAGGGGTCACAAATTCTCCTACTAGTATATATAATGGGGTTCACACACTGATAAAAAATTGGCAAGGAATTCTTCATTCCTTTTTCAAGGTCAGGGAATTTTGATTTGGGTCAGTTAATATTTGCAATTTACCCAAATGTCAGTAATAAATTCAGGAAATTTGCTCAAAAAATTGTTGTGAATTAATAATCCTTGAAGTGCAACTTACCAATTCGACAGTACTTTCAGTACTGGTTCTGCATAAAGTATAAATAGTTGTTTGGTAAAATATTTATTGATTTGAGTGATGTTTTTTTAAGTTATGAAGGTTTATACTTCCAATAAGTTAATGGTTGTGAATGTTTCTATGAACCAGTTCAATTTTGTATACACTTGTTTCTATAAAGTTAGTCACCAAAAAACCTAGAAGGCTGAGATCACTGAGGATCATGGGAAGCTTTTAATATCAAACAAGTAAAGCTTTTGATACAATTTGCAGCTTGAGGATGCTCAGAAGAGGTGAGACTGTAACTGGTAAAAGATCTAAAATCCATCAACAGTTATCAAAGCAGTTGAAACATGTAAAATATAACTACCCATAATCCTTGTTGGTCTCAGCTTTGTAGCTTTTCAGGTGACTAACTTTATTGAAATAAGTGTATTTAATAATTAAGCCTAAAAAGACATCACACTTAGAATATTGGAAGTATAAACCTAGCTTCATAAGTTAGAGACGCATCACTCAAATCAAGAAATATTTCGTGTAGAATTAGCAATGAAATATTAGTTTTGGACTAATCAATGACAGCTGGGATCCCAAAATTATGGTTAAATGTTGGCTATTATAAAGGTGACAAATACATCTTATCTGCTAATATAATTTTTTACTTACACGTAATTTAATGCAAGAATATTGACATTAAACTGAAAAAAATTTTTTTTCAAAACAAACTTTAATTTCACTCTTTTGCATATAGACTGATATTTTTGAGATATTCTTGTTGGTATACACCTAATAATTGAAAAAACATTCAAAAAAAGAAAAAAAAGGTTATATTATCAAATAAGCTAAGACAAACATGGGAAGACAAGTTTGGGAAGACAAACGGTACCAGACAAACAATTATGCTAATTTCATGCGTATTGCAGTTTTCCCTTCCTGTGCAAATTTTATGCATCATGGCTTTGTTATGCTGCTAATCTAGGTCGACCGACTTTGCTCTACTGTGCATTCTCACATGTCTATATGCAAATATAATACACATTTCAGAGTACCCAAAAACCTTTTCGGTCTTAGCTTCGATGATATGGCTTCTCGAACCCGACTATGTCATCAATCTAGGAGGCTTTAGAATCAAAATAAATAAATAAATAATAAAAAATAATATTGTAAATAATATTTAGGAATTTGAAAAAATGAGTTATTGGTGTTTTAGGTAATGTACATCATATAATTAGATAACTGACAATAGGGGTTTATTTCATAGGAGATATTCTGGTTTGCACTTTGTTTAACACATTCAATCAAGTGTCTATGGCATTGCTATAAATAAATTTTAAGGGTATGACTAAAATGTATAAATACATCGTTAGACATATTTCTGATTGTACAGTTGATTAGACTTAACTTCCGGAGTCCTTGAAAAGTTGGTAGTACCTTCAAAATCTCATCAATAGCTTCTTCTTGGTAGAAAAGAAATTCTGGAATTGGTCCGATCTCCAGGCTCTATCTCAGTATATCCCTGTCCTGAATCTAACTGTGTACATCTGTATATATACACTTATATACATGTTCCATGTATACGTATATACCTGTCACTGATATGTACATATGTATATATATGCATATATGTATATACATATACATCCTATATTATACACATATAACCATATACACAGACACTTTTGTATATGTACTAATTTAAAAACATAGATTCATCAGGTATTAAAAACCCGACAAACACTATGTTTGACACAGGTATTTGGACTCAAGCAAAGGGGGGAGGGGGGGGGGAAACGTATGTGAAAAATGATTGAAGAAAAATGATGAGAAAGATATAAATAAATAGCATAAAATAAATAAATATTAAGACAGTGGGTGATTGGAACAGTTGAGTGTATGAGAGGTATATGAGAGTATTATGGATATGTATCGTAGATAGGTAGCAATGGTACAGCAACGATAAAGTACATCGTACAATGTATATTGAGTTAAGAATAAAATTGTTTCGAGTGAAGGCAACGTTACGAAACATGAGCTCATGCATCGCGGCGGTGTGGTAGGGAATCAATATAAAACTATGAAAGCTCAGGGATAGTCGTTCGATCTACCAAGTATTTATCGTCAGGGGTTAAGACACAACAAGGTAGAGGTCAGTATTCGACCTACACGTTTCAAAACTTCTAACGCCAGAAGCTTAACCCTACGTGTAACAAGACGACTGGGACACACCACGTTGGCCTGCATGTATGTGTGTTATGTGTAGAAAGGATAAACATAAGTAGTGTGTGTCAGAAATTAAACTAATGTAAGTGGTGAAAGGACGGGCAATATTGTCTATGTGTATATGGTGTATATGTAAGGTCAGCCCGGGACTCACTGTTGACTAGAGTATATATCTACAAGTGTCTATGAGTACATATACAAAAGTGTCTATGTACTGTTTAATAAACGAGCAGGAGTGTTTTATCGGGTATAAAACACGAGGCGCAGCCGAGTGGTTTTAGACCCGATAAACCACGATCTGCGAGATTATTGAACGGCTTAGAAAACTTATGATGTTTGTTCTCATTGTGTACCGATTTTTTTACGAAATGAACCAAGTTTGATAGAGAAAATCCAAGTTAAAGTTTATGCAAATGAAGACGAATCTTTATCAGATATAAAATCACCTTCATGGTCATGATTTCTATTGTGTTTTCTTCATGAATTATTAATGAGTTTTCTAAGTGTATATGGTGTATATGTGTATAATATAGGATGTATATGTATATACATATATATATATATATATATACATATGTACATATCAGTGACAGGTATATATTAAGATGGATAAATACATATACATACGTATACATGGAACATGTATATAGGTGTATATATACAGATGTACACAGTTAGATTCAGGACAGGGATATACTGAGATAGTGCAGATCTCCAAGACTCTGAGTGTCAGAAGTTAAGACCAATAAAGTTAAAACAAAGACATGATGTTATAAGAAGACTGTACATAGACTGATGAAGGGAAGTGAGGAGTTTTACCTAAGTGTGGTCACAGAGAGGAAATTCAAAATGGTTGAGGTTTCTCAGTGCCAGGCCTCTTCCTTGTAGAGACAGCTCAGACAAGCTTGATTGGTCTCTAAAAAAAGTGCTGAGGCTTCCCAAAACATGTGATTCACTTCTGTCCAGGTATTTCAAATTACAAATGGATAATGTGTCTAGAACCTATACAATGAAAGGAAAATGTTAAAATTTAACATACCAATGGCACAGTCAAATAGTTGCTCGTAGTCAGCTTAACCATTAAATTATTGAAAGTTTTAAGGATAGATAATAATTAGACTAATACAAATAAGTAGACCTTATTCAATATTTTTATTGTGTCTATTTGACTATTACGTTGACTAATAATTATTATTATTACTATTACGTTGACTAATAGTTTTTAATTAAATGGTTAATGCCTTCATTCTAATAAAATCAAGATAGATACCAATGGTGTTTTTCATGTTGTAATGAAAATTAGTCAAAAAAAATCTTTAATAGTATTTCATAAATACTACGTTCTGATTGGATGAGCTACAAATAGGCTATAAGTTCCAAGGGAAAAATTAGAAGAACAGCTAGCGAACCCCTCCACCTTGGTGTGAGCTAGTTTATCAAGAAATGGCATGCCTAAGTGTTTTGTTGAATGAACATGAAAAATAACTTCATATCAATCATTACAAAGAAATGTTTAAAAAATTCCGATCCATTTGACCAAATTGTTGTTTGTTTTGCAAAAACATTTGGCAATGCGAGGCATTTACAGCGCGAACACAATTTTTCGTTTCACTTAATAGGTTGACAAAACTGTCAGTTTTCATGATATATAACAGGACCGAATGCAGCGAATTGTACCCCGAGCTCACTAGCAGTCCGCTCTCTATCGACAGATCTAATAGTAATAGTATTACATTTTCATTGACAAAAGCGATTAACGGTAGATTTTGGTATTTTAGTAATAGTGCATGCGAACCCCACCGGTAACAAGTTTGGCCAAATCAAAATTTGGTCATGACTTTTATTTTTAGTAGTGTTTGGCCGAAAAAATTCGCGGTATAAAAAATGAAAAGGGCCTATTCGCACTAGGCAGATAAAAATTATTCGGCCAAACACTAAAGTCATGAACAAATTTTCATTTGCAGCGTAATTTTTACTTTTTAGCAACCTCCCTAGCTTTTAAATTTATATAAAATTTTATCTGTATAGTTTTAATGAAAACGCCATATATACAAATGAATTTTACTATGGTGGCCAGTTGGGCCAAACGTTTTACGCGTTGTATGTGAGAAAACTTTTATGTCTGTGAGAGCAAAACTTTGAAGAGAGCAAAAACGTTTATGTGAGCAAAAAAAATAGAGGATATTACATGGGCGCGCGGAGATACGAAATTTATCTTCGAGTGTTGAAAAGATCTCTCACGAGTGAGCGCAGCGAACGAGTGAGAGATTTTCAACACGAGAAGATAGATTGCGTATCTCCAAGTGCCCATGTAATATTCTGTTTATTATATAATTATCAATGAAGTATGTTTGGCTTTTTCAGGCAATTCTTTCCGTGTATTTTTCAATAGCCATCGCAATGGTGTTATTTTCACACGTGAAAATAACATGTTATTTTCACGTGTGAAGATATCAATTTTTCGAAATAGAGAAAAATAGATATTTCATTGGTAATTATATAATAATATATTTTATTTTATTTGAGTCGGTGACGGAATTGGAGTAGAAAAGATCGGCTTTCTTCACATAAGAGTGGAACTTATGTACAGGTATAAAACATCATCATTCATTTGTCCAGCCAATATGCGTGTCTTTTAAATTTATTACTTTATATTGCGTTGTTTCTGCATGGTAGCCGATGGAACGTGATATTACTTAACTCGACAACATCCGCATACGAGGATTTAAACCTTCAATATTTCTATTGATAAGGCACAAATAATCGTAGCCCTGTACGCAAATATTCCGTCAGGAATTAGTTACGCCGTGCCATATAAAAAAGAAGCGAGCTCCGGATCCACAAGCATAAAAAAAACATATAAGTGTTAGGTTTCTAAAAAGTTTTGCGGTTACAGACACAAAAGTGTTAAAAATTAGTGCCAGCGTTCGGGCCACTTTTTAGAATTATGACGGCTCGATTACCAAATAAAGAAAGTAGTAGAAAAGATTTCGATTACCTCTTGACAAATGACGTCTTTCAAACCAGCCAAACCAACATATACAAGATTAGGCTGCTGCCAAATAAACTTTGTGAGACCATCCTTTGTGATGCTTTCACAGTATCCAACATCTATACCCTTCAGTTTCTGTGGCAGCGAACAGAGAACTTCCTCTCGGAGTTGAGTGGAATAGACGTCTAAAACAGACAAGGCTTTCATCTCTTTGATAGCTGAAAAAAGTTTTCCACTTCCACACAACATCTGAGACTCAAGTATTTTATATGCTGTAAATTCCGCCACACTCCTATATGGTTGGGATGGCATTCATTCTTTCTTCTGCGTCACTGAAATCCATGAGCCGAAAGAGGCTCTTAGAGGTAAGTTGAATAGAGTAAAATCTTCTACAAACAAGCGAAATACTGCTGATATCTATTGGATGTAACTCTTCAAATATTAGCAACAAAACATAGTCAGACAAACGATCCATGCCGAATATTATTGTCGATCAGGTTCAACTGGTGATGGTGCGCCTAGGTGCGGCATATGCGCATCTATTTAAAAAAGTGTGAACTGTTATGAGCCTATCCAAAATAGCTTTTGCCGCGAGACAGGAAATTGCTTCTGTTTCAAGTGTCATGTTCTTTGTAAAATAAAAATGCTAGTATAATTTCCGAGAAATCACATATTTTTATAATTTTTTAGAATGTTCTCTGTAGGTATGATCGAGCATTACAATGTTTATTCCTTTTTTTCGAATTTTTTTTTCATGTTGCTTTGAAACTTTCGATTGCATAATTCAAATTAGTTTATACCATCAGCTGACTACTGTACTTACCCGTTTAAGGGCCGCGGCGCTATTTAAATTTTTATTGTGAATAACGATACTCTGAAGTAGCCATTTCGTCAAATTAAAGAAGCACTTGGATGAAAATCGATGAAAATTCGGAATTGATGCTTTGAAACTTGGTTCAAGTTATTACAAATATGATAACATTTAAAAAAATGTAAAATAAACAGCATCTAAATTGCTGGTAAATGATGTCATTTGCAATTGCTTTTTTTTAGCTTTAAACCGAAATTGTTTCCAGGATAACTGAAAATGTTTTCCAATCTCAGGTTTAACAAAATAATGAGAAATTAAATCTTGAAATATCTCAATTATTCGGACTTTTAAAAAAATGGGACGTTTTCAAAGTATTTCAAAGTTTTTCAATTGCCCCTTGACATAATGATAAATGATGTATAAAAATGTTTCTGATACTCAATTAATTCATAAAGTTATCACACTAATACTAACCTTTGTACTCCATATTTTAGTATTATTTACAAAAGGGAGGGACAACAAATTGTGCCTTACAAAAAAAAGGGGGGGCTCAGGAAAAAAAACATGGCATATACTCGTGACTGTTGCATCAGTTCCCATCACTATGAATAAAGACTGGTCCCTTTATTGTTGAATTTAATTGAATTCAAAGTATATCCCATTGTTTGATAATCTCATAAAATGGTTTAAAAATGTAGGGTAGGTTGGGTTAGTGATAAGGTTTAGACCATGGATTTCTTAGGCAATTGTTTTCAAATGCATGATGATGTAGGGTGGACATTTGCATTTTGCTGTTTCAAATGTTTATATATCTCAGGAAAGAAAATTCCATATGCAAAAATCCTATGGGTGAGGGGGCACTTTGGGTGGTGACGGGTAGGGATGCTTGTTGGAAATTTCCAAAATGACCCCTAAAAGATACCTGAGTCTTAAGAAGCTGGGCGGGGCAGCATTTTAACCCCTAAAAGATACCAGCTGAAATTAAACACATTTTTTTCATTTTTAATAGTTCCAAAGACAAGCGTTACTAGTAATATAGTTATCAACATAAAAAAATTAAGAACATAGATTATAAAGATACCAGCTTGGATTAAAATGACCCAAAAATATTTAGACACCTTAAAGAATACCAGATCCTCGATTTTTACCCCTAAAAGATATGACCAGCATCCCTGCCCTTCAATTATATGGGAGTCCCCCCCCCCCCCCCCCCCCCCCTCTTCACTGGACAAAAACACTACAGTGTCATTTACTATTACACTATTCAGATAGAAGTGTTTCAGTGAATTTTTTTCCTTCTCAATATACACTTTAATAGGGAATAAAATACTTACAACCCTGTGGCCTCCAAGTTCTGAGGTAATAAAATTTTGAACATGTGCTGTTAGAGTAAATCAAATTAGAAAAAAATTATCGTTATTTTTATAAAGCTGGCAAAGTTTTTGTTTTGTCAATTATCAAGCTTGATTTGTATTATATAGATATGTAGTAATGTCAGGACTGAAGAAAGTATGCACCTTGTAGTGACCTATACATTGTACATAGTGCATTGCAGCCTTGGTATTCCACATGCAACAAAACCTTCACCAACCTTTAAAATAGTCATGTTATAGATGAGCCATACCAAATTCTAATATGAACAAACTACAAACCTCTATTTTTTCCTTCCAGTACAACAATGCATATAAATAATTGAAATAAGTTACTCTTTAGATGCACATTAGAAGCAAAGTGTAATTCAGTATATATTCTAGCTAAATAAGATTAATAGTTGAATGGTGAAGTATTTCTTTGAATGCATTTTAAATTTACTGAATTTTTAAAAAAAATTATATAACTGACTACTGTGATGTGATTTAGGACATCATTTGATAAACAAAACTGAAGTGTTTCAAAAAAAAGATATATTACAAATGCCATTACCAATAATAATAATAATTTTCCATTGAACGAGGGCCACACACTTATTAGTATTGTATACTATTTAGTGCTACCCTCTTTAAATTAGTGAAGAAGAAAAAACCAAGTGTCTGCATAAAGCATACTAATGAGTGTATAGGACTTCATAAAATATAAAGGTTTGGATGAAGCCTTGACACTCATCACAGTCAGGCTCATATATGATCAACAATGACCCACAAATTCTTTAGTGCCATTGTTTTGACTTTTTATGATATGCTATCTTCAACATTTGAGTAAAACAGACTTATAAAGTGATAGCAATGAACCTGTCAAATAGTTAGTAAACTAATAGATGCTAGTAGAACATATCTTCTATGTTTATCAACATTAAAATTTTATTTAACAGGTCATTATTGTAATCATTCTAGTGTAAGTGTATTTTTCCAATTGTTTATTCGCAGTGTCTAAATGCCCAGCAGCCGGTCGCGGTCTAAGATTGACGTAATAATCGTAACTCAGTACACCCCTATACAAACAGTCACTACGTAATAGAACACCACTGTTTGTAACGCAGTAAATTCAAATTCAAATTCAAATACATAACGGCTAAGTGTAACGCACTTACGGGGCGTCTAACACTATTGCATTACAAGTTCTATTACGTAGTGACTGTTTGTATAGGGGTGTATTGAGTTACGATTATTATGTAATGTCATCAACATATGAAACGTGATCGTTTTACCGATTTAGCATTACCAAGCCGGGCTCCCTGTAGTCTCCCCCACAGCCGCTTTCAGTGTCGTCACGCATGGCTTTCTCCCCTAGTCAGGGGAGAAAGCGTTGCGTGACGACACTGAAAGCGGCTGTGGGGGAGACTAGGCTCCCTGTGCAGAGGACAGTTCTGCCATGCTTAGCTTCAACTTCAGAGGACCGTTCTGCCACGCTACAAATGTTTGTGATTCTAGACATTGGGTTCCCTGTGGTAGGCAGACTGGAAACGACTGTTTCTGGTTTACACCCATGAAGTAAATCAAGATGGTGGTCGTTCTGTAGAATTTATGTATTTAAAGTCTTCTAGAATCTGACCTAAGATGGCTTTTTAAAATATGTGAGTTCAGTGCGTTAGGTTGTCTGCCATATCAAAAGCATGTTTGATGTCTTATGGTATGTGACTGCATCGCATAAACCTTTCTTACTTCTTTTAGTCTCCAGCCTTTTGAATTCATCCCTGAATAGCTGCTGCTAACAGCACAAGAACCATTGTATTCCCAATCAAACATTAATGGCGATCAAACTATAACCAAACACACGATGTCGATTCCTTTCAACAACCTAACAACATTTTCTCCAAGTGTCTCAACTACGACTCCTCCTGATCCAAATACTGTCAAAGAAGATGGTGGATTAATACTTCTGGTGATCGCTTGTGTTTCTGCAAGTTTATGGCTGATTTACATGACTTTTTATCATTCTCGTTTGTTGGGGTATATTATTACAAGGCTTATTTCTATCAAGTACATGAAGGATGGGCAATTCTTCGAGATTGGTAAGTGATGATAAAGACAATCGTTGATTATATCTCCTCATGCACAGGACAAAAAACGGATTCCCAAATTGGGAATTTGTTGGGAATTTCCTTGAATTCCCATCCAATTCCCAGAGAGAACGAAATTGGGAACGTGGCACTGATTCCCCATGTTAGTTTGTTGGGAATTTTGTTTTTCTATTGGGTATTTAAGGAAATTCCCAACAATAAATCCCTAACATTGGTGTTCGAATTGGGAATTCAAGGAAATTCCCAACAATTCCCAATTTCGGAATCCGGTTTTTTCCCCTGTGATGGTAATATTCTCAATGCTCCTTAGAAGAAACAGTCTAAATTTGAAATAAGGAAGGAGGGACTGGCATCAAATAACAACATGTAATTTATTTGCATAATGTTCCTTGGTCATAGCCAGTAGCTTGCTTCCTAACGTAAGATTGTTTTGTTTTTGATTGTTTTTTTCTTTTATTGAACCAAAATAAGCTTTTTCCAGTGAAGATTACTAATTGTTATACACCTAAATTTCGAAATGGCGCACGGCCAGTTGAAAATGAGGCATCCAGGGCCAAATTTACAAATTAACAGCATTTTCTCATAAATTGATTCTTCAAAATTGTCACTATCCTGGATGTAAGAAGAAAAGAAAGACAGAACAAGTGAACAAGTGTATACTTTGCATTGGCACGATATTGTTTCTTTGCATTTGGCCGGAGCCAGCCCGTACTGCTCGGAACGAGTTACATGATTGGATTAAAAAGGAATGAGAATCCAGCTTTCGAGCGATACTGGATTACTCATTTGGCACTGGATACCTCGTTTACATGTAACACAATCGCTCGTGCGCCATTTTGGATTCAGGTGTATGTCCTGCAAGATAATTGGCTAGCATGCAACCAAGGGAAGGGGTAAACATAGTGGACACAGAACAACTTTTGCAGGAATCAAATACTTCTGAGACCTTGTAGAATCATGATTTAGATGAATTTAATTTTATTAAATAGTCCATTTCACGGTTATCTGGACACCATCTTGGATTTGCATGAAAGCAAGGCTGACCTTGAGTCATCTGGAAAGGCTTGAAAAGTTTATACGGTAGTTCCGGTGACTGTTCAAGTAAAAATGAGCTCAAAACGTTTGAAAAATGAAAGAAAAAGCGTAGGTCTGCAACGTGCTGCCTATTGTTGTACGAACGCTTTTTATAAGAACCCAGACTTGAATTTTTTCTCTTTCCCAAATGACAAATCAAAGTGAAATCAATGGAGTAATTGAGAGAAAAAATTTGCTCTTGTGATACTGACATTCATCGTTTAATGACTGTACTTGTTTCTGAAGTCCATCTACTTGCATCCTCAGCTCTTTTATATTAAGTTCATCCTGAGAGTTTTCTTGGTAGCCCTAAAGGTAAATTGGAACACTAGTTATTAATCTCCAAAGCTCACAAAGTCAAGTGTGTAAAATTTATTGAGGTGTAAGTTATATTGCCATAACACATTTACCTCCATATTATCGATGTTTTCCACTGGAACTGCAACATCCTCTTTAATATTACAACTACAGTCAACTCTCACTATTACGGACACCCTCGGGACCGTAATTTAGTGTCCGCAATGGCAAGAGTCCGTAGTAGCGGGATGGGGGGAAAAAACACTCATTTTTTTCTTGAAATTGTTTAATTTGATTATATGACAACTGGTACTATTGTTAATCACATAAAACAAGCAATATAGAATCAAAACTATGACAATTATTATTCTAATATTAAAGGGACTCTGAGGTGCCAGACACATCATAGCTTAAAATGTACATCAAACCTTGTTGATTTTGAAAATTGAAATGAAAATTCCATGAAATGCGTTTTTTGGGGTGATATCGTCCGTCAAAGTTGCGAAATGACTTAAGCTGGGCTCCCTGTGGAATATCGCGGATTTGATGGCTTGGGATGAATGAGGTGTGATGACGTCAGATAGTGGAACATGTTGGATAGCTGGAGCTGAATCAACCAAATTTCGCTATGGAAGTATGGCTGTTCTTTATCAATTTGAGCCGGAAATTGCTTGAGGAGAAGAATATAATACACCCAATGAAAGTGTGAGCGAGGACAGTGAGCTAGAAGAAGTGGCGAACGAGGAAAGGCTTCAAGGAATTGATGTGGTGTACATGTCAGCAACTTCATCTTCACTTCCATCTTCTTTAAAGCCAGTATCTTCCTCATACATTCAGGGAAGGTAGATCTTTAATATCTTAGATACCACACATGCTGATCTTTTTGCTAAGATAACCGTGCATTCACCAGTAATTATAAATTGGCGATATCAGAACTAGCACAACGCAGAGGGCTGAAAAAGCATTTCAGCGAAATGAATATACATTGAACGTATACGTATATGAAATAGAAAATACTGAAAAAAGCTCACTTATTTGGAATATAAGAACGTAATAGAAAATACTTTAAAAAACTCACTTATTTGTAATATTTGTTCAATTTGGAATGAGCCTTCTCTGTCATGAAGAGAAACTATTAAATGCAGTCCTAAGCACATCTCGGTTCAGACACAATAGTCGTGATGCATGTCATGTCTAATAATTACGTTAAAATGTTTCATTTACCCCATAATCTTTTACCTAATAAGCTCATTTAACAACATAAACACATATCAGCTAGCTGTTTTCATCACGACACATTGTTGACTTTAAGATCGATTCCATCGATCGATATCACCCCAAAAAACGCATTTCATGGAATTTTCATTTGGATTTTCAAAATCAACAAGGTTTGATGTACATTTTAAGCTATGATGTGTCTGGCACCTCAGAGTCCCTTTAAGCAAACTTTAACTTTATAAGATCGTATGAAAACTATGAATAAAAAAGTAGCGTAAAATTAAAAATTGCATGGTACAGTACTGTAGTAGACTGTACTCTGACTCTTCCAAGATTTGAAAAAGCTATCAATTGTGCTTTGGCGTGATTGTTTTTTAAGTGCACTTTCTGCTACTTTATTGCTTAAACTTGAAAACTCACTAGCAATCGTAGTCAGCCCACGCTGAGCAAGAAAGTTCAATACGAAATTGTACTGTATCTGGTTATTTTTCAATAAACCACTTGAAATTGTGAATGTACTGCAGTATTTAATTACAGAATGTGTCCGTTATGACCAGAGTCAAACAATGAAAACGTGCGATTGGGACCACCTGAAGTGTCTGTAATTCCGTAATAGCGAGAGTCTGTAATAACTGGAGTTACTTTCAGTCATTTCTTTGTATTTTTCACCGGGGATTTATTTCCTGTCCATAATATCGAGGTGTCCGTAATAGGGGGGTGTCCGTAAGGCGAGAGTTGACTGTAGTTACAATATCTTCAGTTCTTTTGTCCAGTGTCTTAACTTCTCTTGATTTAGGAAGTGCTCTTTTGTTGGTATCTTTAGGTTTACTCCATTGATGACCAAAGTGAGGGTTCCGCGTCTGCATGATGTAAATTTCAAAAACAATGATAAATCTTTTGCTTGATCCGGTTTGCTTGTAACACCATGAAAAAAGTTTACCTTTAAGCTTACCTTTTTTCAGTTTCTTGATCCCAGTTAATGTTTTATCAATGTCTTTTTTCTGAAAAATGACTACTGTAAACCACTGTTGACCTCGTGATATAGAATCCATCATGGCCGTGCTGTCTCTTTATGAGATTACACCATTGATTTCGCTTTGATTTGTCACTCGGGAAAGAGGAAAAATTAAAGTCTGGGTTCTTGTAAATTCGTACAGCCACAGGCAGCACCGACATTGCGGACCTACGCTTTTTCTCTCTTTTTTCAAACGTTTTGAGCTCATTTTTACTTGAACAGTCACCAGACAGGAACTACCGTATAAACTTTTCAAGCCTTTCCAGACGAATCAAGGTCAGCCTCACTTTCATGCAAATCCAAGATGGCGTCCAGGTAACCATGAAATGGACTATTGTCATATTCATCATCAGTTTATAACTTGCTTACCTATTGTAAGATGCAATATGCAGACTTTTGATAGCAGAGCTCCTGCGTGGAGTACCATGCTTAAGAAAAAATAGTAAACCATCAAGTTGATTTTTCATGGCTTGGCTGGCGTCACTTCCGTCCATCCATATGTCCATGTACACAACACAGGGATCCCGGGGTAGCAACAAAACCTGGTCCCGGGTCCATGGCCTGGGCCATGGCCTACCCTATGGCCTACCCTATGGCCTACCTTTTTTTTACTCATTTTATATATCCCTTTGTAAAAATCATCCTTTGACAAATTCCTCCATCATAAATAATAATAAATAAAAGAATGAATGAATGAATAAAAAATAAATCATTCATTTAAAACGAAGAAAAAATATATATAATTCAATAAAAACAGCAAGAAATGATTGAATTTATATTAATTAGTAAATGAATGAATTGATAACATACCTATAAATAACATACCTATAGAAATACTCGTTTCTCATTGGCTGAGGAACTGTGAATTTTTTCTTAATACCATGCAGTTAATTATTACACACATCCGGGAACTTGATTAGACACTCATATTTTTTGTAGATATGTTATTAAAAGGAAGTCACACAGTTAGTCCTCAAAGAATTAATGAAAAGTTATTATAGTAATGAGAAAACGTTTAGTCAGCAGATGATATGATGAGCAACACAGGAAGCCCAATTAATAACTCTGTGCCCACTCTTGTGAAATAAAACAAATATGGCTGCATTGATTGAATTCTGACGGTGGAATTTGTCCAAGGATGATTTTCATAAAGGAAAATATAAAATGAGAAAGAAAAGGTAGGCCATAGCACAGGCCATGGACCCAGGCCCAGGTTTTGTTTATTTAATGATCTGCAGCTAGTTTTCTCTCTGATGCTACCAAAGCATTTATTTTCTTAATTTCATTTCTGTAAAAATACAGTTCTTTTGAAAACACAAAACTTTTCATATGGATAACCAAACAGCATTGTGTAAAAGAAGTAAAGTAAGCTCACATTTTGCTCACTTTATTTCAACCAGTTTTCAAGTCTGTTTCATAGTGTTGATTTGTCCATAAAAAAATCGGAAATCTCTGAAATTTGGATTTTAATGAAAGACATCCAAGGTGTATTTCACTAAACTTGATATTGTTATGGATTATCTTTAGTTATCTTTCGTTTTTCAAATAAAAATAAACCAGGAATTAAAAGCATAAAAGTGTCGGAAGTGTGGAAAACTTTGTGGAGGAATTTTTCAAGAACAAAACTAGCCCTGGGGTGGCTGGTCGTGGGTTGTGTACATGTGACAAAATTCCTAAGTGGGAGAGTAGTAAGGTCGAAAACAAAGACTTGAAGATGCGAAGAAAATGATGTAGTGAATTTTGATTGCATTTTTTCACTTCATGTTTTTTTTCATTATGGGAGACATTATCTTCAACTTGAAGAAGAAAAACAATTGAAGATTTTTACCCCGACTTTATTTTAATCTTTCAGTTTTATCTAAATTGGGCTCCCTGTGTCTATTGGGAGCTCCACATTTAGGCAGTGCCTAAATTTATATATTATAGTACTCCACATTACATTCTAACAATGTTTGCACACAAACTCTACTCACTCATTGATGTTTACACTTAATTACTTAGTCTTCTTCACTCTACCCATGTGATATGTGACCTCCTCCATGACTGTAATAGCCTTCCCACCTTTTTCCTTCTTCCTTGTGGGTTCCATTCCAGCACCAGTGATATTTAAAAGAGAGGAAAGAACTCTATTGTTTACTGCTGTGCCACAAACTATAGAAGTTTTCAACTTATAAAATAAATAATTCTCTTTTTGAATGCAATAGATATCAATCTTTTCAGTACTTTTTATAACTTTGTTTTATTGTTTGTTGTTTTCTTTGCATAGGTTCCTTTTCCCTTTCCATTTTGTCTGGCAAAATCATGTTTAGAGATGTAAAATATATTACCAAAGACTTGAGCATACGGTAAGTAAAGCTTGCCTGTGTGTGTCTGAGGTGTGCCAATAAGTGTTCATTTTGACAAATAACGTTTAGTCAGAAATAAGGACAGACTTAAAGCTAATTTGGCCTGGGATCATGACCAGAAACTGATTGGCCATTATTTTAAACCCTGTTTCATAATTTAAATGTCCATTGTTTTAAATTTTAAGGAAATTTAAACTTGACACATCCACTATTTTAGCTCTAATCATACTTTATTTAAATAGATATTTTTTTATTTGCTGTTTTGTTTTGTTTTTCTTTAATTCTGGTATCTTGGGTATCTGGTAGTATCTGAATGTTCTTGAAAATGGCATTTTTTCCTCCATTTCCAAAGACACCTTGTTCATACATGGCGTTTTCAAATCCCTTTTTCCAGTCCACACACATTCACTATTGAAAAAGTTTCATTTTCAAGGCCACTCCACAATGAAGAAATTCCATTAAAAAAATATCTGGATAAGTATGTGGATTGGGCCTTGGACTTTATTTCATTTTGATGTTTGTGTACTTTTAGACCTGCTTTGCTTGCTTGCTTAAAATTGGTTGACATCTGACAGCAACTACCCTCTATATGTGTGGTTTACAGTCAATTCGCCCATGGACCAACTTGCCCACACCAATTTGCCCACGTATAAAATCATCAATCATGCTTTTTGCCAACTCGCCAATTTGCATGTTTAGAATTACTTTAAGAAATATCTAACCGTATATTAAGACTAAATTAAAGTAGTTCGTGATTTACCAACCTTATTACTTGACACTTAAGCTCAAGACTTCAAAACGCGAACCTTTCATACGCCATAACAGACTTGCCTACGCCGTTAACTCGCTAATGAACGAAACAACTCATAAAACAATGTAAATGTCACTTTAGCCTTTTTAAACCTCAGATGAGTTACTTCAAGACTTTTTTAGCGTTATTAAGCTTACTTGACGTATTAATAATTCTTATAACACAAAGTTTTTATATCCATATTATCCGTCGAAGGATGCTTCTGAGTGACGCCATAGCTTTTATATTAAATGCCGCCCTGTTGGTTTCTTAAATTTTACATATCTTGAATCGGTTTTCAAATAAGAAAAAAAAGGATAAGCTTGATGTAAAACTTTTTAACCAAAATGTCTTCTTGTTTGAGTGGCCATGGTACAAAAAGCAGGAAATTCAGCCCTCTTTTCTCGTTTCAGAGTCTTGAATTAACTAAGTCATTAGTCGTCGAAGGATGCTTCTGAGTGACGCCATAGCTTTTATATTAAATGCCGCCCTGTTGGTTTCTTAAATTTTACATATCTTGAATCGGTTTTCAAATAAGAAAAAAAAGGATAAGCTTGATGTAAAACTTTTTAACCAAAATGTCTTCTTGTTTGAGTGGCCATGGTACAAAAAGCAGGAAATTCAGCCCTCTTTTCTCGTTTCAGAGTCTTGAATTAACTAAGTCATTAACACACAAAACAACTTATGAACCAGAGACGCCACGCCATAGCCTATGTTAATGTTGGTAAACTAACCAGTACAGTTGAGTTTTATAGTTTTATCTGCCGTGAAAAGTTGTTGGAGATAAATTTAGCTGAGATTTGGGTATAGAGTTACTAAAATGACAAAGAGTTATTAAGATGATAAGTAACAAAGTGTAAACAAAACCTAAACTGACTCATAAGAAGTGAAATGTATAATTATTATTTACGTAAATGTGAATTTCTTTTCATTTCAATAATATCATATCTAGTTTATATTCTCCATGAATATGAGTTAGTAGACAAGTGAATGGAATTTGGCGGTAGTGGTGTTTCGATGAACGAGTTAGAAAAGCAATCTATGGTATGTTTAAGGCAACCTCACCCACGCTTTGTTTCCGACTTCTTAACAACTGCACGTTCAAGTGTATTGGCTGATTAATTTATTGAACATAAAGACTGGTAAATTGTAAATAAATGAAATAGATAAATGTAAGTAAATAACGGAGTTAAGTTCCACAGATCAAGCAGGATCTGATTAACTGGTCTTTCTTTTTTTATCGAAATCTCTTACAGTTCCTAAATCTCCTAAAGCGTCCTCTGTTGCGACTCAGTGAATTTGAGAAGCTGAAATAATTTTCCTGAGAAACAAGGGCTGAATTTCCTGCTTTTTGTACCATGGCCACTCAAATAAGAAGACATTTTGTGATAAATGTTTTATGTAAAGTTTATCCTTTTATGTAAAAAAAACTAACCTATTCAAGATGCTATAAAATTGTAAAAAACTGACAGTAGGTGGCATATCATATCACTGGTTTCTAGGTACCAGTTTATAAATTGTTTTTGTGAGTTATGGCGTATAAAAAGTTCGCGTTTTGAAGTCTTGAGCTTAAGTGTCAAGTAAGGTGGGTAAATCACGAACTACTTTAATTTAGTCTTAATACCGTTAGATATTTCTTAAAGTAATTCTAAGTATGGGCGAGTTGGCAAACACATGATTGATGATTTTATATGTGGGCGAATTGGTGTGGGCAAGTTGGTCCGTGGGCGAATTGACTGTTTACCCTATGTGTTTACATTATTGCAAACCACCACTGATCCCATGATTGTAAATTGCTGGGCTAGGAGGCTTAGGCACCAGGCCAACTACAACCTTAGGAACAATCGCACATATATATGTTGTACCTAGATTGTGCACTAGAGATTTGGCAGCACTTTTATTCCTACATTGTAAACCTGCTATAAGAGTTTTTGGCACTTTCCATTAAGTTAAAATGACCATTCCAAGCTGCCAGTTCTCAAATATGTCAGTTCTATTAGGTTTAAGAACTTAGTATAACAGTTCTATAGAACTGGACATTTGAGACCTGGCTGCTTGGAACCTTCAGTTCGACAGCCATCAGTTCGACCTAATGAAAAGGTCCCTTAAAGCATTGCTCCTTTTGGTTTTTGACCTAATTTTTCTTAATTTTATCTAACATATTTCCATTTTTTATTCCTATTTATTTAGTATTGTGTATATTATGCAGTTCAGCCTTTGAGTGCTATGTAATGCTTATTATTTAATTATCTATATATATCTAAAGTCACATCCAGTTTCACATTACAGTATACTTTTCACAATCCTTGCCCCAGCAAGGTTGACATCCACTTTGGAACTTCAAGAGTTCCTGCTAAAGCTCATAATTATTCTTATTAATTTCATTATTTTTGCTTTGAAGTCCCTTGGTAATTTCTGAGCATAGTTTGGAACCTGAAGGGGCATAGTCAGGGGGCCTTGCTCCCTGCCCTCCCCCCCCCCCCCAGATCCTCACACTGTAGAAACCTAAAAATCTGAGTAGTCACATGATAAGTTCAAGCAGACTTATCAATGTTCCTCAAAGCAAAGTTCAGGCTACGCCAATGACCCTGATATTGAAAAGTCTTGTGAAACTGACTGTTGGTATAATGTAATGTATATTATGTCTAAATAAATGTATAAATTGTTATTATTGCTATTGCCTATATATATACCTCAGTCTAGTGTGTTATGTGATGATGAGAAATTCTACATTTGCAGGATTGTGGATGGATATGCAATATTTAAGTACTGGTTACCATTTAACCCAGAAGATGACTATAAAAAGCCATACATGCCTGTTTCATCAGATAATGGTTTGTTCCTTCATTGCCTTTTGCACGCAGGATGACATGTCTAGCTCTTATTATATTATTATATATATGTTATATTATATGTAGTGTTTAAAAAAGGAGTAGTAGTGTTTTATCAGGTATGAGAGCAAGAGGCGTAGCGGAGTGCTTTTATACCTGATAAAACACGATCTACGAGTTTTTTGAACTGCTTAAAACACTCATGAACAATTTATAAGATTTTGGTTCAACTGTAGCCACCATACACGTCACGAACATGGATTTTTATACTTCGATAGAGATTTGACGTCATGGGCATGCGCAACCAGATTCAATAGAAGCTCCCACACGTTGGATATTGCGTGCCAAGGCAAAGACAGGCACGTTAGTCAAAGATCATTAGGGTTGACTATGACCTTGATGAGGCTCTAAGTCTTCATCTAAACTTGGATGCATACTTCATCCCTGATGAAGTCATCCTCATAGTATTCGAGTGGTCTTTATATAAAATCACTTGAATACTAATGAAGAGGACTTTATCGGGATAAAGGTTCATGCACGTGACGTGTATGGTGGCTCCAATTGGACCATAAGCTTATGAATTATTAATGAGTATTTTAATGTATTATATTATATTATATATCATATCATATCATATATCATATATCATATATCATATCATATCATCATATCATATCATTTCATATCATATCATATTATATTATGTTATATTATACCTGATAAAACACTCCTACTCGTTTTTTAAACACTACTTTGTTATGTTATGTTATGTTATGTTATGTTATGTTATGTTATGTTATGTTATGTTATGTTATGTTATGTTATGTTATATTATGCATATTATTTAGATCTTATTAACCGAGTGGGAGGTCTGTACAGGATAATCTTGACCGAGGTCTGTACCCCACCAAGGTTAAGATTATCCCGTACAGACCGACCAAGCTCGGTTGATAAGAGTTTTGTCATATGACCACTTTTCATTGAAAAGGACAAAATGTTTTCGCTGTAAGATTAATATGCGATCGGACCGGTTAATACCGGAGAATCTAGACCAGTCCAAGATGTGATCTATCCAATCAGATTGCTCGATTTGCTAGTGTTCAGGCTCTAAGATTCACGGTCATATAATAAATTATATTATTATGTCTTTTGATCTTTGTTAGCTATTGAAATTAAAATACTTTTGAATGATTGTCAGTCATTACATTTATTTACGTTTCTTCAAGGATACTTTTCTCGGGAAAAATTGCTGAGCTCCAGGGAGGATGACATGTCTAGCTCTTATTATAATTACTTTTATCATTCATTATGAAATCTTTTCATTATCATAGAAAGAGAAAATGAGCTGAAAGATCAAAGACTCAGTATCTGGATAAACTGCTTTGAATATCATGTATATAATAGGTAAGTAAAAGTATCATAAATTTTAAGAGATATTCACCTCAGAGAGAAACAATGCAGTATCAGAACATGTGAAGAATATTATCAGAGAACTATTTTTGTCAATAGTATTTTTCTCAGGGGCAAACATCCCTATAAGACACTAAAAAAACGCTCAACTCACAAGTTGATTTTTAAGGAAGGAGGAAATTGGAGAACCCAGAATAAACCCTCGAAACATATAAGAGCATGCTTAATAAGTAAATTACTAGCCTTATATGAAACGACTGAAGAAGAGTGCCATACAAGCCTTTCACAACTTCAAGTCGAGTAAAAAATGAGCCAGCTCAACTAGAAAACGTGGACAGCTGTTTCAGCCTGTATTGGGCCTTGTCAACACGGTGGTATCCCACACGGCTTACCGCCTCATCTATCATACTACTTTTTCGTGGGATTCTACCAGCTCACTAGATACACAGTGCTGACAAGCTAATTTACTTATTACTCATGTTCTTACATGATGTCCGAGCCCATCCCACACGGCTTACACTGCCTCATCTATCATGTACCTTGAAGCATAGGAGAAAACAACACATCAAACAAGCTCAATTCACATATGGTGTTCGAACCAGTGACCCAAACCTTTGGACTCACAGTTGTGGTGATTAATGGCATGTTAGAAGCCTATGCCACCCTTGCTGCCTGCTTGAGTTTAATATTAATAGTGAGTGTATTTATAAACACTTTCAACAGATCAACAATTTATGATAGACTACAGGATCTGTATAAAGCAGAGAGATATGGAGGTAATGAAAAAGTCATTTGATGGTGAAAATATGAAAAAGCCATAGTGAGTGAATACCTTGAATGTTAGTTGACTCTGTTATTGTTTTGATTGAAGATGCTGCCAAGTCCACTCAAAACATCCACAATATTTCAGACACCTCTAAAAAGGACAGGTATATACTTTGAGAAAATCAAGTGCAATATAACACATTACACTAAAACACAGCCCATTCCTACTTACATTGCATAACACATTACACCAAGCACAGCCCATCCCTACTGACATTGCATAACATATTACACCAAAACACAGCCCATTCCTACTGACATTGCATTACACATTACACCAAAACAAAGACCATTCCTACTGACATTGCATAACACATTACACCAACCACAGCCCATCCCTACTGACATTGCATAACACATTACACCAAGCACAGCACATTCCTACTGACATTGCATAACACATTAAACCAAACACAGCCCATTCCTACTGACATTGTGTAACACATTAAACCAAGTACAGCCCATTCCTACTGACATTGTATAACACATTACACTAAACACAGCCCATTCCTACTGACATTGCATAACACATTACACCAAACAAAGCCCATTCCTACTGACATTGCATAACACATTACACCAACACAGCCCATTCCTACTGAAATTGTATAACACATTACACCAAGCACAGTCCTTTGCTACTGACATTGCATAAGACATTACACCAAACACAGCCCATTCCTACTGACATTGCATAACACAGTATTGTTCCTCTTGCATCATACTTTCTGATAGATTATAATCATATACCATTTATTACATGTTGTGTTTTGTTGTTGCAATACTGATGGAAAGATACAAAGGGGGGCTAAAGTCATAATGGCAAAATCCCTTTTTGTGTCCTGAGGCTGATCTGATAAAGTAAAATATCAAATTATTTATGATATATATTATATGTCTAGAAATAAAAATAGCAAGGTAAAGGTGTTATAAAATAAACCGCTGCATATATTTTACTGAGAACATAATTAAGATATCAAGAGGAAGTGACAGTCACTACTGATACTGGCCCCATCCTTGATTCTTATTCACAAGGACAAAAAATCTCTCACTAGTCAAAAATGAGTTTCAGGAAAAAAATCATTAAAAAATTTGTTTTGAAATTTGCTTGGACGTAATTGTGCCCATGCTGAACTGGCTGTGCTACTTGGACATTACACTGATATTAAAGCACAGCTTACTGTGTGCTCCAGTCAATTTAAAATCTTAAGAATTGGTTTTCATTCTAAAATTCAATTTTAATAGTTTTCTGATTAGTGTGCTGCATGAGATAAGTACCGGTGTATCTAAAATGCGGGTAACGGGTAGCGGGTAACAGGTAACGGGTAAGGGGTAAAATAAAAAAGAATAAAAGTGAAAAAACTGACTTGATGTTTATTTAAACGGCAAATTTAAAAACATAGATTCATCGGGTATTAAATACCCGACTACACTATGTTTGACACAGGTATTGGACTCAAGCAAAGAGGGAGGTGGTGGTGGGGGGAGGGGGGTATGTATGTGAAAAATGATTGAAGAAAAAGGATGAAAAAGAAAAAATAAATAAATAGCATAAAATAAGTAAATAAATATTATGGTAGTGGGTGATTGGAACAGTTGAGCGTACAAGACTTATATGAGAGTATTATGGATATGTATCGTAGATAGGTAGCAATGGTACAGTAAACGATAAAGTACATCATACAATGTATATTGAGTTAAGAATAAAAGTGTTTCGAGTGAAGGCAACGTTACAAAACATGAGCTCATGCGTCACTGCGGTGTGGTAGGGAATACAATACAAAACTATGAAAGCTCTGGGATAGTCTACCAAGTATTTATCATCAGGGGTAAGACACAAGGTAGAGGTCAGTATTCGACCTACACGTTTCAAAACTTCTAGCGCCTTTGTTATCTTTAAAACATCTTGCTACGTAGTCTAACTTTGCCTTATTTCTGGGGCACGACAGTGACACCTTATGGAATCTTAGGCGAGTTAAATTTTCCTAGAGGAAACAGGGTCATAAACCAGGGAGTTTTCTTGTTTTCATTATTATTATTGTTTTATATTATATTTATATTTTCATGGTTATTTATCATATGAATTATTGATTTATATATATTTTATCCTTTACCTGTTACCTGCTACCCATTACTCATTACCCGCAATTTAGATACGCCGAGATAAGTACAGTAGTTGTCATGAAAATTCAGTCCTAATAATCACACTAATAATCATAATCATCTACATAATAATACTCTTCTTCCAGGGAGAAATCACCTCAGAATGATCAAGTAAGGAGTGGTTTACCTGAATGGGTGCTGGAATTGGTGCCTGCTATTAAATTTGACATCAGTACGGTAAGTGATGTACTCTATAATCTTAAGGCATTATTTTAGACAAATATGTTTCAAAACATATTTATGGTTTCTGTTGGTCCTTGTGTAAATTAAGTTGTGTTTGAGTACTGTACTTTGATAGGACATCACATTTAATAAGTAACAATTATTGTTACCAATTATATAAAGAATCAAGCAATCATACTTTATAGCAATCTTATTTATTCTGAGAGCTTAACTAAGCTCATCATATTCAAGAAGGGGACCTTATTTCAGTGTTTCTTAGTAGTCTTCAAACAATTTCAATTCCTAATGGATATTAATATGGATATTAATGGACTGAGTTATAAAGCTCATCTACTCAACAACTGACCAGTCAAAATGACCTGCATGGCAAATATTTAAAGGGCACCTAATCCCTTGTGCAATACATTCAGTATTGATTCTACATAAAGTGAATAGATGAATGGTGAAAATAATGTTTCTTCATTTGAATTTTGCATCTTTAAGTTATGAAGGTTTATATGTGTACTTCCATAATGTTACTAACTGTGACGTATTTGTTTTCATTTTTAATACTTAACACTAGCCATTATGAGACATCAAATTTAAAATATTTTGGAAACCTTGAGTATAATGATGATGCTTTTTAAATACCATTTTTGTGAATCAGAAAAAAAATTTGATATTTAATGAAGCCTGGGGTGACGTCACAACATTGACATAATGAAAGTATAAACCTTCATAACTTAAAGATGCAACATTCAAACAAATAAATATTTCACAATTCAACTATTCACTTTGTGTCGAATCAATACTGAAAGTACTGTATTGATGTGCTATGTGCACTTTAACCAGACAAGTTCCAATTCTGGCCAGATGTTGCCCTACGTGTATGTGTGGCGGAGCAGTGTATCAATAATTTTTGAATATATATTTTTTATATATTTTTTAGGGTAAAATTGCATTTGGGAACAGGTTGTTTGAGACAACATTGTGTTTTCAGTTTGATAGTGCTTCTGGTCATTATACAACGTCACAGGTACAGTACTGATGTTTATATATAAAATGCATCAATTACATAGTTCCATTAAAAGCCTTGCAGTAGAAGGTTTATTCGGTCCATGTGTGAAAAAGACCGCAAAATGTTTTTTCATTACCTCTCACTTTCAAGTGTGTAATGCTTTATCTTCTATCAAGGGCTGAGGAGGGGGTGGGGCAGAGGGAGCTACAGTCCCCCCACTTTTTCTCTTTTCCCTATACTAGTCTCTTATATTTTCCAATCTTAGCCCCCAACTTTTTCCCATACTAGTCTCATATATTTTCGAATATAATAATGCTCTTCAGCCCCTGCCTATCAATCATACTTACAGTGGTCTGAACTTATTAACTATTTTTTAGTACTGTTCCAAAAGATTGGAAATGATAGGGTCATGAGGTCACAGAATATGGGTTTCAAGCTGGTGTATAGATATTGCACAAAAAAGAATAGCCTGAATGTGTGGCAGCCAGCTGTACAGTAGGCATGTGTCCTTTTTCTTAGCTGTTTTTGTTTATCTTTTAGTCTCATTCTTCACTGGATCAGTTCATGCATGTCGTCAGGTGCAATGGAAAAAATGTAAGGGTCATGCTTTGTCCCAGCCCTGGCTACACAGGAAGCAAGAATGAGTGAGTTGATCAGATGTACATAATTGTAGTTACAAACCTGGATGGCATGGTGTAATAATAATGCTTAAGCTTTCACACCTTTGTTATAAAATTAGTGTGAATGTTAATAACAAATAGGATATATACTTATTAAGTATAAATACACAGGTGATTATTGAAAATCTCGCACGCTGATTGGTCGAGAAACTCAGATTATCACAGGATAATCACCTCCAGCGATAATCTAAAATGGCGTCCAGCCACTTTGTTGCTGTTACGGGGAAAAAATGTGTCTTTTATCTTTTATCTTTTTTTGAAAGAATCACCTGTGTATTTTTACTAAAACAATTAGGGACAGGTCAAAAATTAGAGGAGGGGGAGGGCTGGTACATTTAATTTTTGGCCTGTATATTTTTTAGTAGCCCTTCCTTTCCTCATATATAAAAAAAATTGGCCCTCCACTAAATACTTGCACAATTTTTTCTGGCCCTCCCCTCCCCCATAACTTATAATTTAGGCTGACCTTGTTTTTAATATAGCAGTAAATGAGTTGCACGTCTTCCCGATCTTGTTGTCACAGTAGTTGTCATTACATTTAGAATTAACTGTTTATTTGTTTGCTTACTTAGGAGCTCTAAAAACTGTTGGACAAAAAAATTGATTTGACTTTCCTTTTGGAGATAATAGTATCAGTTTGATCCAGTGACAGCATAATTCATTTTTTTACATTTCTTTTGACCTATTTTTTATGCACAATTCTTTCTGGCCCTCCCTTTTAGCCTGCATGAAAAATAATGACCCTCCCACAATTTGCACCAGCCCTCCACCCACCCCCCCCCCCCCTCTAAATTTTTGACCTGTCCCTAACCCAACTTCGTTTTTGTTATTATTCCCCGATATTCACTTCGCCTTGGGTGAATAATCGTTACATTATTTTATGTTTAAACAGATTGAGGGGTACCAACTTCCAAAAATAACTAGAAAGCTAAAAATGCTTGGAAGTTGCCATTCAGAATCCGGTTAAGTCGCCCGAGAGTTCAGTTGCCCGGAGTCAAGTTGCCTGGAGTCGTGGTTCGATCGCCCATAATAAAACTAATTTAAGATGTCTTACAAAGATTTTATAAAGCTTTACTACTGCTAAATACATTATATTCGCGTTAACGTTTTTGCAATTCCCTTATGTAATGAACTCCGGGCGACTGAACCTTACATTACGGGCAACCAAATCAGGACTCCGGGCAACTTGACTCCGGGCGACTGAATTCTTGCACAACTTCACTGTAATTCTGTCATTCTTTCACAGTGGTGCTATGTCTATGAATGTATTAGGAACACCAGTTGGGTAAAATGCTGTACACTGTTGTAACTCAAAGCTAGTCAATGTTTATAATCTAATCTATTTTCCAGACCTCCTCGTTTCATGGGGAATGGATTCGTAGTGTTGCAGACTGCAGCATGTAAAATTAATTACTCTCAGGATGAACCAGGTTGGTGTTACAAGGATGAACTTGTTTCATTTACGCATTCTTTATTTAATGCAGGGTCTCATATTATATTGTCATAAATGCATAAAATACAGTGTATAGGTGATACACTGGGACCATGAAGAGGGGGAGGCTGGGGAGGTAAGCCATCCACTTTGTTTGGGTACTTTGTCATCTAGTATTACGAACAGCAGTTGGGTAGATAGCATATTAGGTACCATAGTCAGTATTGCCTACAGTACCTGCATATATTGCTTGCAGGTCTTGTTCCAGAAGGTAACCCCAGTAATGTGGAAGCAGGTATTCCAGATTCTGATCCCCACTGGGGAGTTGATGTGGTGTTCCTCAAATCAACATCAATGTGTTATGGTCCATGGGTTGACCGTCAAAGGTACTACTTAACCATTTGCTATCATGTTTATATTATTATTCATTTAATGATTACTGTATATTCTTCCACTTGAGTTTTGGACATTTTATGACGTCATCTATGATCAATAAGAGGGCAGACAATGGAAATCTATAAAAAGTTTGTTAAATTTACTCATTGTGTTTACAGAGATGCCCTGCAAAGCTTTTTCTTTCCTTTGGACTACCAAGAGATGACAGTAACAAAACCTCTTCCAGCCAGCCAAACACGTATCCACACAGGACTTGATGTCAAATTTCACTTTGAAGCTGATGCAAATCTTGATATTCTGTTTTCAAAAAAAGAGGTAAACAAGCTGGAAACTGCTAATCTATCTTTTTGTTGACAAATAGCAGTAGAAGATAATGAAAAACTATGTTTTTTTATAATGTTCGAATTGTCCATCATTCATTCATTTATTGGTTTGTTTTCTAATAGGAAACCAAGGCGGTTCATGTGTGCTTTGGAGCCGGTTCTCATGTTGGTGTCTACCAACCCTGGACTGTCAATGAGTATGGTTATACGACATCTGTGGTAACAAAGCTACGCCACTTAGAGGCCAGCACTAGCATGGCTTATAGACGACTTGTAGATACTGATAGTCTAGATTTGGCTATTCATATGTCCTTCCCAAGAATATGGAATCAAACTCAGCATTGGTCATGTGATATCAACGTTTCCAAGGTTACGTGGTGGTTTATTTTTGCTCATAAATGGTTTTTTCAAGGTATGTCAAATTGATAATAATCCTTTTTACTAATTGAATTTTATCCACTCATAATGTACTTATTTTTTTACTTGTAGAAATGCTTGAGGACTGGACAACTAGCTATCGACCAGACTTACTAACGTTCGTTCCCTATGAATGGGCATTTAACATCATACTACGAGATTTTGAGATGGTGTGGGCTGCCAATGAACACAACTACCTTGAATGCACATCAAACAAACAGGAAATGGGTCAGTATTTCTGTTAAATTAATGTGTTCTGGGAAATATGGTATACCCCACTAGATAACATTGTTGATGAAGACATACGTTCAGAGAAGGCTTTCTTCCCCTTAAATCTATTTTATTACAGTATTAATTTTTTGTTTTGTTTTGTTTTGTTTTGTTTTGTTTTTCAGCTGAGTTAGCCTTCTGTGGCGAACTGTTCGAATTAACATTTGTTCTGCAGTTTCTACGCTTTCTGCCTGAAGTTGAAGAAATCAAGTTCTTTCTTCAGGTGATCTATTCTTAACTCTGCCGGCCGACTTGGTCATACAGTAATATCATGCACCAGAATTTTCGTGGTAGCCGTAGAGTGAATGTGGGGAAAGAGAGTTTCCAAATTCTTATTCACAAATTCTGATACTCCCCTCTCTGTTGATTTAATAATCACAAAACATTTCAGTGTTTTGCCTGTGATCGTATATGAGCATGTACAATTTGCATGTACCCTAAAGACGTTTTTGGATTTATTATTATCTATTATTAACACATTGTTTACATTGGTTCTGAACAATAGGTGGAGAAAGTTGTCGCTAGAATGTGTTTACCAGAACACGACACCCTCCGTCGAAGCTTTCTTTCCCTCGCTCGAACGTCTACCAAGCAGCACACACAACATGTTATTCGATCAAGGTCATCAACTAACACAGCACTTCCAGAAGAAGGTGTCGAAAGTGCAGATGAAACGACAGGTTTTCATGGAGGAAATAGTGAAACGACTAGTGGTATTTTCAGGAGACATACAGCTGAGAATATTGGTTGGGTGGATGTGATGTCGGTGCCAATTCTTGGTTTGTCAATAGGTTATACCTACCATCCCATCATTCCTAATCCGAAATACATTGTTCCAAGGGATGAACCATTGAGGTATCATCCATCGGCTTTGGAGCCAGATGTTATTACTTTAGAGTTGGAAGCAGGACCAGCAGCATTACGATTGTTTGGATCGGTCTTGAAGATACTCGCTGCTATCAAGGTATCATTGCTCATTCTCTAAACAATATAAATTATTGGTTCTTGTTTTAAGGATGGATGGGTGGAAAGAAAGTAAGAAAGAAAGAAGAATGGAAAGGAGGATGGAAAAATGAATGAAATGAGAAGTAAAATGAAAAAAAGTAATTAATGATGAAAGGATAGAAGGAAAGATATATGGATTGATAAAACGATGGATCGATGGGTGGGCAGGTATGGAAGGAAGAAGGATGGATGTAAAGAAAAATGGATGGATAGATGGATACAATATGTCTCCCCGACTAGTAGGGTGCTTGTGCCAGGCTAAAAGAATTTTGAGACATTAATAAAGTTATTATTATTATTATTATTGTTGTTGTTGTTGTTGTTGTTGTTATTGTTATTGTTATTATTATCATTATTATTATTATACAGCTTCTCATTAATCCCATATAGGTAACTGTCCAATTATTTTCTTAATTGGACAGGTCTTGTTGATATGGGATTAATTAGGCATCGATATAATTACAGCCAAACAAGCTCAAGCGTTGACCCCTAGATTCGATTAATGAAATCATTAGTCAATTATTCCTTTTATTACATCCATTTTGAAATCACAAGCAAATCCTGCAATCTGATTGGTTCCCTGCAGCAGTGATTTCAGCATAAATTGCACGATTTTGAGCTCTAAATTGCACGATTTTGCACATCAACTGATATGAACCAATCACAAGAGAGACATGTCATTTTCTAGCCAATTATATCAAGGAATCCATCTTAGTGTTGAGCTCACCGCTTCTTGCGGGAAAAAAGAGCCACGGCTCAAATAATTTTTTCTGAAGAACGATTTTACCGTCAAAAGTCTTAAAAAAAGACTTAAAAAGCCGTAAAAAGGACTTAAAAAGACCAACTGATCACTTAAAATCGTCAAAAGCATCTTTGTAAAGTAACTGCTTAAGTAAGTTGAAGATATTACAGCGAAAAGCAGTGGGAGAAAATGCAATCGGCATCTTTTGAATGTGACTTCTTGGCGATTGATCGTGGAAAGTGGTTTCCTTTTCAATCTGTAAAGCATAACAACACATCGAAAATACAGTCATTAAAAGAAGTTTTTCTTAAGAAGAAGATTTTTGCTGAGCTAAGTGACTTCTTAAGGACAACCGAAGGACTAAACAACCTTTGATTTTTGCTGTTTTGTCGGCACAAGTGTGATCTAAACATATTGAACAGAAATCGTAAAAATACAAGCAGTGAGCATTGGCTGTAATATGGACAACAGCCAGTTCATTACAACCCTTTTGGGCAGGATTGTCTTGTTATTTAATGTAAATAAACGATTCTTAATACACGTAATGCCTTTTGGTCCGATATAAATTCATTTTAGTTTTGGACTGAAAGTGTTGGTTTTCAAAATGAGAATCATTGCTCGATCAGTATAAACAAGTTCTCTTGGCAGCATGTTTGAATCGACTGCTTTTAGATCGTAAGTCATGTCGGTTTAACTGAAAAAACGTCTTTTTCAAAAAAGATTTCAAAATGGATATAATAAAGTGGTAATTGAACTTCGTGTCGTACAATTTTGGTCTGAAATCAAACTTGCAATTACAAATCGCGCGTTTGATTTCAGACCAAATTGCACTCCACTCAGTTCAATTACCATTATTTATGCGTACGAACCGGAATAATGCAATATTGCAATATTCAAATGAAAATTCAGTTCATTATTCGACTCGTGATGAAGAAGGTAAATCATCTAAATTACAGATACCTTCGAGCAGAAGTCGCTCTCTTATTTAATAAGCATACACACTAGGTTTTGTAATTTCCATACCTCAGTTACTTGGAGGATATCATCAGTAATTTTGTAGGGAACGCTCCCACCTTGAGCGAAATGAGAGACAAAAGAAACCAATGAGAACAAGGTAGGCAAGGAAACAATAACAAACAATCAAAATTGTTTGTTTTTGTTTCCTTGCCTACCTTGTTCTCATTGGTTTCTTTTGTCTTATTCTATCATATGTACACCCTTTTTCTACCACTTCTTTCTCTTTTACTCCGACGAAGAACTAGCGTCCGAAACGTCAGTACGTTTTTTCATCTTTTCACGGTGTATAATTTACCTTTTCATCATTACTGTTTCATTAGAAACACCGACGCAGCTCACACTAGTTTTTAGCTAGTTATATCTTCTTATTTCTTAATTGGACAGCATGAAGTCCTATTACATATACTTATTATATGCATTAAGGAAGGAGGGAAAACAAGAAACGTAAGAGCAAAAAAAGGGGATGTCTGTTTTTTCCTGTCATGTTTGTAATGTATCTTATTTTATAACCGCTCGTTACACCGAAGGAGTAACGTATTTCCCTTGATTTGGCCTATCATCAACTGCTACCAACTGCTTTTCTTACAATACACAGGAAAACTATTTTGGCATTGATCAAGTGTTCCAAGAATGTGCCTCGTTTAATACCAGCCAGACGGAATTCCCAGAAAAAGAATTAACACACGATATTACTACGGACACTATCAACCTGTTTGCTTTAAGGCCACTAGAGGCTAATGTGTTTATTAGCCTGTATGACTTCAAAGCGGAACTGACCAAGGTATGACGGAGTTACCACTCGTCATGTGCATGATGGTTTAATTATGTTTTTGAGTAAAAAAGGTCTCCAAATATGGTTTGAAGACAACAACAACGTCTTTCTGTTGCACTCCGTGTATAATTACAAGAATACATGAAAATCATATACAGCTATGAATAAATTACAATTTCTTTTTCAGCACTGCGGTGTAAACGAACCTTGCTCGCCTCTTCTGCTGTTCGAAAGACTTACCTTTGAGATGCACAAGTCGTACGCTGAAACCAGGCTACAGTTGCACTTGACTCCAATGACTGTCCTCGTATCTGATACACAAGAGGTGCAATTATCGTATTAAACAATTAATATCAATCAATATTAATTGATAATTAATATAATTATTAATATAGTGTTAATTAATCAATGTATGGATCAAAACTGAAAAGGAAGTTAAAATTCGATCGAAAGAAATCGGAATTGAGTGTTTATTGAATTACTCAATTGTTCTCTTGTAATCATTTGATTTCTTTTTTGACGTTTTTGTTTCACAGCGTGGTGTATCTGGACAGCACTTGTCTCAAGGTCATTTAAGTCTGTCAGGGTTTCAGCTTCGTGGCCATGCAATGTTTTCAGGCAAGGAACTGCCACCAGACAGTGAAACTCTAGAGTACGCATGGTTAACAGAGTTACAATTTGGAATCTTATCAGGGAAGATCACACTTCCTCAGGTACGAACACACGAGACCCATGCTGATATTTAAGAAATTTTCAAAAACTATTTCCCCCCCTTATGAGATACTTTCGATTTCAAGATACGAAGCAGTTTAAAGTTTTATTGTCACCCAGCAGAGCCTTCCCCAAGGAAGAGAATGTATATGAAATATATATTTGTACTGCGGTTCTAATGTATCAAATTGCGCTGATCCTCGCAGTATATGAAGCAACTTATTCAGTTGCAAATTGAAAGACTCAGAAAAGATTCACGGGATTTAAACCCGTGCCCTGGCGATTCCGGCGCCATACTCTAACCACTGTAATCAATCTTGCAACTGCATAAGTTGCTTCACATAGTGCGAGGATCAGCGCAATTTGATATTAAAGGCCTATTGTAAAATATTTCTTGATTTGAGTGTTACGTTTTAAGTTATAAGGGTTTCATTTAGATATAATTTTAAATATACAAATAAATTGATATGAAACAAAAAGATGCTAATTCTTTTTTTGTTGAGCCTGGCTCACCTGTGTACTTGGTTACCCATGGTTACCGTGTTATTGTGCTTTAATTGCAGCTTCAGGCTCTGTTGAACTGGGGTCAGACGTTTGCACTTCACCTACTAAACAAAGAAAACCGATTAAGACCAATATCAACTTATAAAAGGTGCATACATGGACGCAGACAAAACTGCTGCTCAGCTCTTGCAAATTTGACCACAAATCTTAGTACTGCTCATCAACGGAGCCCTCAACTTGAAAGCAAAACCGAAAAAAAAGCAAAATCAACGAATCCTGAGGACAAGACAAGAAAAACAAGCAGCCTGCATCCAAAGCTATCACTGGGAGGAAAGAGCAAAGGTTCAGTAACTCCAGAAACTAAAGAAGAAGATAAAGAAGATGCAAAGACGGTATGCCTGACAGAAGATGATCTGAAGTATCGCATGACTCGCATATCAGTGGAGGATATAAATCTGTTCATCGTAGAATCAGGCGTGGCCTGTAACATGCAGGTGAGACCACATGCTACACTGCGTATCTCGAGAATTGCTGCATTCTTAAAGTTCAGGGGAAAAGAAGTTAACAGATTGAGAATATAGTTAACTTGATAAATACTGATCAGTGGCGAGCCATTATTTCTACCATGCCCCCCTCTGATAAATCAATTATTTTTACCATGAATATATTTTCCTCTGCTTCAGGTCAGTCCAGTAAGACTTGCCATGTGTAATCTGCATAGTGACAACCAAACAACCGGTTTAAGCCTGTTTATACAGGCAGTCAAACTACGTCAATTTGTCCTTGCTCCACGACCTATAGTAGATGATCCTGTACTGGATGATGTTCACAAGAGGATGTCCCTCTGTGATGACGTTATTTGGATGGAAGCTGCAAACCTGTTCTTTGGACCCATCATCACTGATTTCTCTTTGGCCGAAGGACAAAATGGTAAATTCTTTTTTCGCTTTTTCATACTTTTAAAACGTAATTTTTGACAAATATTTATTGTTCCTTTAACAGAGCAACTTGACCAGAAAAGTTTCCTGGAAATACACGATGAAAAGTATCAACGCATTTGGTTTTTGTGGAGTTTATCAGAAAAACATCATCCAAAGAAACGTCCAAGTTGTTGTGGTTGTGTGGGGGGATGTAACTTTTTTGGTAAAAATGCTAATGGACTAAGGTTCTTTTCCTCGGAGAAGCTGGATGCGAGTGCAAATGATACAGGAATAACAGGGTTTGGTTCTGAAGGTGGTTTCTATGACGACTGGGAGCTGAATGATGAAGACGAAGCCAAGCCTCCTTACATGTACTCCCATGACGCTCTTGGGTCCTCATATCTCGATCAAAGTCCAGTCGGATCAGTTGAAGCGTTTACACGCAAACGATACCATGGGTCAGAAGCAAGTAGCTCTCCTAAGCTGAGAAGGCCAGCATATCTCAGGCGTCCTGCTACTAAACAAGAAGGAGGCCATGATCAGGGTAGCTATTTTAGAGGCAGTCTAATTGAAGACTAATTTAGATGTCATTGAATCATTTGTTGTGGTAGATTTTCTTGTACGTTCATATGAAACAATGCATACCAGTGAATTATTTTCTTTTTGCGTTCATTCGTTCACTCGTTCGTTCTATCGTTCATTCTATCGTTCGTTCTATCGTTCTATCGTTTGCCGTTCGTTCGTTTGTTTGTTTGTTTGTTTACTTTTATTTCCATTTATTTGTTTAACAGAACATGAGCCAACCAGCCGTCTTAGTTGGCAAAGCTCACTAAGGCGTACCTCGTCGAGTGTTTCAGCCAAAGCAAAGTACATGCAGACAGGTAGCCTTCAAGGATCCAAATCACACATCCCACCACGCACCAGGCAGCTTCATAGCTACTCTTCACAATTATCACGTGAAAGCGAAGGGTCGTTCTACTCGTGTGGAAGTCTTCTTGATGACTTAGATAATATGTAAGTATTTTATTCTATTTCAATCAATCTTTAATAGCCAATGTGCACGAGCATGAATCTCTAGCACAAAGCATGATGAGAAACCGATTACTTTTTCGGCTCCTCTAAAACTTCATCTGACAATTTTCCTCTCGAACTTTCTATGAAATGTAAACTAGTATTTCAACAGACGAAAATGACAGAGCAATTTTTATCTGATAGTTTCTTTGATTTTCTGTTCCATTTTTGCAGTACTCTGTTTCCCATAGTGCTTTGTGAGCTTTGATGTACATTGCTTACTGACCTGCAATAAAGAAAACGACCATCATGTTTCGATTGCATGTCACACTGTGTCAACAATAGTAGACCAAACTGTGTTGCGTTATTTTCTTAGGCCACCCTTACATCATGGGGTATCTGTGGAAACCTTTGAGTCTGCTGTAGAGGATCCAGACGACCTTATGAAGTTTGGAGACAGTGAGGCACATTTTTCTCACTTCGTAGTTTCCTGTCCGCAGCTTGTTAATCGATACTCACAACAGCTGTCGCAGTTAGAATGTTTAAACTGGAATGTGCCAGCAGCAATCCCAACCAGCAAAAGGATGTTCAGCATTGTTGAGAATCTTAAGGTATGGTTGACATCACTTGTCCTGCGGCGGGTCTTCCATCATTTTGATAGTCAATGTACTTCTTTTTCGTATTTGCAGGAAACCGAACCTAGTGATCCGTTGGTTCTTCCTGGAGTACCGCAGTTCATCTATCTCAATCCTCCAAAGTTCAAGCCACCTCTGCTAGTGAAAAAATATCAAGGAGTCAAAAAGAAAGAAGAACAAGATGAAGATGCTGATGTCAGCTCGTCAGACAGCGGCTCTGTTTACGATGGCAATGCAAAGTTAAACCTCTCTCAAGTGGAAAAACCAAGCCAAGACACTGAGAAGTTAGTATCATCGATGTTCCTGGTATTCAATAGAGTTTGAATAGAGATTAGGAAGATAGAAGATATACAATAAAATACTATCATACTCAACCAAGGGCTTTTTTATCTTAGCCTGCATGTTGGTGAAAACAGTGAGCAAGATTCGCTGCGTAAAGCAAGGTGGAAGACGGCCATGAATGAGGGCAGCCAGGGATCTTTGACGTCTGTCGATTCATCATCTGATATCCAGTCATCAAAGAAAGAACAACGCCCACTTCAAAACCTAGCGATCTTTAGATTTAATGGTGATATCAATATATTCCTGACCCCCTTGTGTGTGGATGCATTACAAAGGTATGATATAGGAGCTTTTTTTACCAGAACAAGGACAGAAAAAGACCTCTGCATGCTTTCCATGAGATAAAGGATTATCATGATTCTTTTTACAGACCTACAGCACAATGTCAAGTATTTGACTGATTCTACAACACGGCAAAAGATCAAACGATAACCATTTTGTTTATTCTCTCTTTTTTATTTATTTGTTGAAGGTATATCTCGTCGATATCTAGACAAGATTGCATTCTACATCCTGCATTAGTGGTCGATTTAGTGCATGACATGTGCACCAGTACGGCCGAAAAACTTTATCACAAGCGTCTAGATAATAACCTCACATCAGCAGTGGATGATACAAGTGTTACCAAAACAGACGAAGTCGTTGCATTGATCTCTACTTCAAATATAAATGTTTGCTTTCTACAAGTTGCTGTACCCGAATTGAAAGCAGAGGGAAGAAACGACTTGGACTTACTCGAGTTCCAAGATGAAAGCTATAAAGCAAAAGAACCAAGCACTTCTCTTCTTGCTGGAAGCCTTGATGGGATTTCAGCTAAGGTTTTCTCAGTTCAAAAAGCAGCAGTCAATAATCCAAAATCTTCTGACAGCCACCTTGACATGCGTCAATCTGACGAACAATTTACTTTAAACAGTAAGCCTTCATATACCAATCCAGTCTTTTCAAACAAACCTTTACATCGTAATACTTCGATGGCTTTCAATGGCAAGTGCAATCAAGTCCAGCTGCAGCTTCATGAACTGTGTAACAAGAGCGATTTCGAGGACAGCATCACCACTGCTATTACAGACAAATTAACCAAGTCAAAATTCCTCGTTAATGGAGAACATTTACATAGCTTTACGGATTCTTCTGATACAGATGATTTACCCCCAGGCTCATACCTCAGCCTGTTAATGCTAGAGTGTGGACTTGAAAAGATATATGTTAATGGAGGAAGCGAGTGCGGGAATGGATGTGAAATACTTCCTAAGATTGGACATAGACCACCGTCTCGTCATCGTATGGAGAGAGACAAGACAAGTAATGGGAATGGAGAGATAATTGATAGTAACGGTGCTGTTCTCCATGGATATTGCAACCCCATGTCAGAACAAGAAACTGGATCAGTACGAATAAACATGAACACATCCGATGATGATAATAATAAGTCAGGAAAAAGTGGGCTTAGTTCTTTAACTTCAAGTTTGAGTTTCTTAACAAGTTTTACCGGAGGCAGCGACTCTGATATCGAAAGCGAGGGTAAGTATTGGAATGTCCCAATGCTGAACTAGATTGTAGCTCATAGGTAGTCACATCTATTGTCTTATATTTGCCCATTGACTAATTTTAGTAATCCGTAAATCGCAGGAGATGGGGATGAGGGCAAGGCATTATTGCAGCCAAGCAAGAGCCAAAGTGTCAAGAAAGGGGACCAAAAAAGGGATGACAAAGAAAGTCCGCAAGACAGTCAGGTATGTGGCATCATATTGATTCACGCATCGGCATCTTTACTAATTCTGTAAGTCTGTCTTCGACTGTCTTGAGAGTACATTTTCACAAGAGCGTTTTTTTACTTGTATATATATATAATGCAACGCAAGACTACCGTCTGAAGCGCATTAGTATTCAGGTTACAAACTTTTTTTACACGGTGTTCAAGTTTCCTTTTTATTTAGTCTCTTGTTGTGTAGCAGGAAGTGGAGCTTGCTCGTCGCATAGACGTGGAAATTTGTCTGTCAAGCATCTGGTTGAACATAGCCTCGCCTCCATCATCTCGAACACTCCCTGAAAACTACCACCTTTACAACAGCCTTGTGACGACCATTGTGCCGTTATCGGTTGCTTGGATTCCAGGCATTCTGGAGCTCACCCACCTGATCAAGGATGTAAAAGTTAACAGAGATATGCGGTTCACAAGTGTCATCGCCTGCTTGATGTCACAAGCTTTACCTGAGCACGGAAAGATACCTAAAAAGGTACCACATCTTTGATTGTAGTTTCCTGATAATATGATGAAATTTACTCTTTAATCTTTAATTGATTACACTTAAGACGGTATGAGAACTATACTAAGAGATGGTAGCAATGAAAAGTCGGTATAGGATGCTCGCATTATCACAATAACGAATAATTTCACTACCAAAATGTACACTCTCTCTTTTGTTAGTCAATAATACACAATTCAGTGGTACTGTTATTATACTACTGAGGCAATAAAAACTTGAATAAGGGAATATCGGTTTGAGAACTATACTAGGAGATGATAGCAATGAAAGGTCGGTATAGCATGCTCGCATTATCACAATAACGAATAATTTCACTACCAAAATATATACTCTCTCTTTTGTCAGTCAATAATACACAATTCAGTGGTACTGTTATTATACTACTGAGGCAATAAAAACTTGAATAAGGGAAAATGAAGCATTGTCGTAAAATGTCTACCTTCAAGTTGCTTATGATTATAGCTACTACAAGAAGGTCGTCGAGTGAACTTAGAATATTGAGTGTTTAGTGTGTGACAGGTTTGCCAGGTCGAAAATTTAAAAAGCTATTCTCAACATTAGTTGAGAACATGGCTTTGACTTTGTGCTCCTGCTAGCTCTGCTACCAACTAAATCATATTGGCGAGTCGCATCTTTAGTTACAGCTCGATTTTGTATCCCAGTTCTTTTTTTATGGCCACTTTTCGATACCCCCCTATGTTCCTTTGTATATCTATTCTATCTGGTGCTATTTCATATCACAATGTTTATCTTATCTGCCTATTTTTTTAGCATGGTATTCATTACCTGGTCACCACTATTTCCAAGTCTCTACAAGAAGATCATTCGAGCCAACTGATATACCATCTACGCCGGCAGCTGATGGGGTCAAGACTTAATAAAGTCAAGACAGCTCTCTTACAGAAGGAAAGCATTCCCGAAACAAAAAGACTAGTCAAGGTAACGATATTCGTCATATTTCTATTATCTCATTCAGAACATCGATTGCATTGATATCTTCTTTTGTTTCCCTAGGGGATATTTGCTTTAGCGAGGCAGTGGAAGTGCTTCCTAGCCGGTACTGAAAAAGGAGAAATATTGTTTTACGGTACAAATTCGATCAAGCGGCATGTTGTTGGGAGGGGAGTACTTACTGAAAGGGACCGTGCTATACTCATGAGAGAAGAAACCAACGTCAAAGAAAGTGCAGCGCCAACTCAAGAAGTTGGCACTGAAATAACAGGGGGAACCTTGGAAACAGAGAAGGATGGTGTGCAGTCGGTGAACGACGATGAACAGCAGAAAGGTAGGTTCGTTTATTGATTTAACCAAAGACATAAATATAGACGATGTATGTTTAGTTTTTAATTCGGAAGCACGTGCGCTGCAACTCCTGGCCGCCTTCGTGTGAGTAAAGTTGCTTATTGGTTTCCGTGTGCAGGCTTCGAGGGTCCTCCGCGTTTCCTCACCCCGCAAAATGATCTCCATTTGGGTTGAAAAGTCTGTTAGGTTATTCGTCCACCCTCATTGTAGTAAATTAAGCTAAATGGGGCAGGTAAACTTTAATTTTGGCTCCTTCGGGTACTGGACACATTTTACAGTAATTCAATAGAAACAATAAAAGACCATATTATACGATAAAACGGAGCTAACAAAGACGACAGTACAGGTTTACGCGGTACCTGCAGCAGGATCCTGAAATCTTTTCGTGATAACCATAATCGCTTTTCTCTTTTATTATGCAACCACGAGAAAATTTCATTTTACATTAATTCAATAGAAACCATAAGAAAATTCATTTTCTCTGGGCAACCATCTTTGGTCAACACAACATACTCATATATAAACATTTTAGAATTTTGCGCACTTCATAAAAATTGTTTGAAGGGAAGTTGCCACAACCTTCCATTCGGCAATTCTTAAGGTGGCTGCCTACTTTTGAACGTTCGATTTGAGCCTACGATGTGCGCGCGCTCAATAACCGCTGAAAAATCTACAAGATTTCATTGAAGAACCATACGCGTTTTCAGCTTCAACAGGGCAAAACCCTCAAATTTTGCACGGGACTCTATATTTTTTGATAGCTCATTCGAAAAAACTCCTAAAAATCTAGGTTATATCAACATTTTAGGAAAAGTTTAAATCAGGAACACGTGAAAAAATAGATTTTTGTAGGGATTTTTGTTCGACTTCATGAGATTTTTTAAGAGCACCGAAAGTACAAAATATGACAAATCAATGTATCTCTCTGTCTTTTTGTCGAAAATATCCTTGTATTATTGTAGAAAGATTGACTAGCCTTCGTTTGTGCAATCATATAGTCTGCAAATAACTATTATCTTATTAATCTTAATTTTTTTTCTAATCACTTCCGGTGGCGCAATTTTTACTCCAAAAGCTCGTGCGTAGGCTTCCATTAAATGCTGATTATCTCGAAAACGAGTTCGGGACACCCTAATTTTCTTTCCAGATTTGGAATCAGCATTAAATTTCAATTCGGAAAATCGAAGTTTTAGAAAAAGCTTAAATCAATTTCCAAAAGTAGGCAGTCACCTTAAGTAGAGTAAAAGTGAAAATAATCTTTTTAACGTTGACAGTTCTGAAGGAATCTTCTTCTTCTCCTGTTAATCATCCTTCGAAACCTGCGGCTTCACTTACCCTTCCACTGGAAACTGTCCAGACATCACACCTAACTTCTAGCCAACGTACCCCTCTGCTACGCGCCTCTTCTGGTGCTCAGCCAAACAGCGATTCAGACACCGATGACTCGCCAAACACTACTTTGCGAAAAGGTCAACAAACGAAATCTCTTGCTGAAAATAAAGCTCAGAAATACGGTCACAGAAAACAGATAAGTCTTTACAGCTGGCTCTCTAGCACTCCTGTGACATCGCCAAATACATCTCGGCAGCCAGGTGTGGTTAGTCACCTACTACAAAGTCAATCTACTCAAGGTATGCAAGTCAGTGGTGGCGTTACTCATCAATCGTGTTTTATTTAAGGTCCTTAACCCTGCCCGACTAAAGTTAAAGTTTGACTGCACATACGTATAGGCTACTTACCCCGTGTTTTCTGTTTAGTGTCGCCAGATAAATCAGAGCAAGACAACAAGCTATTCACAGAGATGGTCAGTGTTCCAACGAGTGGGAAAAAAATCCAAGATGAGAAAGAGACGTTTAAAACTCTACTTCAGGCTATAAACTTGAAGCCAAAAATAGCAGAGTCCGTGGATACCGCCAATGCCATCTCATTAAAAACTAGTCTAAAGTAAGCAGGACAGAATTAATAATCAAATTTGTATTTTAAACTATATAAATCAAGATATATTTGAGTAATTCATGTTTCTCGTATTACTTATTTTTGCTAGATATATTCGTTTGGATCTCGTGGATAACGAAGTGAACAATATGTCAAAGAAGCAAAGCCAGGAAGAGGGAACAAGACAGCGCAGTAGTAGTGAATCTAAGAGAGCTAAAGAGGTTAGTACTGGCCTCCGTCCTCCGTCGAAGCAAGAGAATATGAAGTGAGAGAGCACATATCCCATACATGGGTCTCTAACCATGAAAAATTTTTGAAAATGTATTTTTAGCTCCGCGCGCAAGCCTGAGCTATTTTAGCATGCGATTCCTGATTGGTCAGAGTTATAGTGACTTTAATGCGAGCGAAAAATGGTTAGTTTCCGACGAGAAAAAAATAATATTTTACAACCACCACTCTCCATATGGGGCTCTTCCGTGAGGTTCCCTCCACACGCACTACCACTACTTTCAATATTCTATGTAAATACCGCGAACTCCTCGGATGCTACCCATGTCTTCAAAATCAGAAAAAAGTTGAAATTAAAATAACATGTTTAACTAACTTTATGTTTAATTCTTATATTCCGAGCAGCTTGACTGTTTTCAGCTCTCTTAAAACCTCTTCCTTTTACTGGTACACAACTGATTCCAACAGTAAAAACCTCTTTCGTAAACGAGTTCATTCTTCCTTCATTTTAGATGTCAATAAGATAACTTGTCATTTTGAAAACATTGAAGTTCAAGTCAGAAGTACGTGTTCTTGGAATATTTAGCAATTATTCGCCGAAAGTGAAGTGAATATCGGAATATTCACTGAGGATGATCGAGGTGTTCGAACTGGTTACATCGACTCTTTAGTGAATATCCCAAAAACAACCTTCGTGTTCTTTTCAAGAATAATAATAAGAAACTCTATCAGTTATCATTTCAGCTTATCACTTATCGTCTTTGGTTCCGACAACCTTTTTTTAATGTAGTTCTATAATTACTTGGGATACCAGTATTACTGATGTATTATGTATTACTATAGTAATTATAGTTCTATAGCCATAAACCCTAGGACTCCTTTTCTTTTGTAGCTTCTTACAGAGAAAGACCCCATTTTTCTTGCCAAGGATTTCGCCTTCAGGCTAATCTTCAGCAACTCACCAAATGGAAAAGATTTTTCGACTGACGTTCCATCGCTAGCCAATACCATGGTCAAACACATCAAGTTTAACGTTAGTTTTGGGAACGTTACGCAAAAAATCAATCTTCCCTTCGTAAGACTTACAATTCAGCTCCTGGACATGGTGGACTTACTTGCATGGTTCATCAAGTCTAAGGTATGGTGTTCTATTAGACGCTTAGCTTATTGATATAACTTATCATACATGTAAACAGAAAGACAGGCAGGCCAGTAGTCAGGACGCCAAGTACGTCCGCCGCCAAGTTTTCTTTGAGCAAGGGGTGTCAATAATGCGTCTTTTTGCGTCTCTGCCGGCTTAGAGTCAAAGCCACGTGTAATTCACGGGATAACGAACAACGGTTTACTGTAAACACAGCGGAAATTGATCGTTATGTTTCTCAAAAAATAGTTGGATGCGTTGTGATGGAATAATTCTTACGTAGAGCCAAAAAATTCTTATTAGACCCCTCTAGACTATGAACAATATATGATGAATATGACATCTAGGTTCATAAGTCAAAGTTTCAGACCTTGTCTTTATCTTGTGGTCTTCTAAACAAACGTTAACCAATACATTACTAATTGATTTTTAGCATCAGGACATAATTGGTGACAGCGAGGACGGTCCTGCTCCAGCATTCACTACCATATTCGGTCCTAACGATAGACCGTCAGTTTCCCCGAGCAGTGTCAAGTGTTGGAAAACAATGTACCAAGTGTTGGATTTGTACTCCTCTCTACCACGCGAACCTAAATCTAAAGGGAACTGTAATAAAGCTAGTGGCTCCAGGCCAGTGCGTAGTAAGTAGAACACTCAGTCTTATTGATATCTGAACTTAATAACTAATTCGATTATCGTTCAAAGCCCTTGGTATCTCTGTGTTATCCTTTGGTTACTTTTGATGCTTCTCTTTCTTGGGCTGCAGAGGTTCCATTTCGCTTCCTGTGGTTGTAACGAACGAGCGCCCAAGGCGCGAGGGAGCGAAATTTATTTCTCCTTCGACTCTCCCCTCATTCCTCCTGCGATTTCCCTTCAAAACCGCAAAACCCAAGAATCAATAACCTGTGGACCCAAGGGTAGTTTTTTTCACGCCGACACCAAAAACAATTGATCAAATTTTTATTCCTTTTCTCGGTAATAATCGAGGTCATGAAGGATAATCGCTTCACCAAAATCTCTCATCAAAGTCTTTCTTTTATTTTAGTTGATCTCCCATCTCCAGATCAACCAAAAGAAGTGAAAATCGATATTGAGGATGGGCCTGATTTGCCACTTGACAAGCGTCGGTCAGTCATAAGCCGATCAACATGGGAATCTAAAGTTCAGGAGTCTAACTTCGTTGTCGTGCCCACATACATTGTATTGGGTGTGGTAACCTTCCCAAGGGCACGACTACTTGCAGCCATTGGTGATTTACTGCTAGAAACAGAAATCAGAGATATCAGTCTGGTTCTTACTAGAAAGGAAGAGAAAGATAACAATGAAACAGGTTTGCAATTAGCTAGGGGTGTATGATTTTTTTAAAAATCTGTATTGATTTCCCAGTTGCTAGTTTACAGTCCGAAAACATTAAGATACAAAATTCATTCTAAATCAATAATAGTTGGGACACTATATACTATAGGTATCCGTGCTTGCCGAAACTATCTGGGTAGGCTGAAGTGTGCTTATGAACAAATGTAGACTGATAAAGCGGTTTTTGTGTTGCCGTGATTATGATCATGATATCGTTTTTCTTCCTGAAGATCACTGTTCAGGGTCAGTATCTGGACATGTTGGAAGTGTCAACAGTGTGCTACTCGAGAGAGTCAAGCGTAAAACTGGGTAAGTAGTTATAAAATAATTCAGATAGTAGGCGTGCTGTGATTGGCCGAGAGCCGTGTTTGCATTTCCCTGTGCAAACACGGTTGTGACGCGTGTCGTGGGAAAATGTGAGTTTTGTTTGAAAGTTGTACTTGTACACAAATAGTCATAACTCCAGTAAAATTAGTAGAATATGGCTAAGTTTCCAAGCTTAGACTTTGACTTTCCTGAGGAAGCATCTGAAATAGTAGAACCACCAGAAGAGCCTTCGACAAAAAAGAAAAAATCCAGATTTGCCAGCCTGAACTCGGATAATTTCGACGAACTCTTTCGACAACACCGACGGAAATCAAGCTTGAATTTAGCGAGTTCTAGCTCTCTAGATAGTGTTTTCTTTTCGGTCTAGAATGACTAAAGCCATTGGTTAAGCTTTGGAATTATTATTTTATCAAGATTTGCTTGTAAAAGCCTCTTTCTCAAGGGAGAAAGTCGCTAGAGTTTGGCTTCTTCTCGCTTTGAAATAAGAAATTTTCAACTTGAATTTCATGCTTGGAGGCGTGTATCAAACTCGCGATTTGATTGGTTAAGGGTCTTCTTTCGCGCAATCTGATTGGTTATTGCAAATGCACAAGTATGTAAGGAGAATTTGTATTCAAAACTTTGAACTAAATTCTTCTGTTTTATTTGATCGTGTTTCGTTATTTTTGTTTTTGAAGAAAATAATTTTATAAAACAAATAAAATACATTAACTGTGTTTGCACAGGCTAATGCAAACCTCGATTCTCGAGCAGGTGCAAACGCTCGCCTACGGCTCGTGTTTGCACTGATCTGCTCTCGAATTCTCCCAACCACATCTCGGTTTGCATTAGCGTGTGCAAACACAGCAAATGTATTTTATTTGTTAATTATACAGCTTCTCATTAATCCCATATAGGTAACTGTCCAATTATTTTCTTAATTGGACAGGTCTTGTTGATATGGGATTAATTAGGCAGATATATAATTAATAGGTAATGGGATTTCATGCTCCCCAATCAAGAAATAATTAGACTCGAAAAATTCCTCTGACTGCCAAATTGGACTCGGCCTACGGCCTCATCCAATTTTGTCAGTCCTCGCAATTTTCCTTGTCCAATTATTTCTTAATTAGACAACATGGAGTCCTATTACATATACTAATTGTCTATCCATTATTGGCCAAATCATGAGAAATCGAGATAATGGAACTGATAATAACATTGGCGACTGTTAAATCCAGCAACCACCCATTCATTATTTTCATCCATCCATCCATCCATCCATCCATCCATCCATCCATCCATCCATCCATCCATCCATCCATCCATCCATCCATCCATCCTTCCAATCATTCTGATTGTTCGTTTGTTTTTATTAATTCACCGCATTGCACTGTTGGTTTTTATTAATTCAGTTATTTAATATGTATATTTAGGCACTGCCTAAAAGCGGAGCGAATGAAACTGAAAGGTAAAAATAAGATCGGGGAAAAAGTCTTCAATTTTTTTTTATTCGAGATGAAGATAATTTCTCCCATAATAAAAACCATGCAGTGAAATCGAATCGAAATGCAGTACATTGTTCTTCTTTTTTTTTTTTTTTTTTTTTTTTTTTTTGCGAGTATACTCTCCCACTTAGGAATTTTCTACACAACTCACCGCCACCCTCAGGGGCTAGTTTTGTTCTTGGAAGATTTTCTTCGACAAAATGCCGACAGGCTTTGAATCTCTTTTACTTAAAGAAAAACGAAAGATAACTACAGATAATCCATTACAATATCACGTTTAGTGAAATTTACTTCGGATGTCTTTCAATGAAATCGAAAATCTGCAGATTTAGGACAAATCAAGACCAAAAAACAGACTTGAAAACTGGTTAAGGCGAGCAGAAAATAAGCTTACTTAAACTTGACAAGAACAACCGAGACAAAATAGAAAATAATGCAAAAAGGCAATGCAATGACGAATATCTTTGTCAGTAAATTGGCGTTTGTAAATGTTTTTGAATATTTTTTTGCTTTTTTAAGTGAAAGTCTAGTAGGTCTTTATACGATAACATCTCTCAACAACACAAATTTAAGCTCATTTTTATAATCATACTTGCTGGAACAGCTTAATAAACAGTTGAATATTTAGTGTAAATTTATATTTAATTCAATAATTAAATAAATTATCTGTAGAAAGATATAGAGAATATTACATGGGCGCGCGGAGATACGAAATTTATCTTCGAGTGTTGAAAAGATCTCTCACGAGTGGGCGCAGCGAACGAGTGAGAGATTTTCAACACGAGAAAATAAATTTCGTATCTCCAAGCGCCCATGTAATATTCTGTTTATTATATAATTAATCATAAAATCAACTTAATAAGCTTTTTATTATTATAAAAAGTTCTTATTTATAAACTAATTGCTTAAATACACATGGTAACGATATTTTCACATGTGAAATATCAATTTTTCGATAAGGAGAAATATAGGCATTTTATGGATAATTATATGATGAATAAAATTATTGAATGAAAGTCTTCTTTGTTTTGCCAATGAGACCCCGCGATAGGAGGCGAACAAAGCTGCATTTTTTTGAACGAAATTAATACGATAGTTGGTTAAAAACAACCGAATTGTTAAAGATCAGTACAAAGCTAAATAAAGGACGAATATTTGTTGTCGTAATATGCTCTCCGTGTTATATTTCCTCCAGCATTAAAATAAAATCAAGCTTATCTATAGAAATATAAAAAGTTTTGAGAGAAAGTCTTTGATTTGTCAATTCGTCAAGAAAAATGCTTGTCAAAAAAATATATATATATACGATTGTTGCTAAAAAAACACACACCTGAATTCTTGAAGAACACTTCTTGATCCATCTTTGACTACATGAAAGTTTTTTTTAAATTGTTCTTGGTCTATAACTTGTCTTAAAGCGATTTTTTCTGTGCATTTGAGAGCCGCATTTGTGAGTAGTTTTGCTTTGACATCAAGCGGGATTCCTGTGTTGTGTACACGGATGGACGGACGGACGGACGGAAGTGACGTCAGCCAAGCCATGAAAAATCAACGCGATGGTTTACCGTTTTTTCTTAAGTATGATGCTCCGCTCGTGCGGGAGCTCCGCTATAATACACTCAACAAAATTACTCGGTTGTGATTGGACAAGAGGAGTACAATGAAATCCCAAATTGTACTCTGTAGAGTCGCATTTAATTTTCTCAATTTTGTTGAGTTTAACATCATAAACAAAATATCGCACGATCTCGAGCACAATTCGGAATTTATAGGATTCCCATATGGTCTAGTGGTTAGGATGCGGCGCTCTCACCGCCGTGGCCAGGGTTGGATTCCCGGTGTGGGAAGATCAAATTTTTGCAGATCCACATCAGCCTTTGGGTGCCGATGCATTTATTGTTATCTGCAATATCTGTAATATTAACCTGCTTTATCAAATAAAGGATTGATTGATTGAGGTACGAGTGATGTTTTGAAAGTTTTCAAAATTGGACGAGCCTTTAGATTAGTAGATTAGTACTCGAGATCGTGCGGTTTCCTACACTACTTGGCCCGTAGATTGTGCGAGGTGTTACGGTTACCATTAAGTCAATGTTGTTGAATAATCCATTTTTACAGTTACGCTCAGTTACAACGAAAAATAGCTACAAGTCGAGGTTGGAGTTTCCGCGCATAGCAAATCTATAGTTTATCATGCGCGGCAACTCTAGCCGCGGCTTGGAACTATTATTCGTGGTCACTGAACGGAAATGTAAAATGGATTACTGTCGTGCAAGTTTATCGATTTGACTTATTCATCTTCCTCAAGGATTTCTTGAAAAATTTTAAACAAGAGTGAAACAATATAGGATAAGGATCAAGGAATCAAGTCAAATGAAGTCGATAAACTATCCGAGGGTTTCAGTACAATTGTACGACAATTCAACGATAATCATGTCCCAACTTTTTGTTGACCTTTACATCATGTACACCAAGTAAAATGTACGGGCCAATCGATGTATTAAGGCAGCAGTTCAAATTCTGATCATCTTTGATATATCTTAATTGTTAGAATGGTTGTAAGCTGCCACCTTTCGCGTTCAAATGCCATCTACACGACAGCCTCAGAATTCCAGCGTGAAAAGAACCTTGCTCTGATTACAATCGGTGTGATTAATGTAGAGATTCCACAACATCCAGTGGCTCTGCATACCATGATGACACGCAGCTCTCGTACCATCTCCAGGCATATCACCGATATACAAACCCAGAGATCAGTTATCAGGTGACTGTAGTTGAATATAGAAACTTTTGAGGTTCTAAATGACTGTTTTCAGTTTGCTTCTTGAAATTCTTTTCGGCGTAAAAAGAGAAATAATCATGACCAAGACCAAATCACAAAGTATCCATGCATTACTATAGAAGCACGACTTAGATTTTTTTTTTCTTCTTTGTCGAGAGTGCTTCGTATTTTCAATAAGCAAATTATGTACAATATGCTGACAAATATTTCTGTCATTCACCGGGAACAGGTCAATGGGTAGCCACGAGATGAGCCCACAACGCTTAAGTAAGAGGATATCTGGTGTACCTGCAGAGTTCGTCAAGCACCATCTTGGATCTCCCACAGGATTTAAAATGTTCTCTCCAATTGACAGTGTTGATGGCACTGAACTAACTGCCACTCGTATCAAGTTTGATGTTATTCTCAAAGGTTTCTCTTTGGGTGCTTCACTGTTGCCATCGCTACGTGCAGGTTACAAGGTGAACAATAACATTACTAATGCTTATCACAATGGCTGTAAGTCCCATAAAATAATATTTTTTCATATTCTTAGGGTGCATATAAGTTATTTTAAAGGGTTTTAAGTCATGCGGTTGCACCCCAAAAACTGCCTTTGTAAAGAGGATTAAAGAGGCGCATTAATGCTAGGATGACTGTTGGTTTCTTGTAGATTGGAAGAATTTCTGCTACTGCACACACTGGCCCAAGCATAATGTTCAAAGCTTCGATGCCGTCACACAGGCTGTCGTTCTCATCAAAGGTAACATCCTTAAGCAATGTCATTCGTTTATAAACAAAACGCCGTGTATATCATTCTTTTCATCTCAAAAAGTTTCAATTATTATTTTTCATTTGTTATTAACTCGCTCTATTATATTCAGTTTTCTCTTCTACTATTGTCGTATTCAGATACAGACTTTCGAAACAAATGTTCCTTCTTCCACATTGGTTGATTTACCTCCAGTGAAAGTGTCTGGGGAATTTCTGACCAATCGCAATCGTCAGCCAAAGTATGGTATAGATGGTATGCCGACTCAGCAGAGGGGTAAAAGAGGTCACTTGTATGTCAGTACTGAAATAGGTTCCTTCCAGCACAGTCTCACTACAGATCTACTCAACCACTTGGTGTTTGTACAAAAGAGTTTCATGAAGGTAAGATACTATGTTAATTTGGGGACGAAATTTACGAGACTTTACAAACTAATATTGCAAATTATAGCAAGAGAGATCATCTTTTTTTTAAAAAAAAAGCTCTAAAATTACTCAGAAACATACAAGTCATGTGCCTCTCTTGCTCGTTGTGTATGACGTTATATAACTATTTCCATAATTGCGCCAAGCAATCAAGCCTTGTACCAAATCTTGGCTTGTACAAATCAAAATTACGACATTTCTCCTCTGTGCTGAAATTATCCTCGGTTTCATTCTTTTCATGTGCGAAATCTAGGAAGTGAATGACGTAGTGCAGCGTGTGTCAGGAGAAAGTCAGCCTATTCCTCTGTGGCGCACTGTATCTTCAGAAAGCTTGGACTCTTCCAAACACAAGGAAGCACCTTTCTTATATTCTTTTGGGCTCACACTTAAGGTAATGGTTCAGAAACTATCTTAAGATATCGTCTTCACCGTCAGTACACTCATCATGATCATAATTCTTTTTGTACTATGTACAGGGTATACAAGTGACTGCGACAACCCCAGCTGCTACGGCGGTTCGTTTAGACACAGGAGAAATATCTCTTGAGTTGTCCAACGCCATTCCTTCACCACTGGAACCAGGAAGACTGAAAAGAAGTAGGCAATGTGTTTGAACTGCTTGTTAAGTGTATCAAATATATCACCAAGGAAAAGGGAAGGGGGACATTAATGTTTATTTATTACTTTAAGGTATTTTCCTGCATTTTTTACTAATGCTCTATTTGTACCCTTATAAAGGTGGCAGCTTTGTCAAGTTATTTGGAAAGGCCCAGGTCGATGTGAACCTTTCTCTGGGACAATTCATGAAGGTAATGATAATAATAATAATAATAATTTATTGAATTTATATAGCGAAAATCTCAATTGGGGTATTTTCATTTGCGCTGTAACATGAATGTAATATACACTCGATTGCAGAAACGTTGTAGTATACATTTATACAAATACCTAATTAGATGCATATTGCAATTTTACTTTTTTAACCCTCAAAACCAATTGATTTATAATCTGTAGGATGTAAAACACAATATGCATCTCATTAGATATTTGTATAAATGTATAAATATACTTGTATACTTGTATATATATTGGAAGCAGCCATAATTTTTGCAAATGGCTGTATATATATATATATATATTTGTTTGAGAAGAAAAGACAACATTTTTCCCGACAAGCCTGTTTCGTGAATTGCTTCACTCTTCAGGGGATTTAATGATAAGAATATTCGTTACTATCATTTATATAGAAAAAGTATACATAATTAATTAGTGGATGTAGTTTAGCTGTTGCGTAGTAATGCTTTGTTTCTGTGGCGGCATGAAGATACAAGTTCGTTTCGCTTATTTAATGAGGGTTCCGGTCGATAGATTATTAGAAACTTTTCTTTAAGACAAAGGTTACATCTTTTGCTGGAGCTGTTGTAGGCGGAGCTTGAAGATAGGACGCGCCATAAAATGGAGTAGCTGATATTACTGTTCTTGAGAGTCCAGATTTTTTATGTTGTTCGTGGCGGAATGAGGCGCTGTGGTTTCTGTATCTTGTTTTGAAGTCGTTTTCTGTGAGTCCTATGTATGTTGCGGTAGTGTTGTTGTCCTTTCTTGTGACGGTGGCTTGGTATACAACCTTTCTGCAATCAAGTGTATATATATATATATACTAAAACTATACTAATATTAAAATGTATGATTAAAAGAATAGTATGAAATTATTAGCGATATAAACGATAACTAAAAATCTGCGAAAGCCATCTTAACTAAAAAGGTTTTCAATAATTTCTTAAAATTAGTCACACTTGGAGCTGTCCTGACCTCCAAAGGTAGCCTGTTCCATAAATGAGGTGCAGCTACCATAAATGATCGCCATCTCCTAATGTCTTATGTGTTTTAAGATTAACATGTTCAAGTAATATTCCATTGCTATTTGAACGTTAACTATATCTACTCTCTTTTTTAATGTTAATATGGTCCCTTAAATATTTAGGAGCATAGCCATTAATAACCTTGTATATTTAAAACAACATCTTAAATTCTATACGAAAGGTAACAGGCAGCCAATGCAAATTATACAGTAACGGTGTTATCCTACAATATTTAGATTCATTATGAATTAATCTGGCTGCAGCATTTTGCACTCTTTGAAATTTGTGCAGTTGGTAATCTGGTAGTTCAAATAGCAGGCTATTGCAGTAATCTATCCTGCTAGTAACAAAGGCATGGACAAGTTTTTGAGTAGTTTCCTTGGACAAGTATTTTCGTATTTTCCTAATGTTATACAAATAGTAGAATGCAGTAGAGCAAGTCTTGTTAATGTGTGAGTTCATTGAAAATGAAGAGTCGAACCACACCCCCAAGTTCTTTACAGACGATGCAGGTGTTATTTCTGAATCGCCAATAGTAATGCTGTTGAGTTGAACTTTAGCCAGTTGCTGTTTAGTGCCAATCACAATACACTCAGTTTTGTCATCGTTAAGAAGCAGTTTATCAGTAGTCGTCCATGCTCTGACATCATCAATACATCTTTGAACAGCTCCAAGAGCTTCATCTTGACCAGTTTCATCATTGGGACTAAATGAAACATACAGCTGTTTATCATCCGTACAGATGGAAGGTGACCTTTGACCACATCAAATAGCATACTAGCATAAACAGTAAAGAGCAACGGCCCCAGACAAGAGCCTGTGCTACTCCAGAAGCTAATTCAAAACTCTTAGATAGTGTCGTGTTGACTAAGATACGTTGAGATCGTCCGTTAAGATAAGAACGTTGCCAGTCAAGTACCATTCCAGATATTGCAAAATCAGAGCTTAGCCGTTTTATAAAGATATCATGGTCGACTGTATCGAAAGCAGAGCTAAAGTCCAATAGAATTAGTATTGTAAGGTGTTGTTTATTCATGTTTAATAGGATATCGTTCTTGACTCTCAATAAAGACGTTTCAGTGCTAAAGTGCTTCCTATATGCGGACTGACAGGATGAATACAAATAATTAATGCTCATGTGATTATGAATTTGTTCAAACACCGCACTTTCAGTTAGCTTTGAGGTAAAAGGTAAGTTACTGACTGGACGAAAGTTTTTGAAATCACAATCAAGGCCAGGTTTTTTCAGAAGAGGTACTACCAAATCTTCCTTCCATTTATTTGGAAATCCTCTAGATTGTAAAGATGTGTTGATCAATGCTGTAAGTATAGGCAACAAAATATCACACTGACTAACCAGCCAAGATGGCATAGTATCCAATAGGCATGACTTCAAAGAAGATTTTTTCATAATAGACATAAGTATCTCAAATTCACTAAGATGTTGAATTGACTTTTGCTCGTGTGGTGATGACAACATCTCATGTCCACTATTGGTATGATTATTATTTAGTCGATTCCGTATATCCACAACCTTCTGTACAAAGAATTTTCCTAGATCTTCTGCAAATTTGTTCTCATCAACATTAGATGAAATAGCATTGGGCGGTTTACAATTAAGCAAACTCTTACCAGCCTTAAACAATTTCCTTTGATCACAGCTGTTTTCCTCGATGAAATTAGAGTAGAACTCTTTTCAATTTGGTTCTGCTGTAATAGTTTGTTACCCTTGCAAATAGGTGCAATGGATTTACCAATTGTCTTTCAATAGGGTAGATTACTGTTGATCGTGCAAAACGCCGCGGTCCATTTATTTCTGCAGCCCCCTCCCTCAACACACACACAGGCTGGTCCTTCGAAGCCATATATAATCTGTGTGGTATCCATTATTCATAAGCAAAGCATTTGCTCATAACGCAATTCATAATAAATCCACAGAGCCGTATGATTGACAATGAACTGGACTATCTACAAATGGCTTATTTCAAGACAACTATTGGAGTTAAGAATTCGTTTCAGGTAAAGATGTTATGCTACTTGAAGCTGTTAGTACATGGATAACATAACGTCAACGTTAACAATGCTATACTATCAATACTCATTAAACAGGATGTAAGCAGTATGTATGGCACTGAAGACAAGGAAACCTTTTTGATCACATTGGAGCAGCCCAAAGTCTTTGCTCAACAGATGGCCTTCGATAAAGGTACATATTGTTTGTTGATATCTCTGATTAACTAACGAACAGTGATGACCAATGTTCCATTTATTTCCTGCAGCTGTACTGGTCTACCTCAATTACAAGAATGCCTATGACCATTGGAATAAGCAGAGAATGGCTTTAAATGATGAGGTATAACCTTCCTCTAACATTTGGACCTTTTACATTACAATGCTGCAACTGTATTTTTGTATTACTTCTACTCGTTTCCACGAACAAAGCTAGAAGTGATGGCCGCATGTTTGTTAACGTAATTACTGTTAGTGACATCGTTTAAAAAAGCAATGTACACATAGGACAACTAGGTCTTCATTGATTCCAGGGCTTTTCTTCAAAACCTAACAAGCTGAATTCCAATTCTATGAGGTAGTCGTTCCCTGACTTAGATCAGCCCAGAGGTTGTTCCAGGGTTCAATCTATGAGGTAGTCCTGCCCTGACCGTTAGCCCAGAGGTTGTTTGAGGGTTCGATAAAATCTAAACTACATGATGGAAAAGTCATAGAAAGCCTACCATAAATCTAATTTTTTTTAGGTGCACACGGCCACCCAAGCCTTACTGGAAAAACTGCCTGCAAGAACACATGCAGCCCAGTTGTCTGGCTCGTTGTTTTTACAGCTTACTGTCAATAGGCTTGGCATTTGTGTGCCACTGCTGACTCCAAATCAAACAACAACAACACAAGGAACTCACTTTAAACAATCAGGTAAGGTCAAGAAACACTGGGGGCAAACGTCACTACTTGGAATTATTTGAACTTGCTTTCCAGACGTTTCGAGGCCGCGACCCCTTCAACTGTGGGAATGCCATTTAAATAATGCATCCTTGAATATTTCCAGATCACGAGCAAGTTTCTGCTTTGGTACTCTCAGTGGAGGAGATGATGCTGTCTTGTTGTTCAAGCACGTCTTTTGTCAGCAAAGGAAAATTCAACAAATTTTGTCTTTGGTTTGCCGACAAGTTTGATAAGGAGGCTTCCGACTGGAGACCTGACCTCACCTCTCGCCTCATGAACAAATGTGAGCAATGTCAATTACTAAAGAAATAGAAAAATTCGCGCACGTGGTGTGTGCAGTTATAAAACACACGGGGATTGGTAGAACGTGAAAGAAATGTTAAAAGCACGACGCGGGCGGACAAGTGTTAGAGTTACCGTTATTTTAGTTTTAGTGCTCTCATAATGCATGCGCTCCCATCCATTTCGAACGCGAGATCTATTAAATTTATTTTTATAATAGGCATTGAGGGAAAAGCTTTTTGGGGGGGGGGGGGGGGAGTTCTAAAGGATGCATACTCTTTATCTGTTTGACATTTTCCACCCCCTCCCCTCCCCCAGTTTTCCTTCAGTTTTTAAAAGTATGTATATAAGAGTTAATTACCGAGAACGGAGGCAATAAACCCTATACATAGCCCTATATGTATAGGCTTGTATAGGCTTATTGCCGACGTTCGAGGTAATTAAGTATTTTATTTATCAATTGAGAAGGTTTTTTATCAAATGTTGCCGGGTTAATAACTATATATTGACCTTGCATTTATAATGAGGGTTATTACAAAAATAAAGCCTTGTGAATAACAAAGAAAACCGTGTCAATTGAGAAATAATACTGGATCAAACCTTGATCGACCTGAGAACTTTACCTCGGATATGCGTTTTTCCAGGAAGAGGATTGTTGAATTGTTTTAATTTACTATTTTTATTCAATACGTGAATAGGTGTGGTACCTCATGGCACCTACGAATTGTGCTCTCGAACGAATCGATACCCAGTTGTTTCAGGTAAACAAAAAGCCATGATTCCTTTGCTTTTATGCTTTGTCTTGTGTAATTGTTTATTTTAAGTTTAATATGATAAACTTTAAAACTATTTGTTTGAAGCACCAGAAATGGTGAAGACTGGTAAGTGGATGATGTCCATTCGCTGGCAGATGTGCGGTGTTGAGATCCTTTTCGACACGAACATTGGCAAACGACTTTCAATGCTTGGCTCTACTCTAACTACATTTGGTGGGGGAACAGACATCGCAAACATGGATTCTGTTGCTGAAGTAACAGAAAAAGACGTTTTTGAAGAACCTAGTAACTTAGATGAAGTCGATAGCAAAGCAGCAACAAGCCACAAGCAAAGGAAACGGAATATTGAGAGAGAAATGTGGGAACAAGCTCGAAGAGTCAACGAACTCAGGTAAAAATGGCTTTCTTTTAGTATTAACGATTTTTATTAAAGATTTTTGAAATCCATTAGCTATCCATTACGTTAATCGTTAGCTTGCTTTACGTAGTACTTACTTTATGCTGGGTGTTTTCAACAGAAGACGAAATTATGTCAGTCATTTGGAGCTAGAAAGAGAAACCAAAATCTTACAAGACTTGGAGAATGCTGTATTTAACGAGTTTCGTAAAGATGTTCGGAAGAAGCTACGTAGACATTCCCGGAGCCGGCAAAGTAGCCAGCGTCATACCCTTTCACAACCAAGTCCTCCACTTCATCGAAAGGCAAAGACAGAGCGTGTTAAGGGGTCAAGATCACGCACCAGGGTACGGAGGCAGATAGTCGAAGACTTCAACGAGTCAGATTTTGATGTAAGCGAGATGGTTGATATGAGTGCAACATTCACCCCACAGAAACGTGATAGAGATTACTTTTTGAACAAGACTGATATTCCAGTTGTGCCACCTTTCAACTTGGAAGACGATCGACGAAGCAAAGTCGAGCAAGATTTGGTAGAATTGGAGAATCGCACTGCCCAGAACAACATGTCACCGCTTGCAAGTACACCAGACAACAAAGATGCTGCCGGGGGCTACACAAAAGTGACCTTCAGCACGAGTACTAACGATATGAATGATGAAAACAGGGTCAACCAAAAAGCCGATGTATTGCAACAGCAGAACTTGGACTTTGAATTGGATGTCATCGTAAACATTGATAGCGGTAAATGTGTACTTCATTCCGTCAATGAAAGCGACGTTGAAGACGCCAATGATCAGCGGTTAGTAAAGTTATTATGTAGGTTTACTTTACTTTAAAGGCCCGTTCACACGGGCGATTTTTGCGGCGATTTGAGGTGCGATTTTTTCGGCGATTTTCACGGCGACGCAAAATCGCGCGTGTGAACACCCGGCGATTTTACTGCATTTCTTTCTTTAGTTGTGCTGCGATGTTCTCGGCGATTTATGAAACGCAATCAATTGTAGCAGCGGTCGAAACCATGACGCATGCGTAGTAAAATTTTGTTTCAATTTTTTGGTTTTTATAATTGTAAAGAAATATGCGAACTTGTATTGAAAAGACAGTCGTACTTGGACCACTGGCTGATCAGAATTTCTTCTTCACTTTTCCATTGCCTTTTTGCTCTTTTTGTGGCTACTGCCTCCTAGAGAGGCGAAGCCACTATGCTATCGAGTCCGCGTAAGTAAGTCCGTCAGTAACACCACAGGAAGCCCAAACTGATGAATGGATAAAGTTCGGAACCAATCATTAAACTTCGGAGCCAATCAGGGAGTAAGTAAAGTGCTTTCGTAAAATCTATCAATATCATTTATCACAGCTTTCATGTAGTATTACTATACAATAAGATGAAAGGTTTTATAAGTGTTATTCCAATTTTAGGCCGGTGTTTTTTGCCGAAAACAAAGCTGCCTGACTTCAAACAGGGCTTCAAACAATGAACTTTCTCAACCAATGAAAAGCCCTATATTGGGAAAACAAATGGATTTCAAAGTTGTTAGACATGTCACAAGAAATTATATTTTATTCCTCATCTCATTGCTTTCTCATTATCATTCGTTTATAGTATCAGTGGCTAAAGTTAATAATGCCAAAAGAGTTCACTTATCAAAAGCAACTTCATATTATTTCACATGCAAACTTAAGGAGTATCAAAGCGGTTTTCTATTTCTGATTAACTCCAAGACAAATACCTTTTCAGATTACTCCTTATTATTGAAAAACAGTTACATTTCATTTTGACATGATATAGTTTAATTGATAATTAACACTTTCAAAATTGATCAACCTCTAAAATGGATCATCAGTGTTACATAAGAATGATTACAACAACTAATTTCATAGGTAAATCAGTCAACTGGACAATGATTACCATGTCGAACAACCATTGTCAACAATGAAAGTCATAATGTACTACATCTGGTTGTTATGTTTATCTCTTGTTATCTACTTACACAAAGCATGAAAAGTTTAAGAACTTTTTTTGTACCCATTATAACATTATTTTCTAATTTGATACGTTATTTATGTTAAACAGATTGAGGGGTACCAACTTCCAAAAATAACTAGAAAGCTAAAAATGCTTGGAAGTCGGTTTACATATTCTTAATTAAAAGTCATTACATTTAGGGTCGGGATTTCTGCTATTTACAATTATAATAATGAGCATAATAACACACCGTATAAACACATAGGCAAAAAATTCAATATGATTGAAAAAGTGACAAAAAAGACATAAAAACTATGCAAATACACACGCAGCGTACAAGAGCATCATCAGTCTTTACAGTATATTTAAGTTAATTTGTAGAAGTATTAAAACTTGATCTTAATATTTAGAAATTAAATCAATTTTCAGCTTTTTCTTAACTTGATAAAGAGACAATTTCTTAAATGATTCATCAATAGAATTCCAGATTTTAGGTCCTTGAAATCATGTGTTAAATATTCCATAATTAGTTCTAGCCTTGGGTAAATAAAAAGACTTTTTTGTTGCTGCTCTTGTGTTATATCCATGCACCTTATCAATAGTAGTAAAAAATGATTCAAAGGTATAGGGTAATAACTTGTTATTAAATTTGTACATGAAAGTTGATATTTTGAAAATTACAAGATCAAAGATTTTAATGAAATTTAATTGTTTAAATATAGGGCTTGAATGCTCATCAAATGAAGAAAATGTAATAATACGCACAACTTTCTTTTGTAATAAATATAAAGGTTTTTATAAATGTAGTTTGATAGGTATTTCCCCATGCTATTATACCATAAATTAAGAAAGGGTAAATTAAAGCATAATACAAATTATTCAAAATCCTTGAATTCACATAGTAACGAAGTTTTGATAATAGACCAATACTGCATTTGATTTTTTTGGCAATATATTCTACTTGTGATTTCCAACCTAGATTTGAGTCAATGTAAATTCCTAAATATTTAATGCAATTTCTTTGCTTAATAGAATTGTTATTAATGGTTAGATGGAAATAGTGTGTGATTTTTCTTTGGGGTGCATGGAAAAGAACAAAGTTGGATTTTTCTATGTTGAGTGATAATTTATTGGCACAGAGCCAAATGTGAACATTACTAATTTCTGAGTTAATATGAGATTCTAATGTTTTGATGTCTCTATGTCTATAAAAAAGGTTAGCATCATCAGCAAACAGATTGAATTCAAAGAGATTGGAGCAAAGGTGAAAATCATTTACATAGAGTAGGAAAAGCAAAGGACCAAGGACAGATCCTTGAGGCACTCCACATGTTATATCCAGTGGGTTTGAAGTAACATTATTAACAACAGTAGTTTGATTACGATTACTAAGATAAGATGTGAACCAGCTTTTAGCCACTCCTCTTACACCATAGCGTTCTAATTTGCTAATTAAAATTCTGTGGTCAACTGTATCAAAGGCTTTACTAAAATCCAGAAAGATTCCACAGGAAAAGTCATGCTCATCAACTGCTTTTTGAATTTTATCAACAATGCTAAGAATAGCATGATCAGTTGAATGCTTTGCACGGAATTAAACTGTTTGCTGAAAAGAATTTCATTCTTGTCTAAGAATTTTAATAACCTGTTGTACATAAGTTTTTCCAGGAGTCGATTGAATACAGAAAGTAATGATATTGGTCGATAATTGTTGAGGGAAAGGTGTGAGCCTTTCTTATGAACTGGTATAACACTAGCTGACTTAAGAAAGTCTGGTACTATACCAGCTGAAAACGATACATTAAACAAGATCTAGAGAGGCTTTGCCAAAACATTTTTAAGTAACTTTAGTAACCTGGTTGGTATGCTGAAAGGACCTGTTGTCTTTGAAATATTCAAATTGGAGATTTCTTCTTCAATTTCAGTGGAAGTGACAGGAAAAATATAAAAACTATTAATTATTAATGAAATTCTCTGAATCTACATGTAAGTCTATTTTCAATAAATCAATATTAAAGTCTCCCATTATTAGGCAAAGTTTGTTCTCTTGGTGTATCTTTTCAACTGTGGAATTCAAGTAGTCCAAAAATTTATCAGTATTGCTGTTTGGATGTCTATATATAATTCCACACAATAGATTTGATTGATTCTTAGAGTGAATTTCAATCCAGAGAGCTTCAAACTCGGGCTCTGATAGGGATATTTCTGAATGGATACTAAAATCTAGTCCATCTTTTATATAGAAAGCTACACCACCAGCATTTAAATGACTTGGTTGGGAAAGAAATTCATATCCGTCTATATCAGTATTAGACAGAGGATCCTTATCAAATTTTAATTTAGTTTCAGAAAGACCAATTAGAGAAAATGAGAATTTTAAATCAAAAAGCATTTGTACAAGATTATCATAATTGGCAACCAAACTTCTAATATTGCAATGAAGTGCAGTGAATGTTTTGTAATTTGATGAGCATTCATTGATATCATTATCACTGTGGAAATCATGAGGGCTATAGTATCTGAAGTTTGTATCAAATGGCAAATTTATATCAATATCTAAGTCTGCTAGAGAAGAAAAATCTGCATTTTCAGAAGTAATGGAGAGGGTTGGTAGATTATCCACTAAATCTAATAGTTCTCCAGTTCTTTCAGACAAAACTGGGCAATTAGGACAGTTCGTTAAGGTAGTAGAATTAGTTTATATCAAATATAATTACTGAGATGAAACTACTTATCTTATTAATAGTCCTTTGAGTACTTCTGTATTTTTGATGTGGATAATTCTACTATCTGTATCTTTTCGCAGATATATTTTGCCGTTTGATGTCCAGAGGAACTTGAACTTGAGATTTTTCTTCGTTTTCAATGCTTCTTTGAATAGCACCTTATTGGCTTCTTCGTTGACATAAATCGTATTTGTTGCACTATAACCAAGGTCCTCAGTGCTGTAACCTTTCAGGTCTTTCCTTGATGCGTAGAATTCTTCCTTTTTATCTCTTTTCACGAATTTCACGATTATTGAGGGATTTGCTCTAGATCCCTTGTATTTATTACTAACTGGCAACCGGTGGCTGACTGAAATGTCATCTTCTTCTACTGAGACTCCAATGAGTTCACCAACTTTTACCACAATGTCATTAGTAACCTCGTCTTCTGTCTGAGGAATACCATGTAATTCTAAGCAATCTCTTCTGCCATATTGCTCGAGATCGTTGAGCTTGTCACTTAAGTTTGCTAGCTTTTGTTCGATCTGATGGATTGTCGATTTCAGGATTTTGCTTTCGTTGATTGTTTCATTTAATGTTGACTCATTATTCTTCATTGAAATTGCGGCACTTTCATATTTGCTATTTGCAAATTTTGCAAATCGATCTACGTCGTCAACTTTCTGTTTGAGTTCATCTATTTGTTTTACCAGAGGATCAAGTTTTTCTTTCAAAATTTCTTCTATTTGCTGACGAATTTCACAAGACATGATGACGATAAGAAATAAATATAGGAATATACGTTCATAAAGGAAGTTTGTCGTAGTTAAGTAGTAAATTAAAGTCAAATTTACATCCAAACTTCGAGAGCGCGGGAAAGCACCTCCATCTTGTTCCGCGACCGCTGACCGCTGACCGCTATCAATGATCATGATCCGCTTATATGATCATTCTTATCGTATATACCTGTTTCTCTCACTGTTTTAGTGCTTACATCGCTGATAAGTTTAAATGCATAAATATCTAGCATACGTCAATATCATAAACTTATTGTTATTTGTATTGCTGTTCAGTTGCGTTTTCTTAGTAAAGTTCTTTCAACATTTTCTGTTTTGTGTATTTGTATCCTTTGATATTTAACATAAGTCACTTCAGTTTAGAATTTTTAAAAATTTAAGTGACATTGCTTAAACTTGTCATATTTATTTCAAAACTGTTATAGATTCAACGTTTACATTGCCCATCGGTGGGAACTAATAGTTGTTCTGACTTTTATCTCATAAAACAAATGGGAAACTTGCTTGAAACAAAACTAACATCTACCTATATAACCAAGCATTTGAACTCAATGCTGTTTCATATTTTAATATTATCCAGATATGTGAATCTGACCGACGCAAAATCGAATTAAACTTTATTCACATCATACCGATTTTCTATTACAGCGAACTTAGTGGGAAAAGTTAATTACACATACAACTTTCATAATCATCACTTCTTTTCTAATTTTCATCGATTATGGACCTCTTTCAAAGTCTACATCTTACAATAACTCACAAATTTCTCGCTCGCTGTTTAGTTGATTTTTCTTATCAAACAGACTCTTTCCGTTAGTTGTATTGATTGCTAAAAAGGAGACGTTTTTATAGTTTTTCTTGTTTTTGTTAATATTCTAAAAAACAATATCAGATCAGATTTTTGTCTCTATATCCTTTTATTACCATTGTTTGCCTTATCACATTGTCAAACTAATATGGGGATCCACCTGGCTATGCCTCGACCAATATATATCTCTCTAAATCTTTCTTTATGTATAATCAGGGCAATACTATTATAAATATCGTTTTATTTACTTTCTTTCCCTGGTCATATCTAATATGTAAAACCTCTGATTTTTAAGGGGTACTTGAATGAAAACGCCCCGTTTTTTTAAAGCCCGAATACTTTCAAATATTTGAAGATAATATGATTCAATTACTATTATAAAAGCCAGATTAACATAAATATTTGCTTCGGAACCACTTGAAGTTGAGAAACTTTGGTTTAAAAACTAAAAGAACAATAGGGTTGAGTAAATGACTTCATTTACTCTCAACTTCGATGCTGATTCTGAAGAAAAATGTGTCTTGGCTACTGTTGAGGACATATGAATATGTCTAACCAACTTCCAAGTCGTTTCCAAAATCAGGGTGTTTTCATCTAAGTGCCCCTTTAAACAATCCGTTTCTAAATTAGCAGTAGACACATGCGGTTTACGACCGCCTATTTTTTCTGCTTGCATGTTTTTGGTCGCCATGTTTTTTGTGACGTAACATCACATACAAATCTGCTTTGGGGGGACCCCTAATGTTTTGGCCCTTTTTTCATGAAAATCGCAGCCAAATGACGTGAATTTCAAGAATCGCAGTAAAATCGCCGGGTGTTCACACGCGCGATTTGGCGTCGCCGTCAAAATCGCCGAAAAAATCGCACCTCAAATCGCTGCACAAATCGCCCGTGTTAACGTGCCTTTAGTCGAAAAGCGTTGAGCCCCCTACGAGGGCGGATTGATCCTGGTTATTTAATCGGAAAGGCACAACTGAAGTTCCCTACCTTCCTCCGGTGTTCTTCATCATAGTGCAGTGCCATAATTCTCGCATTCATATAAGTTCAATGAGTTAAAGTTTATTCACATACATAAATAGAGATTACTTCATAGAAAGTGCGACGCACGGGATTATAACGGAGCACCATACTTAAGAAAAAAAGGTAAACCATCGAGTTGATTTTTCATGGCTTGGCTGACGTCACTTCCGTACGTCCGTGTACACAACACAGGGATCCCGCTTGATGTCAAGGCAAAACTCACAAATGCGGCTCTCAAATGCACAGAAAAAAATCGCTTTAGGACAAGTTATAGACCAAAAAAAATGAAAAAAACTTTCAAAGATGGATCAAGAAGTGTTCTTCAAGAATTCAGGTGTGTGTTTTTTTTAGCAAACAATCTTATATTATTATTTTTTGACAAGCATTTTTCTTGAGGAATCGACAAATCAAAGACTCTCTCAAAACTTTTTATATTTCTATAGATAAGCTTAATTTATTTCAATGCTGGAGGAAAAATAACACGGAGAGCATATTACGACAACAAATATTCGTCCTTTATTTAGCTTTTTTTAACAATTCGGTTGTTTTTAACCAACTATCGTATGTTTTTCGTTTAAGAAAAATGCAGCTTTGTTCGCCTCCTGTCGCGGGGTCCCATCGGCAAAAAAAAGAAGACTTTCATTCAATAATTTTATATTCTTCTACAGATAACTTATTTAATTATTGAATGAAATATAAATTTACACCAAATATTTAACTGTTTATTAAGATGTTCGAGCAAGTATGATTATAAAAATTAGCTTAAATTTGTGATGTTCAGAGATGTTATTTTATAGACCTAGACTTTCACTTTTAAAAAAGCTAAAAAATATTCAAAAACATTTACAAACGCCAATTTACTGACAAAAAATTCATCATTTTGTATTTTGCATTGCCTTTTGCATTATTTTTTATTTTGTCTCAGTTGTTCTTGTCAAGTTTAACTGAATGTAAACTTCGTCTCGTTCTGTAAAAGACGTAATTAGGTAAGCTTATTTTTTAACCAGTTTTCAAGTCTGTTTTTTGTTTTTGATGTGCCCTAAATCTCCGGATTTTCGATTTCAGTGAAAGACATCCGAGGTAAATTTCACTAAACTTAACATTTTATTGGATTATCTGTAGTTATCTTTCGTTTTTTTTTAAGTAAAAGAGATTCAAAGCCTAAAACTGTCGGCCTTGGAAAACTTTGTCGAAGAATCTTCCAAGAACAAAACTAGCTACTGGGGGTGGTGGTGAGTTGTGTACCTAAGTGGGATAGTATACTCGCGCAAAACTCGCGCACAGAAAACAATGTAGTGCATTTCGATTCGATTTCACTGCATGGGTTTAATTATGGGAGAAATTATCTTCATCTCGAATTAAAAAAAATTGAAGACTTTTTCCCCGATCTTATTTTTACCTTTCAGTTTCATTCAAAATTTTTTTCCCTGTGACTTCCGTATCGGGAGCTCCGCTTATGTATTATTCACGAGTTGTTTGTGTAAAGCACAAACGAGCGAGGTACGAGCGAGTGAGTGTTTTACACAAACAGCGAGTGAATATAATCCTGTACAAAGCACTTTCTATGGTGTTAACTGTTTATTATATTCATAACGAGAAATTTTTGGCTTAAACATGATTTTATTTTTCTCGAATCCAAACTTGTGTTGAAAGCGTGCGTGGATGTAAGCTTGTGAACTCCAAAAAAAACACCGACAAATCTTATGCAAACAAAACACCATAATCTTTTTTAATATACTAAAAGACTTAGTAAGACAGAACGAAACTAGACCTTTGAAGGTAAAGACTACCGTAATACAAGGGCGAATCCAGGGGAGGGTCGGAGGGGTCGCGACCCCCCTGTCATTCCTGAGGTCAAATGGGCTTCCTGTGGTAAAAATGCGACTGGGATTCCTTTGCCCACAAAAATTTACCCCTGAGACTTAATTTACCCCCCTTCAAAAAACCCTGGATCCGCCCTTGGTAATATAAAGTGTTTGAATCATATCAGAAAAGAAAAGAAAAAACATCAAGTCTACAACTTTTGAAAGCTGAAGTCAAACTGTTGAATCCTCGGGAAGAAAATTGCAAGAAAAGAAAATACCTTCTGCTTTTTCGTTTCTTCGCCAGTCTATCTCCAGGTTTTCTAAAACCATAGAATTAATGCATCAAGACACATTTTTAGATAAAGTCTTCAAGGACGGCACAGTTTTTAGCTCCTTGAAACCTCCATCTTTCGGCGAGAAATAGAAACCACTAGCTCGTTCGTTTTGATATTTAGACGTCTTTCTCTGATTTTTCTGGCTTCAAATACCCTTACAGAAAAGGCTATCTTCTTCGTTTACTAAAAGGTTTTTACTGTTGTTTTTCCTCGACAAATTCGCAAAAACTGGACAGAAAACAGCCCTTCAACTTTCAAAAACAACAGCGTTTTCCTCTGACCAGGAAGCCATTAAAGTGTCATTTCTCGTTCTTTGATTGACTGAGGAATTTATCGACGATTCTGATTGGTTATATTTTTCACATGTGAAAAATGCTATACGCGACGCTTGTTGGACGTATTACTGTTTTTCACACGAAAATATAGATTTATATTCATAGGCTTTACGCTATGGAATACTCGTTATATATATAATAATACAATATTACAATAGTCTAGATCGTTCCATTATATTTCACTTGTATGCAAGAAATCAAATCTTTTTTTTTTTTTTACTATAGTCCTTTAGCAACCCGTTTGTTTGGTGCAGACCCCCCAAGAACTAGAGGTGGTCGCCGTTACAAACCAAGTAATCAAGACACCAACTCATTACCGAAGGATACAGTAATCTTGCTGCCTGGAGTAGATGTGCGTGTTAACTATTCCTCAAACTTTGAAAGTGAATCAGGAATTGCTTCAACTCTTACTTCAGATAGTTCAGGATTATCTGCAAGTTTTTCCCTGCACCAACCACGTGATCAACTCTTCACGTCACCACCAGAGGTGCAGGCTCAGGGATCGACTTTAAGCCGTAAAGTCTCCAAGAAAGCAGGAGTCTACATATCTGTGTTATTTCAATCTCTTCCACAAGAAATGGTCTTGAAGCCGTCTTTAATTGATTTCTTAGAACAAGCCCTAGAGCCGATTATTATCCCGTTCGGGGATGAAGGTATTGATGGGGTTGGGTCTGTTTCAGACAATAGCAGTGATCCTGAATTTGAAACAGGCGACTCAATTGTGTCATCATCAATGTCGGAGGTGTCTTCATTTCCTGTCGACGTCGTGGTGGTTTTCAGAGTACAGCCATCAGATATTCGTCTGAGTTGTCAGCCAGTCTCAAAAGTAGAGTGCATGCTACGATTACCTGCACTGGATGTTGTGTTTTCATCCAAGTCTAGTCCTACCAAATCCACTGTCCTGGCCACTCCTCAACAGACGCTGTTTGGAGAACAACGTAAACAAGAGGCGAGAGAGACTCAGGCATTCGATAGCGGTGGAGTCAGTTTTACTTTCTGTCTATCCAGTTTCTCTTTCTGTATATTCCATCCATACGGAAAAGAGCACACTGCCGTAGGTAGAACTACCAGTGCACCTATGGAAGGTGAAGCCGACGTAAGTGAAGAAAATCGACCACGCTTCCGTTTTACCCCACCCCAGCCGATCTCAGGGAAAAAAGACTCGTTGAGTCTGGATGTAGAGTTTGTAAAATTTCATCTTTCAAGACGGCGTGTTGGAAGTTCTTACGTGAACGACAGCAGAGATGGATCGAACTCTTCAAGTAGTTCATCTACAGTCGTCAAAGTATCTGGTAATAGTTGTTGTTATATATTAATTAAAAGCATTCATGATATTGTGGTAATGTTGTCAGCCAATCAAAAGTGAGAGAAGTAAATCGTAAAATAGTTTTGCCTTTCCACCCAAGCAGTACGTGTGAGCTTTCAAATCTTTCGTTTTAAGGTTAATTGATTTTAATACTGGTAACGCAAGAGGAGTTGGGGCGGTCGGGCCTGTGGGCTGCGATGTAGTTTAGTTTCAGTAGAAACGACAAACCAAATTGCTAACACCTGTTGCTCTCTACGTAAAAGTACCAAGGCCAAATTTGATTAAAGTGGGTAAATGATTTTGACAGGTGTCTGCGATATTGGATCAGCGGCTTTCACGTATGACATGCGCCGACTGAACGAGATCTTGGACTTTCCAAAGGCTTGGTATAAAAGAAAACTTGTCAGTAGGCTGTTCTTAGGCAAGGAAGGCTCTTATGCTGCCAAATCTGTTAATGTAGCTACAGACGTGCCTTATCAACCATCACAGTCAGTCATCATGGATGATATGGGACACAAGAGAAGGTATGGTTCTTGTTTCACTTGATCACATGCTTTTAATTCGACCCCGTTGAGCTGTGACACAGCTGTACTTGTGTTGTTGATTAGTGATAACAAGTTTTTTTGTTTTTTATTCGTTTTGCTTTTGATTGTTATATTTTACCAGAAGTTCATAGTTATGAACTTCTGATTTTACTATCATATCAAATATATTGCCACATGTCGTGTCTCAGTTTCCTAATCATTCAGCCCAGGTGAACTCTTTAAAGGCTCCGTTGCCTTTGGTATGTAACACTAAAAAATCGGCAAATGTACCTAAAGTACTTCATCAGAGCTCACCTGTCAGGTCCAGTCCGGTCCAGTCCGGTCCAGTCCGGTCCTTTCCGGTCCGGCTTGTTCCTTACCAGATTTGCTGATAATACCTTTTATTTACAGATCTTCACCTAGCGTGACGGAAAACCAGAGACCAAGACCTTCCCAAGGACGGCCGCTGTTTTCGCGTTCTTTGTCTGAGGATGAAAAACGACTTCCAAGTACCCTCACTCCGCTCAGAATACCAAACAAACAAAAATCAGGTACGATCACCCAAATCCGCATAAACGACAAGGCAAGTTGTACAGTACTGTTGTGTGTTAAGAAGCACACGGAGTATAGATATAATAACCTGATCAATTATAGTTTCTTGACCATACAGTCCATACATATGTTTTAACTCTCCTGTGGTAATGTCTGAAAATCCTAATGTTTTATCTTCTTTTTGCATGCCTCAGCAGTTACGAAAAAAGGTGCTTCTCCACCGTCTGGAATATTTGGTTTTTTTCCAACTTCGCCTACTCTGTTCCGCTCAATGACCATGACAGGAAATAAATATGGCCTGCTGTCTTCAAATTCTGCTGCTCCATCACCTGCAAACCGAAAACATGCATTTACTGGTACGTAAGCCCTATTGTGTGGTGATTGGACACTTCTGAGCCCCTCACCTTTCATGGAGGCCTGTTGCGTTCGGCGCGCGGTTTTGCCGAAGTTAGGTTATTTTGGTTTATACGATTTATATTAGAAATTCTGCTATAGAGCAAGCTTTTTCCTTTAAGCTCATTAATAAAATCAAAATCAAAAAAATCAGTTTTATATTTTGATTCCATTTTCATATTCTGGATTACAAGTTGAAGCCACGCCTTCTTACTAATACTGAGGTAGTCTTTCCATATATGGGGATCACGTGTCTTATTAATAATGGCCTATTGCAATTTTCCAGCCTAGTCGAGAAAATCAAACACAAAAAACACAAAATATCTGACCAAAGCTAAGATATATGTTACATCCAATACTTGATAATATTTTACAGAGCAAAAGAGCCGCAAAAAGGAAGAACAATCGCCATTACTTGTTGCTGAGCAGAGTTCTTCGGATACAGATGTTGATGGACCATTAAGCAAGTCATCCTCTTCAAGCTCTGGATCCAAGTCAAAGTGGGAGACAGTTATTGTAGTAGCGTTGAACTTGTCACGGCTAGATGTTAACACTAATATGGGAAGTGTCATGGGACAAACCATGTAAGTATATTGACTTCACCATGTTGGCCCTTCCAAAGTATAGCGTTGGCAAGTATTACGAATGAAAAAAAGGACAACATATCTAAGTGTCTGACACGAATTTTGGCCCTACGTTCATACTTTGATACTTTTTTACCCTTGCAAACGCTAGGATCGGTTGTGAACAACAATGAGCGACAATTTTTTTTCTCCAGGTCCTCCTATTAAATGCTGCAATTTTATCCAGTCTAGGAATTTGGGTCAATAAAATAAATGTATAAAAACTAAACCAAATGCAGCAATTGTTTGAAGGCAATAGAGTTTAACTGATATATGCTAGGCAGTTTGTCAGGTAGGATATGACCTCTTAATTATGCTTCCATGCAAATAGTTTGAATACTCTTTATTTCTAATGAGAAAATTGAAGAATATTTCGTTGGCCAGAGTTTTGGTTCGTTTTTTGTTTCCTTATATTCTACTAGTTTTACAATAAAGTTCAGAACATGCATTGAGGCAGTGAGATACAGCAGTTAGTTTATGTTATCATTGAATAGTATGGAAGACTGATTGGATCTTGGTCAAACAGCTAAACATGCCATCTTTCTCAAGATTATAATCCTTTCTGGTTCAATTGAACTTGCAAGTCAATTCTTTAAACTCGGTGAACTCCCCGACAACCACCTTGGTTATGTCTAAATCATCAAGGTTCTGGTTTATTTTTATCTGTGTTGATGGAAGTGTACGCTCACCACAATGATTGTCGCAGTCCATATCGTAGTGCACTGCCAAGAACAAAGATATTATGATGACGTAGAGAACTATCAAAAGTTTTGTAATCTTAATTTGCATGACTAAACCAGAAATCTCTTCACTGCATTGGGAGAATACCATTACACAGAGAGCAAGACTGAGAAAGGACAAGCAGCAGACTAGAGCAGTAGTTTGCCATGATATGCCTTGATGTTTAAAGGCCACAAGTAATGTTATATGGATTGACAAAAATATAAGGACACTGAGTTTGAGTTTAAGAAGACTTTGAAATGTCTTGTTTTTACACTGCCTATACATGCACCACTTTAGAAACAAGAACCCTAAGAGAGCTAAAGAGCCAGCTTTGATATATGAAGCCATTAAGATGTATTGGATTCCATCAGGTCTGGCTTGAATAGCGGCAGAATACCATTTAACTGCTGTAATGACATCAACGATGAAAAATAACACCCTCACGCAGTTATAGCCCCAGGTTGTTCTGTCTATAGCGTGTTGAAGTACTTCCCAGAAAACAAAAAGAAGGAAGAAAGTGAGGGAAAATATGCAGACAGCCAAAACTAATCCAAGGTAGTAGACTGGTATGACCTCTGGTTTGGTCGAGGTACTAGTAGTCCAAATTTGACGACCAAACTCTATGATAATGCAGATGAGAAATATCAGGCCAACAGTGAAGAAAGTAATAAAGGACTTGTGTGTGTAGTTACTCAAAGCTTCCACTATAAATGTATTCAACTTGGCTGTGATGAGGTTGCTTGAAGGCTTGAAGGAATCTGTAGGGAAAATATGATTATAGTTATTAGAAAATAGTTATTGTGGCAATGACACGATAGGCGATATTAACTAGTTTAGTGACGAACATTTTCACTTTACTAAGCTCGCCTTGTTTGAAACAGTAAAGTTCGTCTCAGGCTGTTTGAGAGATGTTTGTTCTACATTAGTAATCAGAATTCAAACAAAGGGTTTATCCTTTTATTGCAATCTTTGCTATCTTTTAGTTCATAGACAATTCTGTTTGATAGCGGTTTCACAGCGTATTAAAGAGAGAATCGGATCAATTTCCTCATTGTTGATGCAGATTTGGTCTCGAATCCATAGATAAATACATTACCTTATTGCTATGTTCTTGCTCTTTGCTTTCTGTACATTCGTTCTTCAGTGATTCAGAAAGAAAAGTCCTTTCCTTCATGATTAGGCGACCAAAAAGCACTGTTACTGAACGTACTTACTTACTTGCGTGCTATTACTTGTCTGGATTTGTAATCGGGTATGCTATAGATCGATTTCACTGACGTTAATTTTCTAACCTTTGTCAGTATTGAAGATGATTGAGTAAAAGGTCTTGCACCCGAAAGATAAGTCAAAATAAATGTATCTCAACCACATTTTGAGGTATAAGAAGTTTTCGATACCGAGAGATCAAATGGGCTCATCATTTAGGTGTGAAATAAGGTATTACTTATTCTTTATAGAAGTGTCCCGAATTTCATCCTGTATCTTTTTATCTCTGCCATTTCTTGATAAAAAGCCTTTCAAATGTTTCTTTTGGTTTATCCGAGGGACATGGAATAGTACTGGTCACATGACACTTTTCCTTTAGCTCACAGTAAGTGTTCCTGATATTATGACACTTCAAAAAGGCGCTGTTGTCACATTCAACGTACTGGACCAGACCTCCAGACCGAGACAAACTAACAAGCAAGTCAGGAAGCGAGTTAGGAAGCGAGTTAGGAAGCGAGTTAGGAAGCGAGTTAGGAATCGAGTCAGGAAATCATACATTCTAGCCAAGATTGTCTTAAGGTGACTAGCTACTTTATCAAGAAATCATTACAAAATGTTCTTAGAAAGATATTTTATAGAGAATTTAACGCTGATTGGATGTCCTGAGCTTGTTTTCGAGATAATGAATTTTGAATACGGCTATCTTGACAGGTTTTGGAAAGAAAATTGCTGGCGGAAATCAAGCTTTTCACAAAACAATTCATAACTCACAAATTAAAAACTCAGAACATCTACTTTAAACACTATTTTCTAAGACCTAACTAAAAATATTTGAAAGTTTTAAAATACCTCTACATAAGACATCAGCCCCTTTGCTTGGCGCCAGGAGACGGAATGTAATAAGTTTGGCATACATACTTCTACTAGGTTCAAGGAAAACAGCGTTCGAACGAAAAGGCAAGCACAATGGACGCGGCAAAAGTTCGACGTCTGAACTGGGCCTTAGATGCATGATGACCCAATACAATTTGAAAAACATAAAAACACCTTGCAATTAGTAGGCACCGACATCGTGTTGAGCAGCAGACAGATCCGTTGTTGAGCCAGCAAACATTTTTGTCAGCGAACGAGTAACAGTCAACACGACTCTTATATCTTTCGTTGCGTAACACCCATAATATTAATAATTACCGGCTGATGCAGACGTTTTACTTGCGATTTCTTTTTTTGGCATTAATATATATATTTAAAACACTCATGAATAATTCATAAGCTTATGGTCCAATTGGAGCCACCATACACGTCACGTGCATGAACCTTTATACCCGATAAAGTCCTTCATTAGTATTCAAGTGATTTTATATAAAGACACATGTGTCTTTATATAAAGACCACTCGAATACTATGAGGGTGACTTCATCAGGGATGAAGTATGCATCCAAGTTTAGATGAAGACATAGAGCTTCATCAAGGTCATAGTCAACCCTAATGATCTTTGACTAACGTGCCTGTCTTTGCCTTGGCACGCAATACCCAACGTGTGGGAGCTTCTATTGAATCTAGTTGCGCATGCCCGTGACGTCAAATCTCTATCGAAGTATAAAAATCCATGTTCGTGACGTGTATGGTGACTCCAGTTGAACCAAAATCTTATAAATTGTTCATGAGTGTTTTAAGCAGTTCAAAAAACTCGTAGACCGTGTTTTATCAGGTATAAAAGCACTCGGCTACGCCTCGTGCTCTTATACCTGATAAAACACTCCTACTCGTTTTTTAAACACTACATATTACTCGCTTCCTAACTCGCTTCCTAACTCGCTTCCCAACTGGAAAGATAGGCATCCTCCTCCAGACCTATCAATCCACGTAACTATGTCATTTTGAGCTCTGACTGTAGTTGTGAACTGTTGTACGTCTTCGAGGGTGTAACCAAACTTCACATGATTGTAGATCTCTCCTGGGCTTGAGATTGCAATTGCTTGAACTTTGTTTCTACTACCGATAATCTTGGCCAATCGAGCAATCGTCTTTTAACTCATGCACATGTCGCTTTTACAGAGAGTGGAAAACAGGAGAGCTCGAAGAAACACCCTCAGGGACAGAATACTGAACAAATCAGAGAAACTCATTCCCATTCCCATGTGGCGTCCACAGCAATCCAACCAGCGCCACAGCTTTTTAATGTACGCCATCCTCCCGGTCTGCCATCCTTGAAAAACGCGTGGAGGAAAGAGGGAGGAAAGACTAACAGAATACGCTAAAACATTTTGTACCATTGCTTTTTTTCTGATTATTTTTTACTTATCAATTTGCTTAGTAAATTTGATACTTTCGCGTGAGGTATTCATGAAATTCAAGATGCTTTACGGTTTACACACGTTGGATACGTGTATGTGACATAATGTCATATAAACGTTTCCAACTTATCAATTTGCTTAGTAAATTTGATACTTTCGCGTGAGGTATTCATGAAATTCAAGATGCTTTAAGGTTTACACACGTTGGATACGTGTATGTGACATAACGTCATATAAACGTTTCCAACGCGTGAAAGTATCTTCAACATATCGACTTATTTATCTCACCGATTGGTTATTGGATACGTTTCTAGGTGCAGTACTAGTGACCTACGAGCTCAAAGCCATCTAACACTCACCAGCACTGGTAGGAGACACTTTAAAGCCAAACTAAAAGTCAGGCAAGCCGTTTGCGAGTCACGAAGTGGTATAGTTGGTGGCCATATTGAAATCAACGAGGTCATATCAAAAGGTGCAATAACGAATATCATTCTTTGTTATCATATACAGCTATTTCAAAAAAGGTTTGTGAAGGTTTTGTTGCATGCTGCATAGCAAGTCCGAAATGCATAATGGACGATGTGAATTCAATCAGCGAAAGGTCACAACAATATGTAATTTTCACAAACGTCTGCACATTTCTGCAGCATATTTTCTCTTGGCTGACATTATTTACAATGAGAATATAGAATATTACAATCTTTGTTAACAGCATGCAACAAAACTTTCCTCAGCCATTTTTGATAGCTCTACACGTCTGTGATGTTACAAGGATACCTGTAAACAAAGGAATGATATTCAAGGAAATGAGATGTGGTCTAAAATGGGGGAACAATATGCACAATGAGAATGTCTATTCAAAATCTATAGTCAGTTCTTTCTATAGTTTAAATCATTCAGTTGTGTCAGGATAATTTAAAGTCAAGTTTGTTCTAAATATTACTTCCACCATTAATTTATCTGATCAGCTTTTTGACCGTTTGATATTTATTTTACTAAATCATAGAAGAGTGGACATGATATTATTTTTTTATTTCAGCAAATGTTACAGAGGAGCGCGGCTGCAAACCACAACATTTGATGAATTTTAAAGTTGGTCATTCTGAAGCCCGAATAGACTACATGGGGACCTGTATTCTGATGGGTAATGTTTCGGCACTGAAGGCTGATTTGTGCGATGAATGGATCTTACAAGATGTTCACAGTGCCTCGACAGGTAGGTGGTCATTATGTGCGGTAACAGGAGTTGAATACACTGAACATGCTAAAGCAACTCCGAGTCAAGATTTTTTTAAAAAACTATTTCTCATAAAATATTCCTTATTTGAATCCAATCCTTTGTCTTCGCAAAGATCTTCACTTACGCAAAAAGAATGGCAAATATCGATCAAAGAATCCTATTTCTTATAGTGTATATGTTTTCTGGTGTCAGTTGTGAAGTAGTGTCTATAGACTTTATATGTCTATTAAACCAGGTATTGCCATCAGGTTAGTCACTCACTTTTGGAGGAATTTTTTAAAATGCGTTTCAGTGCATACAATTATAATTTTGCCGTCATATTTCTTTTCTTATCGTTTAGATACCTTGTTAGCAAGCGACAAAGAAACTCCCATTACTTCTAAAATCTATGTCCGGGCTGACATGTCTTGGACAGACTTCAAATTAATGATTTCGCGTTCAACAACTCCTGACTTTATCAAGATGATAGCAAAGATCCAGGAATTCTTTACACAGCAGCACAGAAACAGTATCCGTGCTCTTTCGACTCTTCGCAACCCAACACCACTTGCCACAGGAACAATACTCTCCAACCTAGCAATGCATCAGCTGTCCGTTCCTCAAAACAAAGAAAAGGACACAGAATGCGACGGTTAGTGGTTTTACTTCTCGTACATTGCCGTTTTATAATAGTTAACATCAAACTAGATACATATCATAGATGGCATACTTCACTGAGTGGGTGGGCTTGCGCTGCTACGGCGCTGTGACAATTTATTTGTACTTCAAAGTTACTATGATATAATTAAATAAATTATGACAGATTTAAAAGTACAGACCATCTGTAAATAACATAAAAACACTCATTAATAATTCATAAGCTTATTGTCCAATTGGAGCCACCATACACGTCACGTGCATGAACCTTTATACCCGATAAAGTCCTCTTCATTAGTATTCAAGTGATTTTATATAAAGACACATGCGTCTTTATATAAAGAAACATGTGATCTTTATATAAAGACCACTCGAATACTATGATGACTTCATCAGGGATGAAGTATGCATCCAAGTTTAGATGAAGACATAGAGCTTCATCAAGGTCATAGTTAACCCTAATGATCTTTGACTAACGTGCCTGTCTTTGCCTTGGCACGCAATATCCAACGTGTGGCAGCTTCTATTGAATCTGGTTGCGCATGCCCGTGACGTCAAATCTCTATCGAAGTATAAAAATCCATGTTCGTGACGTGTATGGTGGCTCCAGTTGAACCAAAATCTTATAAATTGTTCATGAGTGTTTTAAAGTGCTACTACGACGAAAATCGCTCAAACTTGGATTCAGCTGAAACTTCCTAAGAATACTCTTTAAAGGTCCAATAATCACTGTATGAAGTGTTTTCTTGATATTCAGGACGAAAGTATGATATTTTTACGATTATTTTTTGGAGTATGTGACGTCATACACTCAACATCGAACATCGCTCCATACATTTCTTTGTAGTTTATGATCAAAATATCAGTAGTAAAGGGAGCAAGAAATACCCAAACACCCCAAAATATAAATTATAGTCCCAAGTAATGTGAAATAAGCACATTAGCCACCCTTTGGGCTTCATAGGAATAAAATAAATGAAGGATTTATATACAAAGAAATATATGTAGCAATGTTTGATGTTGAGTGTATGACGTCACAGACTCCAAAAAATAATCGTAAAAATATCATACTTTCGTCCTGAATATCGAGAAAACACTTCATACAGTGATTATTGGACCTTTAAAGAGTATTCTTAGGAAGTTTCAGCTGAATCCAAGTTTGAGCGATTTTCGTCGTAGTAGCACCTTAAGCAGTTCAAAAAACTCGTAGATCGTGTCTTATCAGGTATAAAAGCACTCGGCTACGCCTCGTGCTTTTATACCTGATAAAACACTCCTACTCGTTTTTTAAACACTACAAAAATAACACATAGTTTACAAGAGGTCGATTTACAAACAAAATGAATACATAAACATAATATACAAAAACAACAACAATATTGGACAGTCGTAATGGTGGATTAAGTAGGATGATAAGATATTATAATAAAACAAATAATGCAGAAAGAAAGAATAACTAGGATGTCAGCAAATAGTACAAAAATACAAGTTTAATAAAGATCAAACAAATGGTGTTTAAATTTTTGTTTGAACGAGAAAGTACTCAAATCCTTGAAAGAATTATCGATAGAGTTCCAAAGTTTAGGACCTGAAAATCTTATATTACATAATTCATAGTTAGTACGAGCGGAGGGCAGAATAAGTGTTTTTCTAGATGCAAAACGTGTATTATAATTGTGCCTGTTACTGAAATTCATGAAATAATTGTCAAAGTTAGAAGGAAGCTTGCCCAGATGATAATGTCTCTCACCGCTGCGTAATTCAAGCCTGGGATACCGGGTGGTGAAGTAGATTCTCGACTGAAACGCATACTATTGATTTGAGTTTATTAGATGTGCTGTTCTGTCACTTGCGTCAAATGTTTTTCTCTGTTGTTCCTCCTTAAAGTCTACGTATGAAAGCTGTGTTTTTTAAATAATGAACCTAAGTAGTGGCAGTGTTTATAGAGAGAATAGTCTCTACTTTCATAATAAAAATGACAGTTATATGAGCGGGAAAATGCTTTTCGACCATTAATTATCATTTAACATGGAGAAGTAGCCATTGGACATCATCAAAGATTTAAATGTTTCTAGGAACTGCATAAATCTGCATATTCTTATCGCTGGTTTTGTTATCTACCCTCAGGTCTCAAGTATCAACACTGGAGCAAAGTCCTTAACGCACTGGCCGGCTTAAAGCTGTGCATGTTAACTAGCCCAATACCAGAGCGAGGAGTTGTGCTTGGTGGCAGCCTCGCTCTTCACGGCAAGACAGTTTCTCTAGCCTGCTTTCATGGCGTGAATTTCCGGGCTCAGTCCTGGGTCTTGTTCAACTTGAAGCAGTTTTACACCGAGTTTAACAGCAAGGTTCGCTCGGAAGAAAAAAGTTGTCAGGTTCGACGAGTGAAAGCTGTTCAAACCCTTCTGATTAGACTTGGCCACGGCGATGAAGAGGCAAGCATTCCAGGAAATTTATCGCCTTCCTCTGGTGAGTCACAAAATGGTTACGAAATACGTTTTTGTTTTTTTAAACTGAATGAAGAAAAAAATCAATAAAAAACGCTACTGATGATGCAAGATGATTGATCATAATCATTTCTTTATTTTGCACATATTCGCATTTTATTTCTTGCCGATAAACAGCAGCTTATCCTATCCCAAAAACATGCTTTCCAATTATTTGGTGCAAATAACCCATTGACAGACAATATAGTGGGTATTTTTTACAAGACATGATACAACAGAATAGAACTCAGTACGGGTTTGCGAGCTAACACAATGACAGTGTACTGCGAACCAATTAAACTGACATGGTGATAACATGATAACATGATAATCATCATTTAATCATAAGCATTGGTTCTTCTATTAACAGCACACATAGCAATAGTACGAAAGGTATCGCGCGGCCGTCGTAATCCTCCTTCAATGGGAAGCACGGTGCAGGAATGGTTGACATACGTGTGTGCTACTGAAGATGATGACATCTATCCATCTGATGAAGAACCTGCTGCTTCCAAACAACGAAGTGATTCCAGCAAAAAGGCCTCTCAGACCAGTCGAAGTCGTACAAGTGGTTACCGGTATGAGCATGATTCAGAACCTATATTTGCTCTTCCAAAGTTTGAAGTGGAATTGATAACAGAACACGATATGCCTATGAGTTACTTGGCATCAACCTGGGCAAGAAGGAAGCATTCCACTGGATCACGTGTGCTGCCTGGACCATCAAGCCCACACGTGGTGGAGTGTTCGCTCGTCTCTTCTTTTAAAGACAGTCTGTGTGTCACTATGGATGTCGGGTTACTTTTCTTTCTCCATGATGTAGTCCAATCTTACGTCAAAGAAAATGAAACATCTTCTTCAGGTAAAGTACAATGTAATGCCATGTTTATTGATCGAATTTGATCAACCATAAAGCATTTCGACCCGACCGTTTGCCTCCGCCTTCTCAGTTGTCAAGCGGTATGCGACAAACGGAGACTGCAGACTGCACACTTAAGTCCAGATCAAAACAAAAAATACAAATACATGAAATATGTCTGAAAAATTTGTCTATAAATTCAAGAAGCATTTAATGTCCATTTAGTGTCCAGGATCGCCGTCACTGACACGCTTTCAATGGTATTGCTGGTTTTCACATGACGTCATCAAAACATCAAAATCTAAACTATAGATCGTATAAAGGAATTTCTCAAGTATGTTTTAGAAATCAGTGTTATAAGTCACAAGAAAAAATCTCGAGTCATTTCGATGTTTGGTTCCCGAGTCACGCAATACCGTCACGTCTATCTAAATAGCGATGAAAATATTAAAATAATTTACTCTAGTTGAAAGATTTTCCCTTAGACACGTTGTAAAGATCTATATAAAGTATATTTAATTGAAATATAGCCAAACATATGAAATATTCCTTCATTTTAAGCCTTTGGAATTTCGTCCGCCATGATGGTGTACCAACTTGGAACACCAAGATGGCCGCTCCATACATTTTAACCAAAAATTGCGTCATGTTTACTTGCCTATAGTTCCGCAACGAAATGCTTTACAGCCTTAAAATTTGGCCAGTTTATGTAGTTTGGACCGCTTTGCAAGAATATAAAATTTTTATTTCATTATAATGCGAATTTACGCTTTTGAAATTCATGATGACGTAGGTGAAAACCAAGAATAGTAAATTTGTTGTTAGTCATTTTAACATTATTGATGTACGGTGTCAATCGACCCGAGTTACAGTATTTATAATATGAAATAACTAATATGAAACCAAAAAAAAAGTAATGGAAAGAAAAAGATATATGATAATATAATCTAATAATAATAATAATAATGATATTCAATACTTAAATACTTTGATATTTGAGGAGAGGGGCTGAACCATTTGTGTTTTTTCCTTGTAGCTAGAAAGATATATTTTTTGTGCAAGATTTTTTTTAACACACACGATTTATTACTCTCACGCTTTTGCCTTACACGATTATTTTCCGCTGTGCTCAGCCCCTTCCACGACGACAAAAGCGAATTGTCATATGCATTCCCCACAGGCGGCTTTGATCTAGATAACATTGGATTGAGCGGTTTACACCGGAAAATTATCTCCTTGCAATAATTAACGCTAAAGAAACAGAACAGAAAACGCCAGTGATATTACAAATAGTTATTTCATGTATTTGGATTTTTTGTTTTGATCTGATCTGCAGTCTGCGTTTGTCGCACACCGGTTGTGAAGCCTTGTAGTACAACTGGGAGCTTGGATTGATGGCAAATGGTCATTACTACTAATAATAATCTATCAAACTATACAATATATGAACGGAGTCTATTCATAATTCTGTCCCAAATACTGATACACTTTGGAATAAAACTATTTTTAAAACGATTGGTTCTCCATTAAAATAAGTCGTTCAAATAAGGTTTGCGGGTTACGTAAAGTGTAATTGTGAGACCTTGTTTCTGGAAAAAGTTCTCTTATTTTGATTATATACTGATTTCTCTCATTTACAGGTTCAATTCCACGAAGCAGCCCATCTCCTGCTCAAGTCGAGCAAGATTCCAAGGTTTCTGAGAAAGAAGACAGAGATAAAAGTATCAAAGTTGACCAACAGAAGCGTGTCCGCCAGTTTAGAAGCAAAGTATGGAAACTCGAACCCCGAGTTCGCTTCATGTCATGGGCTGGCAAAAACATCGATCCTGTTAACATGGATTGGGTTTTACAAAAACTTGGATTCACTCATGCAAGGCTGACCATCCCTAAATGGGCCCAGCGAGGAGCAATGGATCCTATGGATGTTGTGATCTGTTTATTGATTGATAAACTCATGGCAGCAATGCGCGAGGAAAGTAAGGATGAGTAGAATCGTGCAACTAACAGAATAGCAGAATGAATGAAGGAAAGATATTTTACATATTCACAGATCGCTTTTAAGTGCTTGATCTCAACGTTTTATCAGTTTCAAAGATTTTGAGTATTAGGGAATTTTTATTTAAGCTTTGAAAAATTGAAAGTAAAGGATTTCATATTTTCCTGATTTTTCAATTCAAGATATTGAGTAGGAGGTAGAGTAAAAGTTGCATTTAAATAATTTTTATTGGTGTATAGAACACAAATTCTTATTGCATCTTTTTTGCTCTTCGATTGGCTCAAAAACGTCATTCCCCAGCAATGCTCTTAATTTTATTTATAATGATAATAACATTTGGTATGGGGAGGGGGTAGAGCGGGACACTCAAGATTAACTGCTTCAATGCAGGTTTTAGATCATTTTTCATGTTTCATGACCTGGACATCATCAGACATTTTTCTAAATTTATTTTGGACTGCCATAAATGATCACAGTAGTAATAAGAAACACAACAAAGAAGCATTTCTAACTGTTACAGATATCTGATCAGTTAATTACATATTATATTAATAAAACTGACATTTTTTTCAGTAAGGGAATTTATACATGTAAGTGTTAATATAAAGTTGAAGAGCTGTTTTTTGGTACCTTTACTAATGTCCTTGATAGCTTTTATAATGGCAGGCTTCAAGTGATGATCATCTGTGATAATCTGAAGAAAAAATGCCATTTAAACATGATGAAGGCATTAGCTAGAAAGTACATTAAAATTTAATTAAGTGTTTTGCAGTCGTCCATTTTTGCTGTAGGTCTCAGATCTCCTCTTCGACCATGGGTTCAGCCTTATAGGGGCCGGGGGAGTGGGAAAGGAACGAAGAGAGTTTTAAATAAGTTGTAACATAACCTCTGCTCATTGGCTATCTTCATGAAAGAACCATTCACATCCTACACTCCTATATACTATATAAGCTATACAGGAATGTGCCTCTGCTGTATAGGCTATGGGTTTTTCAGCATTTGCAAGTTTTATTTTTTATATGCTATCTTTGGTATTACCTCATAGGAATCCATTGATAGTTTGTTAGTAAAAATAAATATATTGTAATAAACTTTGTTTCAAAAGCTTATTTCTTGAGATATGTAAGAAAATTAAGCCCAATTTGTGATGTCATTTTGTTGACATACTCTAGATTTGATAGTAATGCACTAAATATAAATTGTAATTCGTATATTCTATTCAACTTCATTTGATAGCTTAAGTAGTACTCTTCAAATGTTGGGAATAACTGAAAAGTGTACTACCTGAAATTAAGATTCTACATTCATTTCATGTATTTGCAACTAAATCTTGAGACTTGTAAACAAATAACGTTACAACTTGTGTTAAATTTTCTTGAATTTCTCAAGAAATAAGTTTTACAAGTGTAATTAAGTAGGCATGGCTAATCCAAAAAACATCTGATCAATTCTTTTCTCGATGAATATCAATCTGGTATATTGACGTATCTCCTTGTGTGTATGAGCGTACGTATATTTTCTGTGTATGTTTTTGTGTATGAAATTCGTATTTTTCTGCTTTTTTAATTTGCTATTTATCCTTGTTACTTTTCTGTAAACATAGTATTCTGCAATTTTCTGACTTCCTAGCTGCCTAACTCGATTAGCTTTTCAGCTATTTTAGGTAGCTGTGCTCGTGTTTTTTGCAATTTTAATTTTATGTTTCATGTAATTCTTTCCTCCTTGAGTGCAAATAAACTATTGTTGTTGTTGTTGTTAATTACAGAGCTATAATACACGGTCTGTGAACTGGTTTTGAATGTTTTTTTTGCTGATGTCAGCATGAGGAAATTTTCTCCAATCCTTTTACAGCTCATATCAGCTCATTTGAGCTTGTGACTTTCAAGTTTGCTTGTTTAAAATACAAATTGTTGGGTTTTTTTGTTTCGTATAATAACAACTTATTACACTGCTATATAGTTGTGTATTACAGCTAGATAATGGGGTTGGAAAAAATATGGCCGCTTTCACTCATGAAATTATTGGGCTGTAATACACAACTAGCAGTGTAATAATCTCTATTAATTTTAATAGTTCATCCATCAAAATTAAATAATTTCATTTACCACCATAAACAGTAAGTTTTTCTCGATCATCCACGGAAACAATAGTTCCCAATACCTCTACTCTTATTATCACATGATTTCCACTTTGGTAAATACCTAATAAATAAAAGACAATATCTATATCACATACACAACATGTAGCAAGGGGCCATTTACATGATACCAGAATCAGTTCCGGTACGAGAATAAAATTTCATACCTCATTCTCATTTCAATCCCCCCGGAGCAGTTTCATTCTGGAATGAGTGTTTGTACCATGTTAACATGGAACCGTGTTCTTATGCCCTTTATATGCTAGTTGTTTGGCTATTCATTCTTTACTTTTTTACTTTTTATCCTGTATATATCTTTATTTTTTCTGAAGATGGCCGAATGGCCAAAACGTTAAATATAATTTTTTGGAACAGTTAGAAGTTGCCTGTTTTGTCTTTTTACTTTTATATACTAGAATATATATACATATATATATTTTTTTTTTTTTAAACTTGATAAAGGTACTTTTAGGAATACAGTTAAATAAGAATACTAGTTGTAAAAGACAACTTTCTTTAGAGATGACAGTGAAACGTTGTCTTTTACAACAAACATAAACATAAACATAAACATAAACATAAACTTTGACCAATAATTGGTCATTTGAAATGCATGTTTGACTACTTTGGAATACATGGAAGTGAGATTTATAACCATGCACCAATACCATAGGTTTTCTTTTCATGATGCTTTTCAAAGTTTATGTTTGCAGTACCTTAAAGAAAGTAACATGAAAACCTCTCCCGAAGTTGAGGAGTTGAGCAGGGATACCTGTTTAGGGCAATTTATATGGTAATATAATTATTATACTAACAGCCAATCAGTGAGGTGGTATCACAGGGTGGTCACCCTAGAGAATTTTTGTGTAGGGAAGGGTAAGCAATTTAGTCTATCAACTGATTTTTATAAATTTGGGAGTCCCAAAGGTGAACTGAATAACAGATTGTCATCTATCAAACATTCTGTCAAGTAATGTATATGTGGCAAACAAGAGAAGGGGGATTGAAGCCCTGATAAAAATCATATAACTAAGACAGTATAACTACTTTGAATCCTATAATATTAATGCACAAAGCTGCACAAGTAAGTTAGTAGCCTCGGTGGAGGGGACCAAGAGGAAAATATCTGAAAATGTTTAGAGCCTCCTTTATTTTAGAAACATGTAGTTCCAGAAATCATACATACACCCCTACCCTGCGAAGAAGTTTTTAAAATTCCTCTGTGGGGGAGAGGGGCAAGGGGTATAGATAATTTCTGGAACTATGGATAATTCCACGGATATTGAACAAACCAGAATACTTTATCAACAGATACTTAAATTTTCTCTATAAAACTGGTGATGAGACCACCATCACCACACTCCCTCAACTTCTCTCTCTCTACTGAAAGATCAAAGACCCCCTCAGCCAGCCAAAGGGATTTTAGTACTGATGATATATAACACCAGCTTTTTTGAAATAGCGGTATATCAGTAGTGTGTAGAGCTAAGGTTATTAAACGAGCATGGCGATGTCCAGATAGTAAAGGGTTTTTAGGTGGGAACAAAACTATGAGCAGATTTTGCCAATGTGGTAAACGGCTACACGTCAGTTCTCCATCAATGGAGGGGACTTATGGTATTCTACTGAGAGAGACATATATAACCGAGATGCTCAGTTTTATACGAAACCACAGGTAGCCCAAGCTATCAAAATGACTGTTCAAATCTATCAAACCTTGAACATTACTATTGTAAAACAATCTCTAATGTTTGCTAAGATAAACCAAGGTTCAAACTTTACACAAAGTATTGAGGTAAAGCCCTTTCGAAATACTATCGTCTTGTTCAGACTTCATTTTTTCCATGATTTTGAACCTGGATTCAAACTATCTTTTAGTTGCCATCATTCAACACGAATCCAATGAGTTTACTTTCGTTACCTTTGTACTCCTTGCTTTCCTTTAATTCATATAGTTCCTTGACGAAAAGCTTTCTGTGGGCCCAAAAGGTCGAGTTGAGACCCCAGTAGTAAACGCGCAAATCAATGTCTGTCGCCATGTCGCCATGACAGGCGGAGCACCACAGGAAACCCATTATGGAAATTACGTGCCGGTTGAAAAATAGACCGTTTTCTCAAGGTTGCGTGCGCATCGACCTTGACGGGCCACAAAACTGAAAAACACAAATTCAGTAAAATTGAGAAGCCAGTTTTATATTTACAGCTCTAAAGAGGAGAATAATCGATTTGATAAATTTTTATTGAAAAATCTAATAGAAATGTATGATAATTCTCATTATGAGGCTTCTGTTCTGGTATCGTGAAAGGTCAAGTTCCTTATATATGGATGCGCACGCAACCTTGAGAAAAACGGCCTCTGCTGGAAAAATTATTCAATAAGACCAACGAAGTATGGTCGAAACGTAGAGAGAAAAGTAACATTTGCAGAGTATATTCCCAAAGAAATGAGTAAACGAGCGAACGACTCTACAAATTTTGCCCTATTTCAAAGTTCATCTGCTAACATCTGCTATGGAAACATCTTTTAAGGATTTTTAGCGGAGCTCCTGCGCGGGCCGAATACCCGCACGAGCGGAGCACCATACTTGGTACATACACCAAAAAATGGTGAACCATTTTTGAACCATACACCAAAAAATGGTGAACCGTCGAGTTGATTTTCATGGCTTTGCTGACGTCACTTCCGTGTGTACGTCCGTCCGTCCGTCAAAGCAAAACTACTCACAAATGCGGCTCTCAAATGCACAGAAAAAAATCGCTAAAAAACTTTTATATAGTCAAAGATGGATCAAGAAGTGTTCTTCAAGAATTCATTTTTTTTTTTTTTTTTCTTTTTTTGACAAGCATTTTTCTCGACGAATCGACAAATCAAAGACTTTCTCTATAATAATAATAATAATTATTATTATTATTATTATTATTATTATTATTATTATTATTATTATAATAATGATAACAATAATAATTTCTCTCAAAATGTTTGATATTAATTTATATCCATAAGCTTAATTTATTTTAATGCTGGATGAAATATAAAAGGAAGAGCATATTACAACAAATATTCGTCCTTTATTTAGCTTTGTAAATCTTTAACAATTTGGTTGTTTTTAACCAACTATCGTATGTTTTTCGTTCAAGAAAAATGCAGCTTTGTCATGTTCGCCTCCTATCGCGGGGGAGGATGCCTATCTTTCCAGTTAGGAAGCGACTTAGTAATCGAGTTAGGAATCGAATGGTATTTTATTACAGAATATTTAAAATATACATATTGATGCCCAAAAAAGAAATCGCAAGTAAAACGTCTGCATCAGTCGGTAATTATTAAGGGTGTTAAGCAACGTAAGACATAGAGAGACGTGTTGACTGTCACTCGTTCGCTGACAAAAATGTTTGCTGGCTCAAACATAGTGTTGTGGGGTTTTTAACACCCGATGAATCTATGTTCTTAAATGTGAAAAATTCATACCCTATTCAAAACAAGTCGGAAAAAGAATGGACCGTCGAGAAATATAAAAAAACCTAATGGTTTTTACTTAGTATCAAAAAGCGTTTTATGTGTTTTTAATGTCCTCATTTGTTTACGATTTTGGTTCATCGAGCCAATGTAACGAGATGCTGGATTTTGAGCTTATTTTAAAACTTTCAAATATTTTTAGTTAGTTCTTCGAAAATAGTGTTTAAAGTAAATGTTCTGAGTTTTTAATTTGTGAGTTATGAATAGGACGTTTGCACGATGGCGTCATTGACCTCTACTACCAGACTCCCTTGCACGCGTTCTTTTGTTCAGTTAATTAGCACTATTCTCATGAGGGAATACAAATTTAAATAAGAAAGAAAATTCGCAAAGCATCTTGGTAGTGGGAGTCAAATGACGCCATCATGCAAACGTCCTATTGTTTAATGAAAAGCTTGATTTCCGCCGGCATTTTTCTTTCCAAAACCTGTCAAGATGGCCGTATTCAAAATTCATTATCTGGAAAACAAGCTCAGGATACCCAATTTTTCTTTTCATTTTTGAAATCAGCGTTAAATTCTTTATAAAATATCTTTCTAAGGAACATTTCGTAATGATTTCTTGATAAAGTAGCTAGTCACCTTAGGACAATCTTGGCTAGAATGTATACATTACCCTGTTTTAGATAACTTATTATCATATTATTCACCTTCGAAGACTCATGATTAAAGTTACATAGTGCTTGATTTCCTAACTCGCTTCCCAACTCGCTTCCTAACTTGCTTGTCGGTTTGTCTCATCGCGGGGTCCCATCGGCTAAACAAAGAAGACTTTCATTCAATAAATATCTTTCTATTTAATTATTGAATGAAACATAAATTTTTAAGCTCTTCGAGCAAGTATGATTATAAAAATGAGCTTAAAATTGTGTTGCTGAGGTATGTTTTTATATAGACCAAGACTTTTACTTTAAAAAGCTAAAAAATATTCAAAAACGCCAATTTTACTGACAAGAAATTCGTCATTTTGTATTTTGCATTGCCTTTTGCATTATTTTTTATTTTGTCTCAGTTGTTCTTGTCAAGTTTAACTGAATGTAAACTTCGTCTCGTTCTGTAAAACACGTAGTCATTAAAGTAAGCAAGTCTGTTTTTTGTTCTTGATTTGTCCTAAATCTCCAGATTTTCGATTTCAATGAAAGACATCCGAGGCAAATTTCACTAAACTTGATATTGTAGGCATTGTATTGGATTATCTGTAGTTATCTTTCCTTTGTTTTAAGTAAAAGAGATCCAAAGCCTAAATCTGTCGGCCTTGGAAAACTTTGTCGAAGAATCTTGGGGTCAGTGGTGGTGAGTTGTGTACAAAATTCCTAAGTGGGAGAGTATACTCGCGCAAAAAAAAAACAAACAATGTAGTGCATTTGGATTTGATTTCACTGCATGGTTTTTATTATGGGAGAAATTATCTTCGTCTCGAATAAAAAATAATTAGTAGATATGAAATGACAGTTCTGCGCCACGGGCCCCGTCGGGCTGCCCCGGGCCCGTAGGGGGAGGGGGCGTTCTGCATCAGGATCATGCGGATTCATTGCGGACAATCGAATAGATGCGGATTTTCCACCCGGTCGCCTTCGGATCTTGGATTTCGGATTCATAGGGGTTTTGAGATCATCTTCTATTTTAGATTGATAGAGGGTGACGTCATGATTATCATTCAAGGCAGGAGGGAATTTTTTCTCTCATCGTATTCAATTTGCGTGACAGCTCGATTTGTTATTCCTAATTTATTGTATGTCTACGGATTGTTTTTTTGTTCTCATTATCTTCTCATCTGCCTGATTGCCAGTTGGATTCACCTCAGTGCAACTGTCGCTGCGATATATGCAAATAATGAATAAACGTCATGCATCATTAGAAGTTTGAGGTTCGCTGAATGCAGTAAATATTGACCACAAGTGTTTTTCACTCAAGTTTCTTTATTTTGCATATATAACTTTATTGGTTTCATACAGTTTAGTTATTACTTTTGAACACGGTTACAACTGCTTAAAAATTTTCCCACTTGGGCAAGGACTTCGCGATTGCTCTCAATCGTTCTGAAGTCGTGGAGGCTTTACTACATCTTTATATTTATGAGCATCTAGAAAGGAAGGGGTCTTAGGTTTGGGCGTTACATAGCCACTATCGCTGGCGAGACTTGTAGAAGAAACGTTTTCTGAAGTCGTAAGACTAGGGGATGGAATTGAAGGACTCTGACTATAGTCAAGGCCGGTAGCATGGTTTCCTGCTCGGGTCTGTATACAACAGTGCTTGGAAGTTGCTGTTGTAGATTGAGGTATCGATTGTCTAGTGTATTCTTTGATCTTCAGTTCCGCGGGAACATTGGGTTCCATAAGAATGTTATCCATCTGTTCCTTTAAATTTTGTATTGTTTTGAGTATGGGTGGTTGTAAATAACTTTGACGTTCGAAATAGTTAGCCATGGATGTCATAGTGGCATCATACTCTCCACCATACTGTGATAATGTTGTTGTAGGATTCGGCTGCAAAGTAGTCTGATCACTGGGGAGAACATTAGTTCTGAGTCTGCATTCTTCTGGTATGTTTGGATTCAGATCCACGAAAAGATATCCATGAGGGCGTTGTACAGCGGCCTCGTACTTTTGAATGAACTGTTCTGTCTTGCCTGGATACATCTGCTTTCCCAAAGTCATCATTTGTGGTTTATCTCTTGGGTTTTTAAAAAGAACGAGGTATGCAGCATTTAGACTCAAGGTGCGCATAATTTTTTCTTGAAAGTAAATATTCTGCATAAGAAAAATGACACTCAGGTTTCGATGATGAGATCCTTTGGTGAATAAGTTCATGATTCTCTTATCATTGCAAGTCTCTGTCATTTGGCCGTCAATCACGATCAAATTATTGATCTTAGGGTTAAAATAATCATCTTCATCCAGGTCGCGCGGTATGCCTTTTACGAAATCGATCCCGGGAATGGTTTTCATCATGTGGTCGTAAGCAGATTGCCACTGAGCATAACTCCATACGATGCGCTGCGGCGGAGGACTGATCACTTGTGTTGCATTTTCGAGCAAATTCTGAACCCAAACCGTTTTTCCGGAACCGGTCATTCCTGCCACAATGGCTGTGAAGGGATGGAGTAACTGAAACCTGTCACATTTCGTGTGATCTTCAACATTTTGAGGCGATGGGTACGGAGTGTACCGATGACTGCTTTTTCGCATTTGTTCTTTACCGATCCAATACTTTCGTTGCGAATTGTCCAACTTATGAGTTCGACTTAAATGAGTGTATAAATTCTTTTGCTCCTTTTCGCAAATAGGACAGGACCGTGTCATCGTGCGTGCATCGTAGTGTAGAATCTAGTGTAGAATCTAGTGTAGAATCTAGTGTAGAATCTAGTGTAGAATCTAGTGTAGAATCTAGTGTAGAATCTAGTGTAGAATCTAGTGTAGAATCTAGTGTAGATAGTAGGCAGCCAGTTGTATAATAAATACGATTGTTCTTTCCGTTGTCACTTCATTTGAACAAACCATCCCGAGAGAAAACATGTCTGTCTTACTTCGTGATAACTTTGGCTATTTGCATCTTTTGACTAAATGTCCAGAGGAAAGTTTTGCTTGCAACAGCCACTCCGGAACAAGTCCATGTAATGTGTGAGGTCTACCATAATCTATTAAAAGGAGGCATTCCACTTTCTTACTCTCAGAAAGAAGCACTAAGACCTCATGCTAAGGACATCAGAGCGTTAGCTGACTCAGCAGTACCGTTCAAAACAAAGAAAACAATTTTGGCTCAAAAGGGCGGCGGATTTTTGGAAGATATTGCATCACCGTGGATGTCGGGTTTGAGTCTTTTCCTGTTATAAATAGCCCTTCGCAATCCCGTGAAATTCATTTGCACCTTGTTAAGACTTCGGTGATCATCATGAAGAGAAAGTGGGTTGAGGATTCTGAGGAAGAACTGAGTATCACACTCCGAGACCTCTAGTGAGGAGGAACCTTTGGATAATGAAATTGATAAGATGGTACAACAGCTTCCTAAAAAACTATCAAGGGAGAAGGCTCTAAATTTACTTCACAGCATGGCCGCTCCTAAGGACATTTTGTATTAGAATTCACATGGAGAAATGACTTTTCATCAACGAAGAATTCCATTAACCAGCATGAAGAAGCTAATTGAGTATGCTTTACAACCCAGATGTCAGAACACCTAGAGGTTTAAAAACGTTTACCAATGGACTGGCAGAACTTGGAATTAACAAGCATCTCATTGGCAATCAGAGATTTTTGGTAGATCTTGTTGCTACGCAACCGGAAGATGAAGACACGGATGAGCCGGAGTGAGACTGAAAGTCAGTCAACTGATGACCAAGAAAACGAAGAAGAACAGGAGGAAGAAAATTGTGTTAATGATGAAGATGGTGATGATGAAGACGACAAGGATGATGAGGAGGATGAAGAGGAAGGAGAGAGTATGGACGAGGAATTGGATTATGATGAACTGGAGCATTACAAGTCTCACGTTTGTCAAGAACCCCGGCAGTTTTCAAAGATCTTTATAGTTCGGTGCCCAACTTGTTATTGGCACGAAGGTCACTACTCAATGAACATGAACGAGGGTGTCCGGTGCGACGTTTGTACGAGCGTGTTCCCTGCGAATCAACAGAACACAAAGAAAACGTTTTACTGCTGTAATGACTGCGACTCGATTCACCGGATGTCATTAAAATCAAAGAAATTGAGACTCCTCGTAACACGACAAGAGAGCGAAGAAATGGATGAAATGGCAACCCACGAGGAAAACTACTTTCCTTTTTTAGCCAACTGGGAACATTATTAGATTATACTGTAAAAAATGCAAAATAAAGAAACTTGAGTGAAAAACACTTGTGGTCAATATTTACTGCATTCAGCGAACCTCGACAATTATGTTACACATAATATGATGAACAATAAAGCAAGTTTAACAAATTCACGTCTGATGATAATCATTGTCTGCATGATCTTCTACCCGACCAGAGAAACCGCAAACTGCAGAATCGAGGTCATAATTTACGATTTTGGGCGACATAGAAAATTTCGAGTATGACTAAAATATTGTCAAACATTTCTCACAAATCGAAATAAATATAATATAATCAAACTTCTCATGATGCATGACGTTTATTCATTATTTGCATATATCGCAGCGACAGTTGCACTGAGGTGAATCCAACTGGCAATCAGGCAGATGAGAAGATAATGAGAACAAAAAAACAATCCGTAGACATACAATAAATTAGGAATAACATATCGAGCTGTCACGCAAATTGAATACGATGAGAGAAAAAATTCCCTCCTGCCTTGAATGATAATCATGACGTCACCCTCTATCAATCTAAAAATAGAAGATGATCTCAAAACCCCTATGAATCCGAAATCCAAGATCCGAAGGCGACCGAGTGGAAAATCCGTATCTAATCGATTGTCCCAATCTCGTACCCAGAGCCCACGTTCGATGACCACAAACTATCGGCGGATAAATATTTTCGCGCAGATACAGTTAAGTTACTAGATGATAAATAAAAAAGCGTGAAAAAAGGCAAGTTCCTTTTCAATAAACAATTAGCATTAATCATTTAGGATTAATTAACAAATAATAAGTATTTTATAACGTTTTTTAGAGTTAAAAACTTCTATATTCACGAATACTATGATTAAACGGAGCAACTTTTCCTTCTCTGTGCACCGACAACGTCATATAACCGAATGGATAAAGTCGAACATTAATTTAATGAGCGATATGAACTGTAACAGTGGCCTCTCCCAATGACAACGCACGATTGTTATTAAATGTTACTAGTATCTACGATCTTCATCAACTAATAACCGAACCCACTCGTATCACTGAACAAACTTCAACTATTATTGATCTAATATTCACAAACTATTCTGACAGGGTGCTTTGTTTAGGAGTTGCTCACGTAAGCATTAGTGACCATAGTCATCGCACCATGTCTATCGTAAATTAGCAGATTCCTCTAGTAAAGAACATAAAAACATAACCTACCGAAATGACAAAAACTTTGATGCTGATAACTTTTGTAATGATATTTCTGCGGTAGACTGGAATGACATTCTAGGTAATTCTGAAGATCCTGAAATCATGTGGGTTTCTTGGAAAAATCAATTTTTAAAAATCGTCGAAAGACATGCTCCGATGCGTACAAAACGAGTACGATCAAGGAAATCCCCATGGATTACCTCTAATTTCAAACAAAGCATGTATCACCGAGACATGTTAAAAGACACGGCGATAAAATCCAAGAACCCAAATGACTGGAAAGCCTATGAAGAAATGCGAAACAAAGTAAATAATGTTATTAAACGTGCTAAAGAGCACCACTATAAGAATGCCTTAAATACTTTTATAAAGGAAATTCTCGAAAGACTTGGCAAACCATAAACGAAAAAACGTCTCGTAAATCAAAGGATACAGGTGTCAAGGAATTGAAACTTGATGGTCTTGTAACTATTAAACCTTCCGCATTATCGAATGCATTTAATGAGTATTTTGCAACTATTGGACCAAAACTTACTAAAGAGATTCCTCAATGTAATGATGAAGAAGGTGAAAGTCGTGTGAGTCATCTCCACTATCTCATTGCCACTGAAAATCAATTTCAGTTTAGCCTGCCCTATTACTGAAAGTAGGGTATTCTCTCTTCCAGATAAATTAAACACGTGAAAAGCAACAGGTATGGATATGATATCTGCCAGTCATTCGAGAATGTGTCGACCTTATTTCTCTCTCAATTTGTAAGATTTTGAACGTTTCTTTGAAGCATGGCGTTTTACCAAACGACTGGAAGGCGTTTGAAAGGATAGTATATGATCAGTTATATTCATTTTTATCTGAAAATCATATAATCTCCAAACACCAATCTGGATTTTATTCGTTACACTCTACTGTCACGGCATTAATAGAGACAACTGATAGCTGGGCATATAACATCGATCGTGGCAATGTAAATGCAGTAGTGTTCCTAGATCTAAAAAAGGCCTTTGACACGGTCGACCATGTCTAGTCAATGGCTCATTATCTGAACCATGTAGCCTAAAATGCGGCGTACCACAAGGAACAATCCTGGGACCTTTGTTATTCTTGTTGTACATAAATGACCAACCTAATTGTCTTCTAAATTCTAAACTCAACACCGTTGCTGCTATACACCAGTTCTCGAGTTAAATGAAGTACCAATTACCCAAGTGATTACAACTATATCCCTCGGTGTATTCATAGACAGCGATCTTACCTGGAAAAATCACATTGAAAAGCTTTCCAACAAAAAATGCTTCAGGTATTGGGGCCCTAAAGCGAATCAGGCCATTCGTCCCACTATCAACATTACACATTATTTATAAAGCATTGGTACAGTCCCATTTCGACTATTGTAACTTCGTTTGAGGTAATTATGGAAAAACTCTCTCAGATAAACTACAGAAGCTCCAGAATCGTGCAGCACGGGTGTTGACCTTCTCTAATTACGATGTAGATGCCGGGGCTTTGATTGGAAAACTGGGATGGTCTACCCTTAGTGTTCATCGACAAAAACAAAATGCCATCTTAGTTTTCAAGGCCCTACATGGTACCACTCCTGAATACCTTAGCTCTAAATTTGTATTCACGAGCGATACCACTTGCTATTCATTACGAGAATCCGCCAACAAACTGAACATTCCTCTTCCGCGCACAAATTATCTCAAAAACACATTTACCTACAGTAGTGCGCAATTATGGAATAGTCTGCCAAATAACTTAAGGCAGGCAGAGTCTCTCAAAGAATTTCATCGACTTTTGGAAACCTATTATGTATAGTAAAGCACGGCATTCATGGAAAGCAGGTTTTTTATTTTATTTTATTATATTAGATTAAACTTAGTGTAGATTAGTTGATTATTTTAAACATTTTGTAAATCCTGATGATTATACCATGGTAAAATAAAGTTTCATCTATCAATTCATCTATCTAACAAAAAAAAAAGAACAGTAGGTTTCCCAACCATTCCGCTCCATTAACTATGGTCATACAAGCTAGAACACTGAGGACACTGATGAGGATACTGAAGATTTGGATAACGATAATCAACTGTCAGCCATTTCTTTTTGAATTTGTAAGGCGGCGAACGTTCCTCTCTGCATTCAAAGTGCTGTTGGGCAATACTTTTTGGAAATAAATTTATATAAATAAATAAACTATTATTATTATTATTATTATTATTATTATTGTTATTATTATTATTTTGTTATTATTATTTTGTTGTTGTTATTATTATTATTATTATTTATTTATTTATTTTTAATTAAAGATTATGGCGGCGGGCGAGGGAAGGACGTGTCGACAAGTCCTCCGCACTTTTTAATATTTTTAGTTCTTATTGACATCCACACATTATGGCAAAGAAACTAAAGAGACAGAAATGAACAGCGATGTTCTAGAGTGTAAAAGAAAGGCAAATGAAATTATATCATCGGAAAATCCAACGCTAAATGAGAACGGAAGGAGAAAAGGCTACATTTCAGTGATGAAGGAACTCTGGGATGACAAAGGTTACAAGCACCTTGGGCTAACAAGCCAAAACATACGAGACCAGGCTTCAAGACTAGAAAGAATGAAAGAAGGCACTAGGGGGATAGATGTTGGCGAATTAGGGCAACCGAACTTGCAAAATATAATTATCAACAAAGAATATGAAAACATTGAAAATCAATACAACACAAGTCAAAATGCTAATTCGGAGGTGGCTAGTAGCTTAGATTTGCATACGATAGTGGCGCGATCCCCAAAGGGACCAAGTGATTCGGAGAACAATGACATTGCCCAAAATGTACAAGAACAACAAGAACCAGGAAGGGTATCGAGTATTGAGGTGACTAATGAGGGTCTAAGTAAAGCTCGCGCCGGCGTGCACGAACCAGGACAGTTACCCAACTATAATGATGTTGACATGCCATCTATTGTCAATTGAGGGCGCAGACCGGATGTGACAATAACAATAATCAATGCGTCAACCATAATAAAAGCCTATGATGAAGTAACCCAATGGCGTAAAAACACCTTTCTCGTTCTTTATGGCAAAGTTGGGCGAGAATTTATTGACCAACTAACACAGCACATAACTGACTGGAACAATGCCTCGCAAATGCAACACCTAGCACTGAAAGCGGCTATTGTTTTGCTAGCAACGGCATCACAAAAGCTAAGTATGAAATCAAAAGCTAAAGATCATCAAGAGTGTCTTGCAAAACGGTTAGTGTTATGGAATGAAGGTAAAATCGAGAGCTTGCTGAGAGAAGGGTGGTCGATCCAAAAGTGTCTCAATAGGATCAAGAGAGCGGAGCCTCCAAACAAAGCAAAGATATTTGCTAAGCTGGTCATGGAAGGTCAGATAAATTCTGCTTTGAGATATCTAAGCGACGATGATGGCGGCGGGGTGCTACCGCTGACCGATGGTGCCATGAAGCAGCTCCATGAGAAACATCCTCACAACACAACAGACGCAACAGACACAACAGACACAAGACGCAAAGCTAGGGTCGCTTCTCTTCGGACCAGTTGAGGAGCAACACGGCTCATTATACCAGCAGATAGACGGTGACATGATACGCGAGGCGGCCCTCCAAACCAAAGGCTCCGGCGGTCCCTCGGG